>CM034349.1:129514850-129645841 GCA_019925275.1 Mytilus edulis
TATTTTTATAATATTTTTCATTAGGGAGTTTTATTTCTATAGTTATAGATAAATGTTTAAAATTCAAGGAAACTGTAAAGGATGTAGGTCCAATCTTGTAAACAAATCGTGTACACCATCCTTTTTCAATTGAATATTTATATATCGCAGGCGTAATGCCATGATTGTATCATCTGAAACAAGAAGCTACTTGAACTTTTTAAAAATTGTGTCAGCTTCTCTTGAAATGAAATAGAAACATTTTTATATGTTAACACATTTTAATTTCACTGTCTCAAATATTCCATGTTACAAGTTTACACTATTTTACATACTAGCTGTATTGTTTTTAGTTAAATGCAATTGAATTTTCATATATCCACTTGTACAATATGTCTTTTATAATGTATTCAAATTGACCTGTTTTATTCAGAAGGACAAAAGGAACTATATATAACTCATGACTTCCTGTTTCCTTATATCCATATCATAAAACAGTAAGCTTTCTATTGATATTGTGATAAGAGTCTAAACATACTAGACATGCCATAACAATAGAACAATCACTGGATTTACTGTACTATTCGAATAAAGTTCCGTTTACACTTTTCTGCTCTGTTTGAAAAAAAAACAAGCATATTTTGTTCGTCGTTTACAAAACATTTGCAAGAAACCTTGGAATTCAAATTAGTATACATTTATATATGTAACTAGCTAATGAAGCACATAGTGCAAAATGGATTTGTCCGATGTTCAAGGAAAACTTTATCCACAGAAAGTCATATTGGATACAAGCATACAAACAGTAACAGGGGAAGAAGTTCGTGCTGGAACAGAAATCTGTGTTTTACTATGTGAAAAACTAGTAGTTTGTATTGGTGATGGAGATTATTTAAATGTTAATGTTGGGTGCAGTACGAGAATTACCGACAAATTCGATAGAATCTATTTGAACCCTGGAAATAATGAATTATTTGCTGATAATCATTGCAATGGAGAAACATTTAAATCGTTTAACGAGTTGTGTTGTGAACGTCCTCGCTACTTTTCCTGCAATAAAGATCTTTTTGCAATTGATGAAAATGAATGTATAGTCAGAGTAACTAGTGGCGAGAAACTCGAATTCAAGACGATACAGGCTAACACCAGTGTCAGAAAAAAAACAAAAACCCCAAAGATTGTGCTGTGTAACCGCGATAACTGTGAAATTCAGATACCGTCTGCAAATAAATGTTCATTCCAGGGCCTTGAAGACCCCAATCATTACACACCACGCGAGTTGTTAGAAAACTTTCCTCTTCCAAGGCAAGTCGAAATAATTGACGAAAGTCTTTACAGGTTAGGATCAGCGTATATATGTTCTAAGGAACTTGATTTCCAGTCAGTTACAACAAACTATTTTTTATTGTTTACATTCGAACCCAAAACTGGCCCTCTGTTTTCAGGATTTGAACTACGACACCAAGTTAAGTGTTGTGAATTAGTCGATCCGACTGCGGTGAAACTCAGTAGACGTATAGACAACAGACAGGTTGGCGAGACGTTTTCTACAATATTTTTGTTTGAAGAAAATCAAGATGACCATACTGTATTTTCTGTGATTGGTAGACATTGCTCAACTCCAGTAACAAGATTAAAAGGTGTTTTATAACTTTTACTTTTCTGTCCTTTGTAATGAATTCCGTTATACAGAATATAGTTTAAAATAATAATTTTTTTGTAAAAGTTAATTCTTTAACATTATCAATTTAATATTTTAGAAAAATAATTTGAATATTGACTTCACCCGGCTTAACAAAGCTTTTATTTTTAATAGTTTAAAACACGACTACTTTATATTGCTATTCAGATATTAACGTTTTCATTGATTCAAATATTTCATATGGTATGGTGAATAGTACATTACATACAAATTTTTGCCAGAGTGTTTTTTTTTTCTTTCTATTTTTTTGGAGGAGGGGTCTAAAATTTATATAAAATGCATGTTATTTTATTTACAATTGTAGAATTTTATTCTGAAGGGTTTAATATGTGATATACATATTTTTTTCACTATTCAATGTTTTCATCATTTTTGACAGTCGCTCTTAATTCTGTAGGGGCAAACAAATTTAATTTGCGGCTCCTCCTTCCTCTGATTCCCTTTAGAAAATTATGTTCAAAATTTCTATCCGCTTACAAAGATGTTGTTCACAGTAAATGGAAAGTAATTATTGCGGAGAACTGTCACCGGATTTTGTATTGTCCACCTTATAATAGCACGTAGCTATATAAGATAGGTATATCATTTTTTTATTCAATGGGCATGGAGTATATAACAGTATTTTATACCAAATGAAAATCAAATTTAAGATTTTGTATAGATAAAATGAGTCAAGTCCGATGTGCGTTCGCTTAAATTCGTGGAAAAGGCAGCAAAAACAAATACCACGAAAGTTGGTTTCCCAAAAATACTTTCACAGTACTATATTTTTCTAATTATCGATTGTGTTTCTAATGGTTGATTACCTATATGTTGCAATGGGTAAAAAACTTAATGCATTATAGCATGGGTATCGACAATACCGTGGTTTTAATTTATGACGTAACAATTTTTACTTATTGAAAAATCGTTTGATATACATTGTAGGTAATTCATAGCGTGAAGTGTTCTTGTTATCTTTTATAAAAAAAATTTCATCCACTTGAGAAGAAACAATCGGTCTTTTTTTAAAGAAAGAAATAACTATCCGTGCTACTTTAGAAAGGGAGCTCTGCACAACATGTGTACTTTTTTTAATGAAACTACCAATAATGAAAATTTATTTATTTTTCAAGATATGAACATACCTGAAGGAAAGACTGGAGCACATGAAATGTCAGATAGTGACTTCGGATTCGCAGACGCTGATTTAGAATCTTGTGAGTCAACGCTTACGACTGAAATAGGCAAAACATGCAACACACCACATTTTTCAGAACGTAATAACACACTACCAAAGCAAACTGAACGAAAATATTTGCGTAGATTATCTACTCAAGAGGAGTTCATAAATTCCATCGATGATAGCGATACCACATCCGATCGCTCCTCAGGAGAATATGTAAATGGTCCATTAGACAGAGAGGAAACACCGCCATTACCAGAACGAACATACATTGACCCTCCTATTGCACAAGATGATATTCAGACTAATTCTGATAATTATGTAGCAGGTACAGAGCCAGTCATAGCCGATGAAGGAGAAAATACAAAATCCGAAATCAGCAATAAAGAACCTGAAAAACGATCAGAGGTACCAAGAATAAGTCGGCCAGAGAGTGATCTCAAATCAATTACAATGGTTGAGCTTGGAAATCTGCTTAAAAATGTTAAGCTTGGTAAATTTGCCGATATATGCTTAGAAGAACAAGTTGATGGCGAAATTTTCATGGAAATGACTGATGAAATTCTGAGAGAGGAACCGTTTAGTTTGAATCGATTCGAAATTTTGAAAGTGACAAAATTAAAGGGGGGATGGAATCCGAAATAAGTACAATGACATTTTTCATTATATCTTCTTGGCAGCGTCACACAAATGGAATTATGCATGTGTTTACATAGGTATCAAACAATATGTTGTGATATCTACGTTCATCGTAAAATAAATGACTTTAACCTACAGCATAATCAATTTTACAAAAGTTACCTATATCATTTTTTTTTTTTTGGTAGTCATATTATATAGTTCTTCAAGGTTCATATTGACCCTATGGCTAAAATGGTTATGTTTAGCGCTATAAAACCAGGTTTAAGCCACCATTTTCTACATTTGAAAATGCCTGTACCAAGTCAGGAATATGACAGTTCTTGTCCTTTCGTTTTTGATGTGTTTTATTATTTGATTTTGCCATGTGATGATGGACTTTCCGATTAGATTTTCCTCTGAGTTCAGTATTTTTTGTGATCTTATTTTTTGCCTTAAAATGTACTCTGAGTACACAAAAAAAAACTGTTTGTTTGGAAAGGTTTTCAGACGTAGCATGTCCTAGAAAAAAATGGCCGTGTTTGCAGTATAGAATTCAATTTTCCAACATGAGTATCAAAATAAACAAACTCCTGAATTTCATTTGATACTGTCCTCTCAATTACACGGTTAACATCAACTAGATGTACAAGTATATATTCAGTGTTGTCCATCTATATGCCCTGTCAATTTAAACAAGTCACTTATAGGATATGTGAACATCTCAAACATTTTACTACATTTAAAATTGAGAATGGAAATGGGGAAAGTGTCAAAAATACAAAACCCGACCAAAGCATAAAACAGCCAAATGTCACTAAAAGGTCTTCAACACAGGGAGAAACTCACGCACACGAAGGCGGGCTTCAGCTGGCACCTCAATATGTACTAGTTCAGTAAAAATGGACCTCTCACTAAAATCCAAAGCATAAAAATGAACTAAAATAAAAAAAAAATAAAACATATAAAATGTTAAAAACCAATTGTTCAGAGAACAATTGAAGGTCTTTCCATCAAAACACTGTATTTTGATATGAAAGTTGTGAAACTAAGTTTAAAATGTCATTTCAATCGTCAAATGATAGCTTCTAGTACGCTGATTCCAAAAATATTTGGTTTCCATACATTTTTTTTAAATAAGGGAGATAATTTGTTACTTCCGGTTTGAAAAATGTTACTTACGATTATATTTGAATATTTACTTGACACTGATTCCAAAAATATCTGGTTCTATATACTTTTATATTAATAAAGTACAAAAAATAGCTACTTCCGGTTTACAAAAGGTCACTTCCGGTTGTTTCTTTCAAGGTTAAATGGTTTGATACCTTTTTCCAAAAGTTTCATAGCTTTATCATGTATACATATAAAATAAAAGCAAAGGTCAAAATCTAGAACGTCAAATTAAGCTATGACCTTGAGATCAATTTCAAGGTCATGAAGTAAGGACCTCAAATCAAAAGACCATAGGTCTTAATTATATTTGGTTAACGACTTATATCACCAAACGCGTATTTTTAAATACAAGAGGGGAGAAAACTCCCTTTTACGTTCAACGTGCCCTTGCAATAAAAATGTATGTGTATCGACATGTCGCAACTAACAATTTAGTAAAAATAATTTGTTGATATCTTATACGGTCTTTGGATATAAGTGAAAATAAGCCAAATTCAAATATTAGAATATGACCTTGACCTTTGATCTTGACCTAATTTTTATTTTTTTGGACCAAGGACCTCAAATCAAAAGATCCTAGGTCTCTATCACTTATGGTTTATAAGATAGAAATGCATATCACTTATATCAGATGCATAAGGGGAAATAACTCTCATATGGAGCAGTCATATTGCTTCGGTCAAAATAGGACAAATCATGCAAAGGATATCACGAGCAATTTTGTAAAATAAATTTGTCGTTATCTTTTACGGTTGCAAAGGAATTGTGAGCACAAGGAAAACAGTGTTTGGGGAGATAACTCCTACAAAGAAAAGTATTCGGTTACGCAGGGTAAATTTCAAAAGCGCATAAACTGTTCGATATCATATACCAAATATCAAAGCAACATATTGCGAAACAAATGTTTATCGCAAGAACAAAATTAGGCGGAAGAAAAAAAAAAAAAAAATAATCAGAAGAAAAAACAATAGGTCTTTCCACAGAAAAGTGGAAAGACCTAATAAACAATTGCCAAATGCTCCTAACTTGGAACAGGCGCAAAAATGCGGAGGGGTTTGTTTACTTTGGCACCTTCTGTGGGAACGGAAAAAAATAAAGTATTTCAAAATCTATAAATTTTATAATTTTCTGGAATATAAAATTTATCTAAAATTTTGATTATCTATTCCTGTCATGCCTTAAAACTTTATCAGTTGCACAGGTTTGTCTGTAAATAAATAAATTTGGTGTAAATACGGCCATACATATTTGCAAAAAGGTAATGATGAACATTAAGAGCTAGTTAACTAGCATGTACAATTGTCTATAAAAATCACGAGACAGTACTTCACTGGCTCTCGAATCATAACAGTCGAAGGGCCAGATCAAATACGAAATTATAGAGTAAATTGTAGCTAAATGCAACATTTTCTAAATAACGACAACTAACTTTTACAGCGTTTAGAAAAAGCATTACACCATAATTCTCCCGGTTATCTGTTCAACTTAACTCTCTACCAAGCTTTGCCAATCTCGACCATATGAAACACGTATTGCAGGAAACATCTTTTATACCTTCACGATCATTTTATCCTGGTAGCGACAATAACAATCAACCAAGGAGTAAACAAAGACTCGTAAAACCAAAAGACATTTACATCAACAGTTATAAATAAATGGGGAGATAATTTTGACGAAGTCGAATCCTGACTGAGAAACAACACAAACTCCACTAAAAACCGGGAGTGTTTCATTGTGGAAATTGATTTTATAGTTTCACTGTTGAAAAGTGTGCTTCTAAAATATATTAATCCTTTTTGACTCGATTTAGTGTATATGATTCACGAATTGAGTAATTTTACTCATGCATATTCATCGGGGTTAAAATTGAATTCTTGTTTTGATTGGTCCTTAGTTATGTTGAGTTGCCTTTGATCTCAACGGGTAGACTGCACATAAACACTGGTCTAAAAATTCACGTTAGATACAGGAAGTTAAGCTGATTCGGAAATTAAAAAAACCTTGATCTCGTAGGCGCTCGACTTTAACATAGAAGATTGTAGATTTGATCCCTGTCGTGATAAAACTGTCGTGATAAAACTAAACACTGGAAAATTGGTATTTTTCTCATCACTGCTAAGATCGCAGCATGAGTGATTAAGAACAAGATGGTTGAATCAGAATAATATCTTTCTTTCCAACGGACAATTGCATTGTGAACTATCACGTACAAGTAGATCTCCTATGCATAGCACATTAACATAATATTGTCTTTAAATGCATGGTACATTTGCAAGTTTACGTAAAACACAATTTGAGACAATCACAAGAAGAATTCGGTAGAGCACCCAACCCTCCCCTTAACATGGGACAGATGTCTAACAGCACAACGTGGGACATACTGTAAAAGTTAGTTAAGAAGGGTTAGACTCACAAAAAGAAGTCCATATGAAATGGTATTTATTGGGGATAGTATGACCGGACAATTTGGACTTTGCAATTAAATTAGTTTTTAAACAACATTTAAGTAATTCAAATGTTCTAATGTATATTTAGGTTTTGCATTTATTTTATTATTCTAGACTTTGTCGTAAATTTAGGCATAAGTGTTTTACACGGATTATGTGTCATAATCTTGGACAAAGGTCTTAAATGCATTTACTCTATTTATTTCATTATTTATTCTCTGTGACAGTTTAGACTATAATTCAGAAATACGTGTCGGACACTAATTACTCTTTTAATCTATTGTTATTTCTAATTTGTCATCTGTTAATCTTCTTAATCCTTTAATTGATTGTGCTATTATATATTGTTGTTGTTATATGTTACATTACATTTACTTTGGAGTTTGTTGTTCGGTCTTGCCGGACTGCTGAAATAAGAAGCGAAATCTTCCTTCTTGATTTACCATTTAGCCGGAACGACATTACACCCGGCTATATCAGCCTACACATGGTGTGTGTATATATACATATCATTCAGGGTCGTCTACATATATATTGCAACTAATACTAAAACAAGTTATGCAGCCTTTCATGAGGTGTTTCATTGTATGACAACATATCAAGTATTATGTTTCCTACATAGACTACTTTAGTACTTTTTTTAAATAATAAAAGTCGATATCTGGTAGGAAGATGATTGTAATCATATATTGTTCAGAGAGAATATAGGTAAAAAGCAGTAAACCAAAACAATCAGTTTGCATAAAAAATATGATCCGGACGCATTAGCATGCTTTTATCTTTACTTTCTATGGCGATAAGTTTGTTCAAAATAAAACTTCCTTATTTACCTTGAATTGTTATCTCGTATTTGTACCATACACGATGGCTTGTTACAGATAAAGTATTTTATCTTGTCAGGAATTAGGAAGTCATCATATTATGGTTTATTTGATCATAATTAAAAACTCTGTTAACATGATAATTCAGTAAAGTTTTAATAGTTATCTTTTGTATAAATGTCATTTGATTAAACACTGATAAGGTCAGTGTATCTTAATTTATCATTACAATGTTATTCTTTGGTTTGTTTTAAAATTCATATATCAATACATGTTATTGTATGTACACTTAATGCATGCTAGATAATTATGAACTAAATGCCAGAGATGACTGATCTTATAAATCTAATCTTAATTGGTATTTTCTAGAGTCAATTCAGTACTTATTTATACTTAAAATCTTTCTCAAAGGAAGGAAGATGTGGTATGATTGGCAATCAGGCAAAAGAGAAGAAAAGGATACTAAACATGCTAAAGGGACATTCAAGCTCGAATGTCGAATATGGAATAACAACGTCATGGCTAAAAAGGAAAAGACTAGACTGGGATCCCGCAATGTATAATCACCTTGTTCTATATGAAATATGTAATATGAACATTTATCTAGACAGGAGAAACAGTATAGGAAAAGACAAAAAGAAAACCAACAACACGAACCACACCCAAAACTGTGGTGATCGCATATGCTTCGAAAGGGGAAGCAGACACTGCTCCACATGTGGCATCCGTCGAGTTTCTCGTATAAGTACAAACCCAATGATAGTTCTAAGAAGGTAGTTCACATTCAAGAATGAGGGGTACTGATTCCAGAAAATGGGGGACTGAACCCTGTTAAAATGACCAGAATGTAAGCAAACATACATTATAGTCAGCTATAAAGGGTCCAGACATTACCTCATGTGAAACAATGCAAGAAAACTGAATGTTTCGGGTTTTTTTTTTAAATATTTTCTACCTTTAATGCTCATTACAGTTATTTTCTACGCAATAAACCTAAACCAAGTTCAAACCCTTATATGATTTTAATAATACATATGTAATTATAATAGATGTTTTGTACATTTCAAAAAAAGATCATCGCTGTGATAGGATCATGATGATTGTCAATGAGACAAGTATATACAAAGATCAAACAACCAGGGAAGTATTAACAGCCACTGTATAGTGTACTAATACGACATATACACTGGTTCGTCTTCCTCTTCTTTACGGTGGTAACATAACTATTTACATAATAACATTTGTATAACGTCCTGCATTTATAATGTTTAAATTTCCTAACAAAAGGTCAAATAGCTGAAGTTATTGAAATCAAGCATAATGTGTTGGTATAAATACACTCAATCGGTCTGACATCGTTAAGTTACTCTCTCATACCTTTGAACGGAATCCTGTGTTTCTGTTCAGTGGTGTAAAATATGCATTAGGGCAGATCAATTTTTTTTACAAATATTAAGAAAAAGAAAAACCTGCGAATTTCAAGATAAATATGAAATATCATAACGCTTATCATTTACATTTTTCAACAATCGGTCTTATAACATAATTATGTTTCTTGAATTACACTGATGACCAAAAGTGTTTTAAGCCAAAAATTTATATTGTTTGAGCGCACAAAAATCCAAGAAGACTTAGAGTCTAAATAAAACTTTAAAACGTAAACATGACAGTGTGCCCACTGAATGGAAAGCATGGGAATATTTCTGGAAATTAAAACTAGTATATATGTTCACTGAAATGGCCACGGTGGTAGGATACATTAAATAGTTCAAAGTAAAATAACAAAAATACCTAATTCCTAGGAAAATTCAAAACGGAAAGGCCGTAATCAAATGGCAAAATCAAAAACTAAAACACATCAAACTAATGGATAACAACTGTTGGTACAATGGTACAAGCATTTTCTTATTTAGAAAATGGTGGATTAAACCTGTTTTTTTAGCTAGCTAAACCTCTCACTTGTATGACAGTCACAAGTTCCATTAAACTGACAACGATATGTGGACATACAAACAGACATGTATAATAGGTAAAAATGTCAAAAAGGGGGTATAGCAGTCAATATTGTGTTATAATGGCTTGACTTTCTTGGATAGTCAGTTTTTTTCCGGCTTCCTCCAACAATATAGATTGACCACAATGAAACAACCAATCTTGCTGTAAGTAGCGTTAAACAATAATCAATCTATCTATTGATCAAGTAATAACAATGAATATAAAAAAGAAGATGTGGTATGATTGCCAATGAGACAACTCTCCACAAGATACCAGAATGACACAGGAATGAACTAATATAGGTCACCGTAAGGACTTCAGCAATGAGCAAAGTCCATACCGTATAGTCAGCTTTAAAAGGCCCCGTAATGATAATGTAAGTTATGTTTAATCAATAAACAATTATATGATGCGGTAGCTATAAGAACATTATATTATAATACAAATTAAACATGTAAATAACTTTTTGGACTTTTATTATCCCCGTTCATGCAATACGTAAATATGCATTCAGAAGCTATACCAGAAAAGAACTAATGAGAAGAGAAATTGCATCACTACCTAGTTGTTTCATATTCAAGGTCCTTATTAGTCCGAACCAGGTTTACTTCATGTATACGAGTAAAATGAACAAGAAGTTTCGTAACAAGAGACAAATATTCTTAAATCAAATTGACATTTAAATATATGAAATCACTTTCAAAGATAAAGGCAAAAATATTTCCTGGCCTATAAATAATATGATAAACAATGATAATACATGGCCAATTGCTTCAATTTCATGTTTGTATAAAACATTCAATGCAAACATAAAAATCAGATAACCTTTATCTTAATTTAACATTATTAAATGGAAAAAATTGCTTTTTCAAAAGGATAGAAAATATTGAAAACTACTGTATTAAGCATAGAAGTTATTTTTGGAATTTAAAGCACTTTACACAGCCTAATGACAGATGAAAACTGTTGTTTGGAGTAGGAGATCGGTTGGGGAGGGAATATACTATGGACTTTTGATAGGGGGTGATGTTAAACAATAATTTCGCAAAAAGGGGAAAAGGGGGAGCCTTGGATAGTTCATTGAGGGTTTTTTTTCTGTAAAAAGGGACTGTAAAACGTGCTTAATTGGTCACTTTTTATTGTAATTCTGTCGTTATGCATAAGTCTTGAGTAATCTTTAAATGACAATAAACTTTTTTCATATATTAAAAGTAAATGTTGTTTATTCGATTCTTTTTCCTTTTCATGCAAAATATTTGACCTCAAGACCTCTTGGCGCTTTCGGATGGCTAAAATAAAATCTGAAATTTTATTCTCATTAACATTTTGCCTGGCACAAATATATCCTTCTTACACATTACAATAATTTAAATACACGTATAATATTACTTTATTCATTTATCATGATTTTTTTCTCGTTATAATCAGTGTTTCTCCAAGATATGGTATGAAGAGTGAAATGCAGTAAAACCAGGGCTTCGATCACTTCTTAAGGGAATAAACTTCAACGCAATGATGCAGAATTAGGAAAAAAATCCGGTACACAATACACATTAAACAAACATCCTTAACTAGATATATTAATAGGAAGTAGAATAGTGGTTGACTAAAAGGTTTTTTGGTTTTTTTTTACACAACGTGAAAATGTGAAAGCATAATGATGATAAAGATGTATTTTTTTAGGTAGTCCTATAATGCAGTTACAGTGGCGGATCCAGGGGGGTTCCGGGGGTTGGAACCCCCCCCCCCCTTTTTTTTTTGGCCGATCAATGCATTTGAATGGGAGCATATACTTGGAACCCCCCTCCCTTTACTCTGGGTTGGGAACATCCCCCACCCCTTTTTAAAAAGGCTGGATCCACGCCTGGGTTACATTAGATTTTTCTTGTTCCCCGAATTATCCCTAATTCTTATATTTTATTTAAACCATTCTAAACCGTATATCCAAATTACAAAAAGTCAAAACGGATCAATTTACAATGTATCTACTCACTATGATAGATGAGCATTCCGTGTGTATTTATTCTAGACACTAAACATCGAAATGATGTACGAACACTGGCGATGATCATACGACAAGATATACACATAAATATAAATAATGTTGAACAGACAAGCACGGGTAATCGTATATAGAAAGTTGTTCGAGGTCTCTTGGTTCCAGTCCCATTGACTATAAAAATCTATGGGATGAATGTCTGCATTGAGGCAAGAATGCACATCACTAAAAATCCTTGATTGGGAAGAGTGTAACTGTGACAATATGATTATATATTCTCAAAATGTTTATTAAATTGAATAAAATAAATACAGGGGAATATCTATTAAGAAAAACATGACCTTGTAAAAGGTTGTTCAATTGACCGCTGGGTTGCATATAACATGTTTACATGCAGACCAGGTGGTGACATGAAGCAATTACAATTAGTTATAACACTGGATATACGTGCATTCTTTGACCATCAATCTCCAGGTTGGTCAAAACATGTCAATTAGAGACAACTTAATAGATATTCACCCCTGTATCTTTTGATTTAAGACTATAATGGTCAAATTAATAGAAACTTTGACACTGTTTATATTCTGTATATATACTTATGTATTTTACTGTATAGAGGAGACCGTCCGTTATGGACACTGGTCCAGACCGGCTTTAATAAACTACTATTCCAAATAACCATGTGTTGTGTTACATAACGAATACTATATAGTCAGTTATTATAAATTGGATTGAAGTCCACTTATACTGGTATATTAATATTGTTTAAAGGACCCCATTGGAAATAAGCTTTTTAATTATATAACGTTCATGGGTCGTCCTTGCGTTCAGGCATTAAATGTACCTAAAGTCACACAACAATTCCTATATCTTAATGTTCTATCTGGTTCTATTAAGCTAAAATTCTAAATCTTATTTGTATAAATTGTCGTTACCTGAATATACATTGTTTTTATAAATTAAACTACAAGAGATAATCAATTAAGTTACAGATAAGACAGTACAATATCATATTATTATGAGTATTGATACATATAAAAAAAACAATAATTGTTCGATAATAAAAGGGGCGAGTAAGTTTATACGGTATACAAAGAAGGATAACTACTTGTCCATGTCAATTTACCGTGATTACTTTGTTGTTGTACAGATATCATATTAATTTGTTCTTAGATCATTATCCACTCTTGCTTGAGTTAAGAATTCAAATAGTCGAATTCAGATATGTCATCTTTTGACATAATCAAGGATTTGTATATTAACTATACAAATCCTTGACATAATCAAGATTAAAATATGATCTTCAGGCGCGGATCCAGAGGAGGGGGTTCCGGGGGTTGGAACCCCCCCTTTTTTTGGACGATCAATGCATTTGAATGGGGACATGTAATTGGAACCCCCCCTTTGTCCTGGGTTAGGACCCCCCCTTTTTAAATGGCTGGATCCGCCCCTGATCTTTAAATAATTTTCTCAGCCGAAGGTTATGAAACGTATCAATTAACTAAAGGCTACTTACTATCTTAAATTCTCATATTAAAAAATATTTTTTTAATATTAAACAAAATGTGTCCATAGCACACGGAAGCCCCACTCGCATAATCATTTTCTATGTTCAGTGGACCGTGAAATTGGGGTCAAAAGTCTAATTTGGCAATTAAATTAGAAAGATCATATCATAGGGAACATGTGTACTAAGTTTGAAGTTGATTGGACTTCAACTTAATCAAAAACTACCTTGACCAAAAACTTTAACCTGAAACTTGCACTATCCTTTTCTATGTTCAGTGGACCGTGAAATTGGGGTCAAAAGTCTAATTTGGCAATTAAATTAGAAAGATCATATCATAGGGAACATGTGTACTAAGTTTGAAGTTGATTGGACTTCAACTTCATCAAAAACTACCTTGACCAAAAACTTTAAACATAAACTTGCACTATCCTTTTCTATGTTCAGTGGACCGTGAAATTGGGGTCAAAAGTCTAATTTGGCAATTAAATTAGAAAGATCATATCATAGGGAACATGTGTACTAAGTTTGAAGTTGATTGGACCAAAAACTTTAACCTGAACGAACGAACGAAAGAACGGACGAACGAACGGTACGACGGACGGACGGACGGACGGACGCACGTACCAGAAAACATAATGCCCCTCTACTATCGTAGGTGGGGCCTAAAAATCATTTTCTTATATAGGAAATTCATTTTTTAATATAAGAAGAACATAAAAAAAGAAAAACACTATTTTATAATATTTAAAAATGAATTTCTAATATTAGAAAATGACTATTCTAGTTTTTGCTACTTTTTCAGATACTTGGTGAACCGCAAGCATTTACATTAAGCGGAAAGCAATATTTATTGTTCTACAAAATCATTGTTGATATATATCAAAGTTCTTGGGTTGATCGCTTTCCGGAATTTTACCCTGACGTGCACTAGATTTTATTTGTTACGGAAACGTTCGGTATTCATTCGGTACTTTCTGACTTTTCCTGCAACGACCAGTGCTGATATAAGGTATTTTACTCTTCTTATAAGTTTAAAGCATATCTCTTCCTCCAAAGAATGCTCAGCGTGTACATTTTAAAGAGTCTGTCTCGTATGTATATTGAACTTCACTACAGATATTTTTATTTTTTATATAGACGAAGAAACCTACTTTTCTCACATGAGAACACGTCATGTCAACATAATTTACAACAACAAAATAATTGTTTGCTCTAAAAAAAAATTACTGCCCTTATTATTGTGGGTTCGTGGTATAGTTGTTAAGTCCTATGGCTACAGTACTGAAGGGGATTCCACTGAAGGTCCCAAGTACGAGTATGACTCTGGTCGTTTGACATTGCAGCACATGAAAAGGGTTATTTTCGCCCTCCCACACACTTCTCTGATACCCAGACCGTAGTTTAAACTAGAATGGGTACTTTGGAGCATCAGTTGGTCAAAGCTCTCCCTTACTTTAACCTGGAGAACAAACTTCTGATATCTCTCCTGTTTCCTCAGAATGGTAGGTGGTTTTCTCCAGTAGTAGTACTTCAGCTTTCTCCACCATAATAACAGACTACCCGGTGTCCTAGCACTCTCGTTATGTTGGGTGGGGATTGAATGTCCTTGTAAAAATAATTGTCATAAATATTTCTTAGTGACACATCTGTATTAAGGCCTAAAAAAAATAATGTTGTGTTTCCGATCACCCCCTTGAAATTTTGAAGGGACGGTAGGTAGGGATTTTTTTTTTTTTTTTTATAATATTATGCTTCATTGCTGTCTCGGTTTTGTTTAAAGGCATGGACACTTTGTTCATTGCTTAAGACCATTTGACAATTTTCAAGATTATTGTGTGAGTTTTTATCAGCCTTTAATAGTTTACCCCCTTTTAAAATACCCCTGAAAAAAAAACTAAGTCCAAATCTAAAAAAAAATTGGGCAGCACTTCCCCTAGGAAATTAGCTTTTTAAACCAAATTCCCCTATTTCAGGACCAAAAGTTTGGAATTGTCAGAGAAAGAAATTGAGAAGATGTGGGGCAGATTCATTTATAGGAACATGAACCAAACATCATCCCAAACCTACAGATAGACAAATACATGTATATTATATACACTGTATCTGGCAGGACACTTTCTTTTGGCAAAGCATCTATGGCTTTTCATCAGAATGAATCAATGTCTAAAGCGTTGATTGGCTTACCAGTTTCAGATGGATTAATTAAGAGATAACTGTATTGTATTTGAAGCTTTAAGGACGTCCATCGGTAGTTTTACTGTCGCAAATTTAGTTTACCTGGCGACGCGGAGCGGAGACAGGTAAACGGGTATTTGCGACAGTAAAACTACCGATGGACGTCCGCAAAGCTTCAAATACAATACAGTTATCTCTATTCTAATGCAAAACAAGTTCATAATTAAATTTCAATCATTATTTCAGTGTAAAATCTTCATTAAAGAAAATTCCGCGAAAAGATGTTATCTTCTTTGGTCCCTACACTAGGTGACGTCATAGGTATGCTTCCGGCGTCAAACATAAACACCGGGCGTTTTCTGGCTTCTGTGTCGCTTCAAAATGTAATAAAATTTGATAAAAAGAAGATTTTTAGGCGCAACAAGTGAGTTTTTTGTTTATTATTGTAGAAATAACATGTCAACACATTCCGAAATTCAAAATGTCGGCTTCCTTAGTTACAGACAAGGAGATAGAGAATTTTACGCTTGCTGTCATCCAATCAGAACAATTGTTACAAAATAATTGCATTAGAATATCAGGTTCATTTTGAAGAAGGGTCTGGCATGAAAATTTGATAAATTTAATTCCAAAAGATTGCATTGTTCCAACAGTTGTCTTATTGTCATCAATCTCGATCCAGTCATTTTTGCCGGTGGCCGAGCACAAAATTTGTGTTGTGTATTTTTTTTCATCGATGTTAAACATTGGATGAATTTCATTGCCAATGTCAAAAAAGGTGTTACTTTCTGTAAAATTTAAAAATATTTTTTTCTCCGTGAAATGGTTACACTTTCCGCGTTGAACATTGAATAGGACGCGTTGTTTTGCCATGCTCAAACACTGACAAACGAAAATAACTACTGCGCATGCTCCGGCATATATAATTAGCCAAGAAGATTCCACTTTCCAGTACATTCTAAAATAAGCCTCAAGTTAAAAATTAGCGTTGTTTTCTTTTGGAGCGATAAAAAGATCGAGGGACTTAAAATTTATTTTCTTTCAGAAAAAACGGTCGGTAGGTATACAAATTTTTTTTTTCCAACATCAGCTTTAAAAACTTTGGAGTCGGGGGTCTGAAGGACGGTCGGTCGGGTGACCGGAAACACAACATTTTTTTTTTTAGGCCTAATCCCGATAGGGAGTGTAAATGGATGCCACTGTACCCTCGCAGCTTTCAAGGGGTTCTTCTGATAACGTAGGCATTTACCAGTACATACATAAGTACTTTATAACGTTGATATCAAAATCTGAATTATCCAAAGAGTGGAGAAGTGAATAAACATAACTTTTATAAAAATCCAATGGCATATGAAAAAAAAAACCATTTTTGGAAAATGACGCAGTCATTGTTCCATAACTGCCGACCTGAACTTCATTACATTGCTCTGCCTACCGCGCTTGGTTTCGTATTTTCTATTTTCCAAACAAACTGGTATCTGCTTGTGTTATCATTATGCATCATTGTGTAGTATTAAACCAGCCAGGACCCAGTTTACACTGGTTTTTGCTTGTATTCCACTACACTCGAACAAAGTGTTGTAGTTTGACGGGAACCAGTTTTAGAATTTGTAAACTACAAAACGTAATCGGTTATTGTTCATTCCGTTTTGGTGTTTCATACCGACTTATATGGTTTGAATAAGCTTAAGACCATTCAAACATTAATGTGATAGGTATATTAAAGATTGTTTTACAAAAGGATTGAACTGTTTTACTTTCAAAGTCGTACTATAGGGATATCTGTCATATACGGATTTCCACTCTCACCGGTTAATTTCTTCTTTTACACGTGCTTTGGAAACTTCCTGTTTAATCGCAAGTTTTAAAATTGTTTTTGAGTGAATTAAACTTATTTTAACAATCATGAAGCGTTCCAGGATCATTTTAAAGCAGTTTCTTCTTCTCTTTGATGATGGAAAATAGGTTTTCTCAAGAAAATACCGCAAACGATCGCAGAGGAATTGAAACGTACAAGTCAAGTCGGCACCTGGTTAAATTGGCATCTAGTCAAATCGGCACCTATTCGACGTCAATTCGGCATCCAATAATATTTGATATAATATTTTCTATTCAATTAATTACTGTTACCAAGTACATCGTGAATATGTTGTTGTGTATTTTGGTAAACCACGAAACGAAAGTGAATATGTAGTGTATAAAGGTAAACAACGAAGCCCTTACCAAAGCTGTTGTTTTAACAATTAGACAATTTGTGTAATTGTAAAAACAAGTCAATTATTAAAATAAAATGGAAAACTATGAGTCCCTTTCAATAAATCAAACTTTCATGCCAAATAATTAGCAAATTTAAGGTGTTTGTTTTTCAGTAAAGTTTAAACAGCATTAAACCAACAATCCTGTAAAATGCTCAACTGGTTAAAATAATGCAGAAAAATACACAATATCTCATGTATAAGTCCAAATAATTATGACGTCTGGCAAGGCTATTTTATTATTTTTCTGGGACGCCTTCCTACGACGTTCAGGTGCCAATTTAACTAGGTGCCAGTTTGACTAGAATTCTTTGATAAATGTTTGAAACTATCTGAGTTTCATTAGACCTTTGATAGCAGTAACAAAAAGATTATTTACTTAATATTTTGTGGGAGAAGGGGGTTCAGACTGTGTGGCATCAGGTCTGTTTGTGCCCAATACATTTTCGCACCCTACACGTTCGCACATTCACACTCTACTCATTCACGCCCAATTTTAATTCAAATTCAAGTTGAATAATTGGAAAATTATGGTTGTTGTTTTAAATTGCTTGGGTGTAAATACTGAATGTATTTATAGCTTGGTATGAGTAAAACATTGAAGATTTTAAAGGAAAAAACACAAAAGATAATTGTTTTTAACAGCTTGGTCCCATTGATCTGAAACAACGAAACAATAAAACATAGAAACCAAAATATAGCAATCCACTAATATAACCAAAACATGATAAAATTTATTCAACACGCAGAAACAAACATAGTCATGATAGTCAGAATCTCACTTCATTTTGAAACAAGTCAATGAAACAAGTTATAGCAATACACTAACCAAAACATGATTAAGAGTTATTCAACACAAAATAAAACGTTGACAAAATACCACTTTATTTAGAAAGGATTATTATTATTTTTAGCAATACCTTATCCAAAACATAATTAAGATTTATTCAACACAAAAAAAAAATTGCTGTCTCACTTTATTTTGAGACAATGACAACAATTATACTTATAAGAAAACACTTGCTTACATAGTTGTTAAACACAAAACCAATTAAGATTGGGTGCGAACATGTAGGGTGTGAAAGTGAAAGGGGTGAAAATGAGTGGGCGCAAACGTGAATGGAAGCGAACGGACTCAGATTCAGACTATGTACCAGTGAGAAATATACAAGCCTTTCTACGGTATTTATTTGTACAATTCAGCTAGTCTTGACCTATTCATTTGTCTTAAAAAACCAGCCAGTTGTCACCTTCACTTCACACACACACACATATACGAATATCAATTATATGCTTACGATACATGTTGCATTGTTAAACTAATTACGGTATGTGAAAATCAAGACTTGCATAAAAACTATCCCAATATTAGAGACAGTGGCGTCATTTTTCTTCAGAGCTTTCAGCTCTTTGATTCTCTCAAAGTAATGTAGTCCGAGATTACTCTAACGTCCAAAGGCTGTTTTGCCAGACAAGCTAGGGAGGTCCAAGCTTGTGTGGCAAAACAGCAAATGGAAGTCAGAGTATTCTTAGACTAAAAATAAGTAAACAAAATATTCCAAAAGAAAACTAAAAACCTTGATAACCTGTAAACTTTACAATATATATATATTGTAGATAGGTACCAGTAAAAGAGTAGTTCTCACAGGGTCAGCTGGTTCTGAATAGCACAGGCACTTGTCTCAGAGTTAATCTTTCTTATATACCTTAATATAACACTTGTAAGGTAATTAACTCCATTTTTGAAAAATGTCACCCGGTCACAAAATTTTGTTATATGCAGATTTCTTGGTTGTCAACCCCACTTACAATGTAAACTTGTTATACCCTAAATCTAAATTGATTTGTCTACACAATGGTGTATAACACTCCTACCTTTGTTTTTGGAATCATCTGTAGCAGGCCTACCCAAGTATGTCAACCTTAATTATTTCGTAACAAGTTTTAGTGGGGTTGACAACTGAGAAATGGGCATATAATGGTATTTCCCGCTCATGTGACTTTTTTCTGAGACAAGTGCCTGGGCTCAATTGGTAGACAGTTTTGTTGTTGTACTTTATTTACCACAAATTTGACAAGACTTCAATGAATATCCAGAATGTATATATCCTATCCATATTTTATCTATTTATCATGTTTATTTAATTTTAGATAAGAAAATTGTGGTAGAAAATTATTTTTTACCAGTACCATTAGACTGAATTATTTTAGTGCTGAAAAACCAGACTGGAACTTCTTTGACATAGCAAAACAATAGATTATAAATTAAATTAGGTGAGTATTTATGTACTAAAAATGTATTAAAAATCAATATAATTTTATTTATATTTAATTAAAGAAGACCATGTCATTGTTCACGTTTCAAAAGTAACATGCATATATATACAGCAAATTTGATTTTAGATTTCAGATTTTTTAGATCAAAATTTCATTAACATACTTGTATCTCTCCATTTCCAAGTTAAGCAATTATTGCATTGGTTTTCAATTATATCTAATATAACTTAATTTAAATTGAACTAATACACACCTTAATTGAAGC
Organism: Mytilus edulis; assembly: GCA_019925275.1. Lineage (NCBI taxonomy): Eukaryota > Metazoa > Mollusca > Bivalvia > Mytilida > Mytilidae > Mytilus > Mytilus edulis. The sequence goes on from CM034349.1 coordinate 129,535,235, forward strand.
ATTATTTAAACATTATACATGTTTTTGAAACACTGATCTCATCCAGTAACCATATCAGAACACTAGTTTTGTAACTTTTGTTTATATTTGTTATTTCACTTTGTTTGTCCCGAAATTGTTTTCCATTCTCTAACTTAAGTTTGCTTCAAGCAAATGTTATGGCAGTTATATACAATGCTTATTTCCACAAAACACGATAAAGTTTGTATTTTGGAGGAGTCACTTTTACATTCTAGAGTTATGCCCCTTTACAAAGGAAAAAATGCAAATGCAGAATTTTTTGTTTCCATTCTCCAACTTAACGAAATATTACAATGTATGAATCTTAAACGCAATTCTTATTACCACAAAGCACAGATCATGTGTGAATTTTAGTGGCATCACTTTTACTGTTCTAGTCTCTAGAGATACGCCCCTTTACACTGTAAAAATGCTTTTTTTTTTGGTTTTGTACTCTTCCTTAAGTTTACCTCAACCTTATGAAACTTAAACACAATAATTGTTACTTCAAAACTCAGATCAATTATAAATCATTTTTGTTGTCAGTTAAAAAAACGTCTTAACTGAAATTTGAAAGTTACAATATGTTTTAAAAATTAATTAACAATTTTGATGGTAGATTTAATTTGATCTTTCAAATATCTCACAGGTTTTATCTTTAAAAAATACTGCTTTAATGAAATGGTAATTCAAATCAAGCTTCTAATGAAAAAAAGTGTCGTACTTTTAATAAATGAATTTTTAATTTTAACTTGTATCATCATATTTTTTCTAAGAAAGAGAAAAACATATGAAATAAATAAACTATTACAATAGATCTGCAGAATATAAGTAGAACTAATAGGTTTCAAACAATGTGTGATTCAACTGTTAAAGTTGCACAATATTTGTTTAACTGCTTATATTCCAAGGAGACTATATTGATAGAGATATTTTCTTAATATTTTGCATATATATATATATGTGTGTTTTGTAGATGTATACATTGCTGTCAGGTTATTGGAAATATTTTTTCCAGAAAGAGGAGTACAATGTCTTGATTCTTGGTTTAGATAATGCAGGAAAATCAGTGAGTATATAGAATAAGAAAGAAGTATGTACATATAAGATGAAGAGCACAGTTGATTTATAAATATGCCTACTGTTCATGAAAACATGGGGTTTAATACATATATAATAATAACTTCAATTTAAAAAATTCAAAAAAATCATATTTGTCATATATACATATTACATATATGTAGCAGCATCATTTTATATATAACTAGAACACACCCGCGATCCGTGACTGAATTAAAGTCTATAACTAGAACACACTCGCCATCCATAACTGAATTAAAGTATATAACTATGCATTAGCCTTATTTTAGTATTGGTATTGTCATCTGATAAAGTCATGCCAATTATAAAATACTCAGTTTTCTCTGCTTTCAAATCTTTCTGTTTGAACCCGTCGACCTGGACGATAATGTTAATATTAATTATTGCTAATATTAATTATTTGGAAAACAAAAGGTCCTGGAATAGAGTATTTTTTAATCAACAGCATTGTCCTATACATTGTATTAGTTATAAATAAAGTTGAATCTTTTATTCACTGTTTAACATCATGCCCGCTAACAAATTGAAAACTGTACTTTACGCCTTATTTTAAGTCCAGATTTTTAGAATTCATATTTTTATCATATTTAATTCAATTCAAAGTTTTATTGCCATATAAACTATACAGTTTGTGACATATAACAACAACAAAAACAAATAAAGACAATAACTAAGCAACTCAATATATATACACAAATTCAGGCAAATATTAAAGGGTCCCCTGTCCTCAGTTCCATTGACTTTTTTATAAAGGATCCTAGTTTATTCACTTGTGTTGGTGTTGATGGTTTAAGTATATATATAACTTTGTCATTGTAAGTGAGATTAGCAAATGAATTACTTTCTCTGTTAATGCAATTAAAATATGTTAATCTAATATTTGAATTATGAGAACAATTTATTAAGAAATGTTTCTCATCATCTAGTACTTTGCATTTTTTGCAAAGTCTCTCTTCGCGAGGAATTTTAAAATGCCTTCCTTTTTCAATTAATAATGAATGGTCACTGATTCTAAGTTTTGTAATTAATTTTCTAAATTCAAAGTTTGGGTTAGAGAGGTAAGGTTTGATCAATAGATTTGGCTCAAGTCCTTTATAAAAATTTAATTTAATTTTATCATCAATAGATTTCAACTTATCCATCAACAGGTTGTTGTAATATGAGTTTATTTGGGGTTTAATATAGCTTTTAATATTTTTTAATTGTTTTCAATTATTACAGGTTTTTAGTCTATTTATATCAATGTTAGATTCAGAAAAAATATCTTTTGCAAAAGTGATATAGAAAGTCTTACTGATTAAAATATTACAATAGGGAACAATTTGACAATGATTGAATTTAGTAGTGTCAACCCTGTGATTATGACCCTGTATATAGCAAAATCCTAAATACACGTTTGGTGGTGCGCCTGTCAGATGCGGAACATATTTAAGTCTTTCTGTGTAATATTTTTCAGACATACTTAGAACAGTCAAAGACTAAGTTCAACTCCAAGTACCAAGGAATGAATCTGTCAAAAATAACAGCGACAGTTGGACTGAATAGTAAGGAAAATAAATATATATCTTTTTATGCCCCATTTATGGGCATTATGTTATCTGGTCTGTGGGTCTATTCATTCGTTCTTTTGTGCGTCTATCTGTCTGTCCGACCTCAGGTTAAAGTTTTTGGTCCAGGTAGTTATTGATGAAGCTGAAGTCCTATCAACTTGAAACTTAGTACACATATTCCTTATGATAATATCTTTCTAATTTCCAAATTAGAGTTTTGACCCCAATTTCAAGGTCCACTGAACATAGAAAATGATTGGGGCATCCAAGAGGACTTCATCATTGTTCATCCATATCAATGTGCCTGTTTGACTTCAAACATTTAGTAGTGAGATGGAAACAAAATCTTTGAAATCATTCAGCATATCTAAATCTAGCCTTTTTAATTAAAAAAACAAAGTAAACTAATTTAAATATAATTTTTTTCTAGAAAGGAAGGAATTTTGAAGTGCTGACCCTTTTTACATAAAACGTTTTAGTTATTATAGTTTTGTTCATGATACACACAGAGGAAAAGTAATATATTTAAATAGAAGTGATGTTGCATTGTCAGTTTATCAATGTTAATATCTTTTCAGTTGGAAAGATAGACATTGGAAGGGTACGGCTTAATTTCTGGGATCTTGGTGGACAAGAAGAGTTACAGTCATTATGGGATAAAGTAATGCTATATTTAGTTCTTTAAACATTCAGAATTGACTACATCTTCAGTATAAAACTATTAAAAAAAAAAGAAGATGTGGTATGTGCCATTGAGACAAATAAAATTGAGAAAGGAAATGGGGAATGTGTCAAAGCGACAACAACTCGACCATACATGTAGAGTAGACAACAGCTGAAGGCCACCAATGGGTCTTCAATGTAGTGAGAAACTCCCGCACCAGGAGGCGTCCTTCAGCTGGCCCCTTAGAAAATATGTATACTAGTACAGTGATAATGGACGTCATACTAAACTCCGAATTATACACAAGAAACTAAAATTAAAAATCATACAAGACTAACAGAGGCTTCTGACTTCGGACAGGCGCAAACTTGCGGCGGGGTTAAACATGTTTATGAGATCTTAACCCTCCACCTACATGTATACCTCTAGCCAATGTAGAAAAGTAACATATAACAATATGCACATTAAAATTCAGTTCAAGAGAAGTCCAAGTCCAATGTCTGAATAAAATGACAATAATACATAAATAACAACAGACTACTAAAATTGAGAATGGAAATGGGGAATGTGTCAAAGAGACAACAACCCGACCAAATAAAAAACAACAGCAGAGGGTCACCAACAGGTCTTCAATGTAGCGAGAAATTAGTTTGTTTTACTGTTAAAATTTTAATATGCTGATGATTTCAAACACAGATTCATAAATCCTGTCCTACATGTAATATAAGTTCCTCCTTAGAATATGTTAGGGGTTTCCTGGTAGCATGCTTGACTACCATGGAGTGGCACACTAATACAAAGTCTGCAGGATTAAAGAGTCATGATAGTTTTTATAGTTAGGATGATATAATTACCAGCTGACTCATTTACATTTGTAACTTAAATTGTGAGCTACCATTTAAAAAAATGACTCAATGTCAATCTAGTAATCTTATTATCGATTTATTATCTTTTAAAAAATATGGATATTATACTGGCAGTAAACTGCAAAATTAACAAAATAATCAATCAAGTTTATTATTTGATACATGTTACTTCTCTGTTTTTAGCTCACCTGGCCCAAAGGGCCAAGTGAGCTTTTCTCATCACTTGGCGTCCGGCGTCCGGCGTCGTCCTGCATTAACTTTTACAAAAATCTTCTCCTCTGAAACTACTGGGCCAAATTTAACCAAACTTGGCCACAATCATCATTGGGGTATCTAGTTTAAAAAATGTGTCCAGTGACCCGGCCAACCAACCAAGATGGCCGCCATGGCTAAAAATAGAACATAGGGGTAAAATGCAGTTTTTGGCTTATAACTCAAAAACCAAAGCATTTAGCGCAAATCTGACTGGGGTAATATTGTTCAACAGGTCAAGATCTATCTGCCCTGAAATTTTCAGATGAATCGGACATTTCGTTGTTGGGTTGCTGCCCCTGAAATGGTAATTTTAAGGAAATTTTGCTGTTTTTGGTTATTATCTTGAATATTATTATAGATAGAGATAAACTGTAAACAGCAATAATGTTCAGCAAAGTAAGATCTACAAATAAGTCAACATGATCAAAATGGTCAGTTGACCACTTTAGGAGTTATTGCCCTTTATAGTCAATTTTTAACCATTTTTCGTAAATCTTAGTAATCTTTTAGAAAAATCTTCTCCTCTGAAACTACTGGGTCAAATTTAACCAAACTTGGCCATAATCATCATTGGGGTATCTAGTTTAAAAAATGTGTCCGGTGCCCCGCCCAACCAACCAAGATGGCCGCCATGGCTAAAAATAGAACATAGGGGTAAAATGCAGTTTTTGGCTTATAACTCAAAAACCAAAGCATTAAGAGCAAATTTGACACCAGTAAAATTGTTCATCAGGTCAAGATCTATCTGCCCTGAAATTTTCAGATGAATCGGACATTCCGTTGTTGGGTTGCTGCCCCTGAAATGGTAATTTTAAGGAAATTTTGCTGTTTTTGGTTATTATCTTGAATATTATTATAGATAGAGATAAACTGTAAACAGCAATAATGTTCAGCAAAGTAAGATCTACAAATAAGTCAACATGACCAAAATGGTCAGTTGACCACTTTAGGAGTTATTGCCCTTTATAGTCTATTTTTTAACCATTTTTCGTAAATCTTAGTAATCTTTAAGAAAAATCTTCTCCTCTGAAACTACTGGGCCAAATTTAACCAAACTTGGCCATAATCATCATTGTGGTATCTAGATTTAAAAATGTGTCCGGTGACCCGGCCAACCAACCAAGATGGCCGCTATTGCTAAAAATAGAACATAGGGGTAAAATGCAGTTTTTGGCTTATAACTCAAAAACCAAAGCATTTAGAGCAAATCTGACACACAGTAAAATTGTTCATCAGGTCAAGATCTATCTGCCCTGAAATTTTCAGATGAATCGGACATTCCGTTGTTGGGTTGCTGCCCTGAAATGGTAATTTTAAGGAAATTTTGCTGTTTTTGGTTATTATCTTGAATATTATTATAGATAGAGATAAACTGTAAACAGCAATAATGTTCAGCAAAGTAAGATCTACAAATACGACAACATGACCAAAATGGTCAGTTGACCACTTTAGGAGTTATTGCCCTTTATAGTCAATTTTTATCCATTTTTCGTAAATCTTAGTAATCTTTTAGAAAAATCTTCTCCACTGAAACTACTGTGCCAAATTTAACCAAACTTAGCCATAATCATCATTGGGGTATCTAGTTTAAAAAATGAGTCCAGTGACCCGGCCAACCAACCAAGATGGCCGCCATGGCTAAAAATAGAACATAGGGGTAAAATGCAGTTTTTGGCTTATAACTCAAAAACCAAAGCATTGAGAGCAAATCTGACATGGGGTAATATTGTTCAACAGGTCAAGATCTATCTGCCCTGAAATTTTCAGATGAATCGGACATTTCGTTGTTGGGTTGCTGCCCCTGAAATGGTAATTTTAAGGAAATTTTGCTGTTTTTGGTTATTATCTTGAATATTATTATAGATAGAGATAAACTGTAAACAGCAATAATGTTCAGCAAAGTAAGATCTACAAATAAGTCAACATGATCAAAATGGTCAGTTGACCACTTTAGGAGTTATTGCCCTTTATAGTCAATTTTTTTACCATTTTTCGTAAATCTTAGTAATCTTTAAGAAAAATCTTCTCCTCTGAAACTACTGGGCCAAATTTAACCAAACTTGGCCATAATCATCATTGTGGTATCTAGATTTGAAAATGTGTCCGGTGACCCGGCCAACCAACCAAGATGGCCGCTATGGCTAAAAATAGAACATAGGGGTAAAATGCAGTTTTTGGCTTATAACTCAAAAACCAAAGCATTTAGAGCAAATCTGACACACAGTAAAATTGTTCATCAGGTCAAGATCTATCTGCCCTGAAATTTTCAGATGAATCGGACATTCCGTTGTTGGGTTGCTGCCCCTGAAATGGTAATTTTAAGGAAATTTTGCTGTTTTTGGTTATTATCTTGAATATTATTATAGATAGAGATAAACTGTAAACAGCAATAATGTTCAGCAAAGTAAGATCTACAAATACGACAACATGACCAAAATGGTCAGTTGACCACTTTAGGAGTTATTGCCCTTTATAGTCAATTTTTATCCATTTTTCGTAAATCTTAGTAATCTTTTAGAAAAATCTTCTCCTCTGAAACTACTGTGCCAAATTTAACCAAACTTAGCCATAATCATCATTGGGTATCTAGTTAAAAAAATGTGTCCGGTAACTCGGCCAACAAACCAAGATGGCCACCTTGGCTAAAAATAGAACATGGGGGTAAAATGCAGTTTTTGGCTTATAACTCAAAAACCAAAGCATTAAGAGCAAATCTGAGAGGAAGTAAAATTGTTGATCAGGTCACGATCCATCTGCCCTGAAATTTTCAGATGAATCGGATAATCGGTTGTTAGGTTGCTGCCCCTGAATTGGTAATTTTGAGGAAATTTTGCTGTTTTTTTATTATTATCTTGAATATTATTATAGATAGAGATAAACTGTAAACAGCAATAATGTACAGCAAAGTAAGAACTAAAAATAAGTCAGTCTGACCAAAATAGTCAATTGACCCCCTAAGGAGTTATTGCCCTTCATAGTCAATTTTTAACAATTTTCTTAAAATTTGAAGATTTTCAATAACATTTTCCACAGAAAGTACTGTTATAGATAGAGATAATTGTAAGCAGCAAGAATGTTTAGTAAAGTAAGATCTACAAACACATCACCATCACCAAAACACAATTTTGTCATGAATCCATCTGTGTCCATTGTTTTATATTCACATGGACCAAGGTGAGCGACACAGGCTCTTTAGAGCCTCTAGTTTCATCAAATGTTACCCTTGCCCATACGTTTGTACACCCCAAAATTGGTTTCCATTCTTTATAATTTATAAAAATGCAGGTAACAAAGGTCTAATTGATCATTTATTTCTCACTATATATTTTTTCAGTATTATGCAGAATCTCATGCAATAATATACATCATAGATTCTTCAGACACAGAAAGAATAGATGAATCAAAAGAGGCTTTTGGTATATTTAACATAACTTTAATTCCACTCATTCATTTCATGTTTGTTTCATTATCATGTTACTGTGTATTTCTCATGAACTTATGATACATCAATCATATTTAAAATTTCCTGTAACTGTGCAACACATTTCCAGAACAAGTGGGTGATTATGGGTCAGTGTTCTTTTTTTATAAAGTTTGTTTGTCTAGTCTACAAGGAATGTTGTTACAAATAATTGTTACATATCTAGTGAAAGAGAGAAAAAATGACAAAAAAACAACGGTTTACAAAACACATATCGAAACTAAAGACTAAGCACCTCTCAACCCACCATATACAAGGAGTGATCTTTGGTGCTCCAGTACAGGGAGTGATCTTTGGTGCTCCAGGAGGGTTAGTAGATCTGCTCCACATTTGTCACCCATGTTGTGTTGCATTATTAAATATGTAGATAACTTGTATTTCACATTTTGTTATCTTAAATTGAGTTTTTTTAATTAAGTCCATTCTAAATAAAATGTGCAAAATTCACATATAGAATTACTTTTAAAAAAATTAATGAATATAAGAATTCATAGTTTTGTAAAAGTCTCCATATATATATATTGTGTATAAAAATAATAATATAACATCTACACACGCTTAAAAAACACATGTCTCATGTCTATCTCTAGATTAGCCTTCCGTGACAAGGTAACACTACAACTATTGAGGTTATATTTTAATGTAGCGGATGTGGCCGAGTGGTCTAGAGTGCTGGACATGAGGCTAAGAAATTGGTGCTGTAGTGTATCATAGGTGTGAGTTCAAATCCCGCTGAGGGACGGACAAAAATTTGTCAGTAGAAAATCTAACTCTAACATTGTTTGGTGTAATTTTCAGACTTATATATATATAGAGAGCCCAGGTGGTCGTGTGGTCTAGCGGGACGGCTGCAGTGCAGGCGATTTGGTGTCACGATATCACAGTAGCATGGGTTCGAATCCCGGCGAGGGAAGAACCAAAAATTTGCGAAAGCAAATTTACAGATCTAACATTGTTGGGTTGATGTTTAGACGAGTTGTATATATATATATATATATATATATAAGCCTATAGAAAACATATACTTTATTGAACTTAATTTCATGGATCCCCTCCTCCCACAGAAATCACAAAATTTGTTACCCCATTTGAAAGATATAATAGAAATTTTATCTTTCATTGACATATATATCAATAAATCTGAAAACAAAGCATGCAAAGTATATTACAGGGATAGAAAACCTCTTGAAAAAAAAATGCAATCTACCTTTTAGCATTATTTCTTCAGTTTTAAACTGCAAATTTGAATGCTTGTAGAATTTGATTCAAAACTATAACCAGATGCAACTGTGTTTTTTATTTTAAAAGTCATTAAATGTATATATATTACAGATAAAATGATAGTGAATGACATGTTAAATGGTGTACCACTACTTATTCTGGCCAATAAACAAGATCTAGAGGTGGGTATATATATAAGTTCTGAAAAATAAAATGTTCAGCTATTGTAAGAATGATAAAGCTTTTTAACCGGATTTTTGTGACAAAAATGTCGGTTATTGATTTGGGGATGTACGGCGGGTGGGCAGTCGGGCGGTGGCAACCAAATGTTGTCCGTGCATTTACTCATAAACCGTTCAACCAAAGCTTCCCAAATTATAATGTGTTGTTACTGATGACAAAATGAAGGCCAAGTTCAATAATGACGATTTGACTTTTACCGTTCAGGAGTTATGGTTCTTGAAAGATTGAAAAATGGCATTTCCAGTCGTGTCCGTTCATTTACGCATGAACTGTTCAACCAAAGCTTCCTTAATTTTAATATGTTGTTACTGATGACAAAAGGGAGGTCAAGTTCAATAATGACGATTTTGACTTTTACCGTTCAGGAGTTATGCCTCTTGAAAGATTGAAAAATGGCATTTCCAGTCGTGTCCGTTCATTTACGCATGAACTGTTCAACCAAAGCTTCCCAAATTTTAATATGTGTTACTGATGGCATAAGGGAGGTCAAGTTCAATAATGACGATTTTGACTTTTACCGTTCAGGAGTTCTGGTTCTTGAAAGATTGAAAAATGGCTTTTCCTGTCGTGTCCGTGCATTTACTCATGAACCGTTCAACCAAAGCTTTTCAAATTTTTATATGTTGTTACTGATGACAAAATGGAGGTCAAGTTCAATAATGTCGATTTTGACTTTTACAGTTTATCAGTTATGGTTCTTGAAAGATCGAAAAATGGCGTTTCCATTCATGTTGTTTCATTTACTCATGAACCATTCAACCTAAGCTTTTCAAATTTTAATATGTTGATACTAATGACAAAATGGATTTCAGATTTGATATTGACAATTTTCACTTTCACCGTTCATCAGTTATGGTTCTTGTGATATTGGCAGGACACAAATAAATGTTAATAAATCTGGTTTGCTGTCGTTGTGACAGCCTCTTGTTATATTGTGTACTTGAATTTTTTTTAACTAACCTTACAACACAAGAATATTATCCTTTGTTTGAGTTTGTATTATAACAGATTGTCTTTTTCTGTGTGATCTTTCGTGAATAACAATTTCTTATGAACAATAATTTTATGTTGTTATTTTTCTAGTTTGCTGATATAAGATTTCTGTTTATTTTAATGTTAACCATATTGTTGAAGGAATGAACAATACCAAACCGCTGCCTTATGTCCATCCTTTAGTCAGTCAGATTAAAATCAAACCTCTCAGCACTTCTGTTTTCTGATATGTCGTTAGGGAGCCCCGACACATCAAAACAGGAGCACTGACAGGTTTGATTTTAATCAGACTGTCCTTTTGTCTATTACTAATTTGCTTGGACCTATTATGGCACAAATTTACATGTTTTGTGTTTAAAATTCCTGATAAATTCTTTTATATTTTAAGGGTTGTATGAAAGCATCAGAAGTCAAAAAGGTGTTCAACAGTAGTGCCCAACTCTTTGGAGACAGAGAATGCAAGTTTCTTGGTACATCTGCACTCAAAGGGTAATAAATTGAAATATTGATTTGTTAGATTGTTCATATCAAAATCTCCTTAAAATTCCAGCAGAAAGTAAATTACATATATCATTTCTTAAACAGTAGAAAGCATTATTATATTGATGTAAGAATACATAATGTAAAAAAAGTCTGAACAAAATGAGACAGGAACCCTACAATAACAGAGCTGTAAGTTGGTTGGAGTCTGACTATAAAGCATTAAGAAATTCAATAGAACTGAAATAAACAGAATGAATTAATGTGCAAAAAAAGGTATGAGACAATAACAGCCACTGGAAAGTTTCATGACTTAGGAAAGACACATGTATAAACAATGTTCCTGTCTTTGGTAAGGCACATTTAAACCAAGATTTCTAACTTAAGTTAAATACTTTAAGTATACATCCAAATTTAATAAGGCTAGTGACTATTTTTATATAATGTCTGAGGAAAAAGAAATGTGCTCCTTCATAATAAAATATTATCTAAAATGATGACGTGATCATTTGACTTTGTTAAAAATATTGTGCTATTGTGTGATATATATAATACTTTCTTATAAGGACCACACTTTATAAACTGCTGACCTCTTCACGTCGTTGTTATATATGTTTTGTTTTTACCAGAGATGGTGTTCATGAAGGAATTGAATGGATTAAAGAAGGAATTAAAAGAAATAATATAGACAGACCTCCTATGCAGAAAGAAATAACTTAATATGCTCATATTATTATGTAAACAAATGAATATTTATTATTACTCAGTCACATGACATGCCTTCTTCCAATTAACAATAGTATAAAACCACCTTGCTGTAGTGTATTTATGCTAGAGAAATTTTGTAGTTGGTTGGTTCTTATATAACTCTTATATAACAAAGAGTATACTTTACATGGAAGTTCAACAGCAAAATCAAAATATATAGTCAAATGTTTAATTCTTAATTTCTTAATCATAAAAACAGATGTATCATGTTCAGACACAATTTTACCAAGTTTACACAATGTTATTGAGAGGACCAAAAAGGGTAAAAAAAAATGCAGTACTTAAATTCAGTTCAATTTTAATAAAATGTTGGTAAGGGTTTTGGATTTTTGCATTTTTGTCATAAACACCATTTTTTTATGATAAAGATATTGTAAACAATTCCTTGAAATACATTGTTTTCAAACACAATATATGACTCAGCCTCTAACTCATGTTTCAATGACAGAATTACAACATAATTGAAGTGTTTACATTTTCTGACTGATTGTGTGTATTCCATTTGGTATATTCTGTTTACCTTACATTCCATACATTTTAGCAGATACTGAGACTCTTACTCTTAGTTGTGATTCAGTAGAAGGTTTACATTGTTCTTTTATGAGGTTTCTTATAATGTTTGCTCTCGAAGAATTACTCATTTTTTTTAAATTTTGTGACTTTGACAGTCATACATAGTAGTAAGAATTCGGAATATCTTTCATGATATCCACTCTCATGTACATAAATTTATGTGGCAGTTTCTTAAATTGTTCTTGATTTTGCTTCAAAACAGTAAAAACATAACTGTGTTAACCAAATATTTTCTTTGGATTCCATATGAAAATCCGTGTCTGATTTTGTGAGTCACATTGTTTTCAAGCTTTAAGCGACCAAGGACCAACAATCTTTCTTTATTACAGTGTTTTGAGGTTATATTTCATAAAGACCATTGTGTGTAATTCTCAGTCAGATTTACTGTTGCTAAAATAGTATGTAATGTATATTAATTTTAGGGTAATTGCTGTATTAAATAGTTGTAATTTTATTGTAATATCACTGCCTTTAATTTATAAAGTCATAATGTTTTACTTATTTAACATATTTTGTAATCTTAAACCCATTAGGTAAATAAATATTTTTATGCTGAATACAAATTGAGGTTATGTTCCTGCACATATAACTTCTCACAACGTGGTAAAAGAAAAAAAAATCAAGATTTAATCAAAAATAAGTTTTTTTATGAATAAAATAGCAGTATGCTGTATATACACAGCTTATCCATTATTGCATTAAATGCAAGGCGACAGTAATAGTCCTCAACAAGGACAGATTTTTTTCTAAAAAGTTAATTTAATGTGCTTATTTAATTAAAAAAATATATGAGAGTATTTATGTCAAACCTCAAAAATTAATACATCTATGGAAATATGTTGAAAGAACAAAATAAACACAAATAACCAACTATAATATCACCAATGAATGCTTAAAACTTGTCCTACTAAATATCATCAATATTTATCCCAAGTCTATGACAAAATACATGGAGTATAATTTAAAAAAATTACCAGTATGCATATTACATGTGTTATTGATAGATTTTCCTGTATGTATCTGTCAAATCCTTCATATTGATATTCTTAATTTTGATGTTGATATAAATGATAATTGTGGTACTATATCCATGATGAAGCTGTAAAATATTATGTTATTTATCAGAGATATTTTTTTTTTTTTTAAATAGATTGATTGTTTATATATCAGGGTTATGATGCAGATGAACATGTATATTTCATTGTGAACATACTGGTGCAATAAATTATTTTTTATTATTTTTTTTTTATTTTGAGCTCACTTGGCAAGATGCTCTTCTCATCAAGTGGCATATGTTGTCTATCCTCATCATCAGTCGTTGGATATTGACTTTTACAAAATCTTTTCACATGAAACTACTGGGCCAAAACTTGGCCACAATCATCTTAGGGGTATCTAGTATGAAAATATGTCTAATGACAAGTGCCTGCCAACATAGATGTCTAATATGGGAACAAGATTAGAATATTGATAGAGAAATTTATATAGGCAAAAATTATATATATCTTGCGGGTATAAAGGAGTAAGTTTGGTAACGGCCATATTTGGCCCCAATTGTAAAGTTCAATGTCACAAGACAAAAAACGTTTTAAGTTGACCTAAAGACATGGGAGAAAGTTAAATAGAACTATTTTTGGCAAAGTTTAATTCTAACACGTTGATAGGAGATTTTGGTGAAATTTGACGAAATCGGCTGGATTTCAACCAAATTTAGGACCAGGAAACATAGAGCGCAGGTGTTGACAAACTAAATATTAAAATAATATATGTGAAATGTCTTCACAAACATTATTTTAAAAGATCTTTGTTGTCGACATATGCGCTCTATGTTTCCTGTCCATTAATCTATGGAAATTTACCCATTTTCTTTGATTTTTTCGTGAAAAATCAATATGAGTACAACTTGTGACATAAAAAAAAACGCAGGAACGTAAATTTTCAACAAAATGGCTTATTTCCTATCTAGTCCCTGTATTAGCTATAATTTATTGTGATATTGGTCAATAAATCCTAAATTGAAATTTACGCTAATAAAAGTGGCCATTTTAGGACCTTACCGAACTTACTCCTTTAAAAAAAAAAATATAGGATTTTGCTATTATTTTCTATAAATGAACTTTATCCTATACTTAATAGAAAAATAAAATTAAAAAATGTGGTCACCGCTCATTGAAGCTTGCATTCGCCCTCGATAGTAAAATACATTTTTGTTCAGGTACTTTTTTTCTGTTGAACTAATAGGAGAAATATAGGTAATATCGAAATAAAAAAAGAACTAAATTTCAGAAATCGCCTAAATTTTACAATTGTTTAGTTTAAGTACAGCTTATTGAAAAATAATATTAAAAATATAGGTCACCAATGAGTTAAAAAAGATATTTAAATTTCAATGCAAAAAATTGCATTTTTTTCACCAAAGGGAGATATTTTGGAGCTTTTTCAATGATATAAACATTTTAAAAGTCATCTGTGGTCAAAATGAATTGATTTTTTTGGTTGACTTTTGTATCATATCATAAAGTAACAAATGAAAGTGTAATAAATAAAAATTTAAAATTTATAATGCAAAAAAAAATTGTTTAAAATTTTTCTAAAATTTTTGTACCCTCTAGCCTCCAATTAACTATTTTTATCATATTTTTGGGTTGTTAAAATAATAAGAAACCTCAAATTAAAAAAAATATGCATATGTTTTTTATAACTAAATGGATAGTTTTCATTATACAACTTATGTACATATACTTTTTTCTGAGGAAAATGTTTTAATTTGTCCACATTTAGAAGAAGTTTACTTATTTTTAATTGCTTCCTTCCAATGCGCCGACATATTTTCCGTATGCATAGTGACCCGAGCGTAACCCTCGTCGTAGAATCCCGTGGTCGCAATACGCATGGATCTGTCATTAAATAAACAATTCTCTGATTGTACATATTAAACACGTGCTCAATACCCATGCTTTTTGTTATTTGTTTACTAAAGGTGAAAATTAGTAAACTTTGGCTTCAAAACACGACATTTAATGAGCAGCCATATTTGTTAAATAATAACAAACCGAGAGAAAAAAAAATTGACGATTATACGTTATATTTGCATCAAAAACTAGAAAAATCGCGCACAAAGGACTAACGAAGTTTATGATATATGCATTGGTAAAAGAATTGGATAAACATTTTTTTTCACCACTCACTCGTTTCATATGACTTTAACTATGATATTAAAAAAATATATTATATAGATAGATACTTAAATAAGCAAAATTGATCAGCAAAACTAGATCAATAAAGTAAAGTTTTCTACCCTGCTTTAAAAAAGGGGGGGGGAGTATACTGTTTTACCTCTGTCTGTCCATCCATCCATCAATCTGTCAGTCCGTCCATCCAATGAATATTTTTCGTCACATTTTTCTCAGGAACTACAATACAAAGATTTCTAAAATTTGGTTTCAGGGTTTATATATGTCAGCTATACCATGTGATGCCTTTTCAGATTCATCACTCAGCAACTTCCTGTTTACCGCACACTTGTATGATTTTACACATGATAGCCAAGTTGAAAATTTTCGTCACATTTATCTCAGGGACTATATTACAAGGATTGCGGTGGGGATATCATCAGTGAGCATTAACTCCCACTTTCACTTGTTTGCCATGAATTCTATTCTAGTACACAAAGATGGACAGTATCTATTCTTGTAGATGCACATAAACGTAGGTGAGCGACAGGTTCTTTAAAGCATCTAGTTACTTTCATTTTGGCCTGTTATCATGAAAACTGATTGCAGCAAACACTATTAGCAAGACGATATCTGTAATTAAGTCAACTTGGCTGAAATAGTTGGTCAACTCTTTAATAGAGTTATTGCCCTTTTAGGATTAAATGACAAGTTATTGCGATTTCCCTAATATTTTAAAAACTACAATAGATAGATTAAAATGATCAGTAAGATACATTCTACAAATAATTCCAATGGTTGTATTATTCTGTCAACTGATTATTGCTCTTTAATGTTGATATTTTAGTGTTTTTATGCCCCATTTATGAGCATTATGTAACCAATTTATTGGTGTTTTTTTTTCTATTAACCTGCAAACCATATTATACATGGGTGTATGAATTCTGTGTTTTACTTCGATTTACAATTACAGGTCGACACCTGTACTAATGTAACTTTAGTCTCATTGTTCCTGAGAGTATCCTTCATCTAATATTCAAATCTTTGGCCAATGCCTCAATGTTTTACATAAGTTGTTATGATTTATACCAAACCAATATTCCAACTTTCTCAGAAAAAGATGACATTGTATGGTTGAGTTTTTAGATCTTTGGAACCCCTTACACTTGCTGTACAATGACCTATAAATCATAATTTCTGCAGCATTTTGGTCTCTTATGGAGAGTTTCTCATTGGCAATCATACCATGTATTCTTATTTCCATATTGACATCACTCTGTTTCAACTTGGTTTTCTTCTAACTGGGCATTCCATATAAAATTTAATACAATAAACACCAAAGATGCAGCTTACAATCACATGATGATGTGTTTGTTTAGTCTTAATACTTCCCCTTTTTTTTTTAAAGGAATTAAGATTGTAATATCTGCATCTGTTATTGTTTTTAATTTGGTAACATGTTCTTACTTATAGTTGTTCTCAAAAGTATTTATATTTTGTAACTAGATTGATTATATTATTCTAATGGCCAGTAGCAAATATAAGTTACAGAAAGAGACCATGTAGATGCTCTGAATTATGGGTCTCACTATCACAGGAATTCTATTGAAACGTAATCATTTGGACCAGCTAAACATATATATCCATTGATGTAATTTTTATCATTTTTATATATACACATGGAAAAAAGTATTGCAACACCTTGATTTTTTAAAACTTGAAAAATCAGCCTTTTATTTTGGATGGAATATGATTAAATATTTGTAATATGATATTGAAACATAGTTTATGATTACATTGGCATTTAACGAACAAAAAAAGTTTGAAAAAAAATGATTTATCTAACCACAATTTAAAAAACAAAATGAAGTGTTTTTTGTACAAAAAACTGCATTTTACAACTTTTACTGTAGTCGAACTTTACAATGTCAGACATTTCAAAGTTTATCTTAAAATGATGGTTCACATAATGGTTGATCGTTATACGCCAAAGAATTAGTACTTTGTGCGCAGCCTCCATTCAAACGGTTAATCGCCACTTAACGTCTTCTCATTCCTGCCATAAATCGACTAATGTGTTTCTAAGGTAGCAGCAACCATTTCTGATGAAGGGCATTGTTTATTGCGGCACGTGTTTGTACTGGGGTGTCCTTTCGCCGACATTACGCCCAATAGTGTCCCATATGTGCTCGATATGGTTCAAATCCGGGCTACGATCGGGCCAAGGAAGATAAACCGAATTCAATTGGAACAATGGATCTTCATACACGATGCTAATTTCCAACTTAGGCGAGCTCTGCATTACATTGGATACGGACAACTGTGTGTCTGTTCGTAAGCAAAGGTCCCCGAAAAGGTCTTATTACATAATAACCAGTAGCGATGAGTCGATCTCGAACAATTTGTGTTAAAAGGCTCCTGTATGCCCACCACTCTCTTTTTAGGATTGTATTGTATGCAATGGGTTTCTTTCTGACCAAGCTTCATTATGCTTGATTTTCCCTAGCAGATGGCATAGGGGATCTGTTTGATCTCGGATAGTCTTTAACATCGTTTATTGCCCTATTTTTATTCTAAAAACGACTAATAGTGGAATGGGGATGACCAACAATACGTGCGGTTGTCACAGCGACATTCCTGCTTCTCTCATGCTGATAATCTGCCATCTTGCTGCGGTTAAGAGTTGTGGAGGACTCATTACAAGGTGTCAATCACATAACTTTATAAACTTGGTTATTTAAAGTGTTGAAAACAATGAGGATCAAAACACCTGTTTTGCTGTTTACGGGTACAGTAGCTGCATGGGTTATGTTCTTCTCATATATGTTATGATGGTATGATACTAAACCCCTAACGGGAAGGATTGTGCCTGATGTTCATATGATGAAATCATAATCTTTCAGTCAGTTTAATTGAAGTCTGGAGCTGGCATGTCAGTTAACTGCTAGTAGTCTGTTGTTATTTATGTATTTTTGTCATTTTGTTTATTTTCTTTGGTTACATCTTCTGACATCAGACTCGGATTTCTCTTGAACTGAATTTTAATGTGCGTATTGTTATGCGTTTACTTTACTACATTGGTTAGAGGTATAGGGGGAGGGTTGAGATCTCACAAACATGTTTAACCCCGCCGCATTTTTGCGCCTGTCCCAAGTCAGGAGCCTCTGGCCTTTGTTAGTCTTGTATTATTTTAATTTTAGTTTCTTGTGTACAATTTGGAAATTAGTATGGCGTTCATTATCACTGGACTAGTATATATTTGTTTAGGGGCCAGCTGAAGGACGCCTCCGGGTGCGGGAATTTCTCGCTACATTGAAGACCTGTTGGTGACCCTCTGCTGTTGTTTTTTATTTGGTCGGGTTGTTGTCTCTTTGACACATTCCCCATTTCCATTCTCAATTTTATGGGCAGATAAGAACTCATCGAGTCGATAATTATTGATCAAACTCAGGTGATATTTAAATAATGTTTAACTCGTTCTATTTTAACAAATTATATCACTAAACTAGAGGCTCTAAAGAGCCTGTGTCGCTCACCTTGGTATATGTGAATATTAAACAAAGGAAGCAGATGGATTCATGACAAAATTGTGTTTTGGTGATGGTGATGTGTTTGTACATCTTACTTTACTGAAAATTCTTGCTGCTTACAATTATCTCTATCTATAATGATCTTGGCAAAGTAGTTTCAGTGGAAAATGTTAGTAAAAATTTACAAATTTTATGAAAATTGTTAAAAATTGACTATAAAGGACAATAACTCCTTAGGGGGTCAATTGACCATTTTGGTCATGTTTACTTATTTTTAGGTCTTACTTTGCTGTACATTATTGCTGTTTACAGTTTATCTCTATCTATAATAATATTCAAGATAATAACAAAAAACGGCAAAATTTCCTTAAAATTACCAATTTAGGGGCAGCAACCCAACAACCGGTTGTCGGGTCAATCTGAAAATTTCAGGACAGATAGATCTTACATGATAAACAATTTAACTCAGTCAGATTTGCTCTAAATGCTTTGATTTTTGAGTTGTAAGCCAAAAACTGCATTTTACCCCTATGTTCTATATTTAGCCGTGGCCGCCA
This sequence comes from Mytilus edulis, assembly GCA_019925275.1. Classification (NCBI taxonomy): domain Eukaryota; kingdom Metazoa; phylum Mollusca; class Bivalvia; order Mytilida; family Mytilidae; genus Mytilus; species Mytilus edulis. Next base: position 129,554,690 of record CM034349.1, read on the forward strand.
TCTTGGTTGGATGTCCAGGTCACCGGACACATTTTTTAAACTACATACCCCAAAGATGATTGTGGCCAAGTTTGGATTAATTTAGCCCAGTAGTTTCAGAGGAGAAGATTTTTGTAAAAGATTACTAAGATTTACGAAAAAAGGGTTAAAAATTGACTATAAAGGGCAATAACTCCTTAAGGGGTCAACTGACCATTTTGGTCATGTTGACATATTTGTAATTCTTACTTTGCTGAACATTATTGCTGTTTACAGTTTATCTCTATCTATAATAATATTCAAGATAATAGCCAAAAACAGCAAAAATTCCCTAAAATTACCAGTTCAGGGGCAGCAACCCAATAACAGGTTGTCGGATTCATTTGAAAATTTGAGTGTAGATAGATCTTGACCTGATAAACAATTTTACCCCACGTCAGATTTGCTCTAAATGCTTTGGTTTTTGAGTTATAAGCCAAAAACTGCATTTTACCCCTATGTTCTATTTTTAGCCATGGCGGCCATCTTGGTTGGTTGGCCGGGTCACGCCACACATTTTTTAAACTAGATACCCCAATGATGATTGTGGCCAAGTTTGGTTTAATTTGGCCCAGTAGTTTCAGAGGAGAAGATTTTTGTAAAAGTTAAGGACGACGACGGACGACGACGCCGGACGCCGGACGCCAAGTGATGGGAAAAGCTCACTTGGCCCTTCGGGCCAGGTGAGCTAAAAATAAAGAGTGTTTTTTTAATTTCAATTTCAATTTGGTGTTGGAATACTTTTTTCCATGTGTATACATTGAAGATGATCCCTGGGAATCAACAATGGTGACAACAGAGCTATACAACAGTTAGATCAAAGAAAAATTCAAGTACAAAAATTAAATTTTATTGGTAATATAATTAGGTGACAATTACAAATAAAAATTGACTTAATTAAATTCCAAAGTGGAATGCAAACACTATAAAGCACACTGGGATTTTATTTACCCTAAGAACTATTATCTCTTATAAACCTTAAACTCTAACACAAGAAACATCATTGTGTAAATATTACTCCAGTATTGTAGTTTTTGTTACTGTCACCAAAGCACAAACTTAAATAGTTCTAAAATTATTACAGTTAAAGAAAACCTTTGGGCTACGACCTGGTTTAAACAGGTCTTTTTTAAAGGTTACTTTCTGGCTACACTCTAGCCACACAGTTGTTAACAAATAGAATCTTGCAGACCTAAATTTGATGAAAAAAGTCAGCCCACCTATCTTGCTGAAGGTCAATATTTTAATTAGGGTAATAACAGTCGATATTTAATCAATTCTTTATAATAAAAACTTGTAACCACACAACACATTTAACAAAGATCAAAAGATAATGTATCTTATTAAATAACCTTTCACTGGATACAAAAACAAGTGATATATTCCTACTTATTGTGTCACTTTTCTTAAATTTCATAGCACACTGAAACTACAAAGAAGTAGGTCTGGTAAGGACCGATTTTGGCCTCAAATTTCAGGTTCATCTGACGAAAGATTTTGACCATTTTTTAAACACTTAAGTGTCTATTTCATTTGAATCAATTAGGTTATGTGAAAGATTTTCACTGATTTAGTCATTAAAGACGATCTGATTCAAGCTCAAATATGAAAAATCTACCAAATATGCTGAAAAATGTCACTTTTCAGATGGTTTTTGTCAAAAATGAAAGTGACCGAATCCATGTTCATCCTCAACCTTTATATATGTTATGTATTATCATAAAATACAACTGACATTTCAATATTAAGGATGAACACGAATGCGGCCATTTCGTTTTACACGAAAACCGTCTAAAATTTAACTAAAATGCTAGAATTGTGAAGATTTCAGTAATTTAGCATGACTTAATGGTGCTAGTACCCGATATATATGCATTGTATCGTCAAAAAGAGCCCATAATTATGTAGCAGAAGCATTCTACTGTCCAATAAATAATTAAAAGTTTACATTTTAACAATTTTGTAAAACTGCTATATTTTGGGGCCAAAAAGGGGTCTTACTGGACCTACTCCTTTTAAAATACCTAATGATAGGGAAATTTCTCATATAACAGATTTTCTGCTTTTTATGTGTTTCACCTTCTATTTTAAGAAATAAACAGATGCATCATTTGGGTATAGAATGAAATTTGATCAAGTAACAAACACATATTGATTGGCATTATAACTTTAGGATTTGTATATGTCAATTTTAAGATGAAAAAAGAATCTAACTACTGTGTATCATTTCATAAACAAGAATGTGTCCCAAATACATGGATGCCCCATCAGCCCTATCATTTTTCTATGTTCAGTGGACCGTGAAAATGGTATAAAATCTCTAATTTGGCATTAAAATTAGAAAGATCATATCATAGGGAACATGTTTACTAAGTTTTAAGTTTTCATCAAAAACTGCCTCGCCCAAAAACTTCAACCTGAAGGGGGATGAACGGACAAGCGGACGAACAAACGGACGCACAGACCAGAAAACATAATGCCTATAAATGGGGCATAAAAAGTTGTAAAACTTATGGTTCAAAGACTGGTTATTACTTGCTAAAAGTCTAGCGCCAACAGTTTCATGGATATTCAGGACTACGGTAATACTTATGTGTGTGGAATGAACAGGTGTAATCAACAATCATGCAATTCTTTCTTGCGCTTAGTCTAAGCATACCTTGTCTCATTGCTTTGTCTTTAAAAACGGATGAAAACGTGGCAGTAGGTTTTTTATCTACACATATAAAGATTTAAAGGTGGCATCAAATACATTTACAGTTCCAATTTGATATTAATGACACTTTTACGGTTCAAGATAAATAACAACACTAGTAGTAGATTACCTTAGCTTCAGTGAAGACAATATAGAAAGCTTTATAAAGTCATATTAAGATTTTCCCCCCAATAATTTACAATCCCTAGCACTTTTTCACCAACTTAATAACTTTAAATAGCACTGTCAACCTAACAACAAATAATGATAATAATTTTGGCACATGTTAAAATATACAACAAAAATAATCAAAATAATGACAACAAAGTAATCCAAGTGATTACAACAAAATCAAAGTTATTACAACAAAATCAAAGTTATTACAACAAAGTAATCAAAGTAATTACAACAAAGTCAATAAAGTAATTACAACAAAGTCATCAAAGTAATTACAACAACTAATCTAATCAATTAGGACAAGGAAGTCACTTGCATTGTGGAAACCCTTTACTCTTTAATAATAATAGTACAATAACATCATATATGTTATTCTTTTCCCTGAAAATAGAAAATATACAGAGAAAAAAATGTCTATAATAAGGTCAAAATAAATGTACATCTACAGTAAACAATTAATGTCAGTTTTTAAACCAGCACAGCTAAACCTAAGAAGTTTCCTGGTTCAATGTTAGTTAAATGTTGCAGGAAAAGGTATTTCACACAAACCTGCCTACAAGTAATACTGTTCTTTCACAGAAAAAGAAGTATGTCATTTTATAGCAGCAACTATTCTAAAATTCAGAATAGTTTTTACATGTTTAAAACAAATTCTGCAAAAAGTACCAAAAAGGGACTTTTTATTTGATTTTTTTTTATTGTTTCTTATGTTACAGCTAAGATAATAATATATATACAAAACAAGAATGTGTCCTCAGTACACGATTGCCCCACTCGCACTATCATTTTCTATGTTCAGTGGACCGTGAAATTGGGGTAAAATCTCTAATTTGGCATTAAAATTAGAAAGATCATATCATAGGGAACATGTGTACCAAGTTTGAAGTCGATTGGACTTCAACTTCATCAAAAACTACCTCGACCAAAAACTTTAACCTGAAGTGGGACAGACGGACGGACGGACGGACGGACGAACGGACGCACAGACCAGAAAACATAATGCCCCTCTACTATCGTAGGTGGGGCATAAAAATGCAATTGCTAATAAGATATATTATTTGTACTGATTTTTTTTACTTAAATGTAGTACAAGGTTTATTCTAACCTATGAATATAATGTTAAATGTTTAAAATCGATAAGATCTGCAATAGAGAATTTCTAACAGAAAACATTTAAGTTTGTATCTATATTTTGCGGGTTATTCATTTTTCGATCATTATGATCATGCAGATGTTTGTTTCCTTAAAGGTTAGTAAATGTATGACTAGACAGAATAATGCATTGAACATTTTGTATTTTTAAATGCAATTTACAATATCTAAACAATACAACCAGGATAATAGGGGCTGGTTTTAGTCAGTCTGTAACAAACCCTACCTCATATTTAATTTTGGAAAACCATTCCTTAAATTCTTATTATTCCAGCAGAAGTTTTCTCTCTTTGAAAGGCAATTTGTTGTTTTACAGAGAACTTATGTACAGAGAGTGCTTACAATGCAATTGTCCATAAAAAAAAATATTTCAAAGGGTCTCAATTTTGGACAAATAAAGTTTACATGGAAAGTTTTAAGGGCACTACTGTAAGTTAATGCAAAATCTGTATTTCATCATTTTTCAACACATAAATATAAGAAAATATCTGCTTGTATAATGAACAAAATTACGACAATACTAGGTTGATTTAGAAGGATGGTATGATAGACATATGCATAGGTAGCAAACATGCACTTTCATTTAAAAGGTTTCGCATGAAATCTAAAAATGAGCCAACAAGACACATTAGTTCCTTATTTAAAAGTTATTCTTTATAGGGCAAATTTATTCATTTTTTGGCTATTTTCATTATTTCTTTTTCACGAATCTGAGTATCGAGGTATACAATTAATTGAATAATGTACATTGAGCCATCTTGTCTAATTCATGAGGCCAACAATGAACATGGCCTTCATTGAAAGTATCAACCAGATCATTCACAAAGCTTGCTCAAATATGATCAAATAGTTTTTTTGAGTAGATTGAATCTGTACACAATTCAATATGTAAAAACACATTTACAGATGTTTTACAAAATAATAACCAGATGCTCCGCAGGGCGTAGCTTTATACGACCGCAGAGGTTGAACCCTGAACGGTTGGGGCAAGTATGGACACAACATTCAAGCTGGATTCAGCTCTAAATTTGGATTGTGATTAAATAGTTGACACAGCATAGGTTTCTGACACAGAATGAATGTGTTCTAATGTACTTAAAATTTTTGTTTTCTCTTAGAGCAATTCACTATGCTGTTGAATATTAATCCTCTCAAAAAAATGTTTGAAGAAATTTTCTTTTTTATTTATGAATTTTCAAATGAGAAAAATTGAACCCAATTTTTTTAATCACATCCCCCTTTCCCTTATTTCAAAACTAATCTCAATTAAAATTTCTAATGGAGTTTGCAACAATAACTACTCATTTAAATACATCATAAAATATTAAGATGTAAAAAAACTGCTTGTTATCACTGAATGGTAAAGATTATTTTAATTTATCAGTTGGTAGTAAAAAGTGAATATACATTGTATATTGTATATAACAAAGATTTAAGTTGATTCTGGACAAAGAAAGATAACTCCAATTAAAAAAAAATCTTGCTATTGCACAATATTTTGCAATTAGATATTTCTTGCTTACTATTCTGGACAAAGAAAGATAACTCTAATTAAAAAAAAAAATTTGCTATTTCACAATATTGTGCAATTAGATATTTCTTGCCATTGCGCAATACTGTGCAATTGAAAAGACTTGCTATTGCACAATACTTAATATAATAATTTTAGATCCTGATTTGGACCAACTTGAAAACTGGGCCCATAATAAAAAATCTAAGTACATTTTTGGATTCAGCATATCAAAGAACCCCAAGATTTCAATTTTTGTTAAAATCAGACTAAGTTTAATTTTGGACCCTTTGGACTTTAGTGTAGACCAATTTGAAAACAGGACCAAAAATGAAGAATCTACATACACAGTTAGATTTGGTATATCAAAGAACCCCATTTATTCAATTTTTGATGAAATCAAACAAAGTTTAATTTTGGACCCCGATTTGGACCAACTTGAAAACTGGGCCAATAATCAAGAATCTAAGTACATTTTTAGATTCAGCATATCAAAGAACCTAACTGATTCATTTTTTGTCAAAATCAAACTAAGTTTAATTTTGGACCCTTTGGACCTTAATGTAGACCAATTTGAAAACGGACCAAAAGTTAAGAATCTACATACACAGTCATGACAGTTAGATTCGGCATATCAAAGAACCCCAATTATTCAATTTTGATGAAATCAAACAAAGTTTAATTTTGGACCCTTTGGGCCCCTTATTCTGTTGGGACCAAAACTCCCAAAATCAATACCAACCTTCCTTTTATGGTCATAAACCTTGTGTTTAAATTTCATAGATTTCTATTTACTTATACTAACGTTATGGTGCGAAAACCAAGAAAAATGCTTATTTGGGTCCCTTTTTGGCCCCTAATTCCTAAACTGTTGGGACCTAAACTCCCAAAATCAATACCAACCTTCCTTTTGTAGTCATTAACATTGTGTTTAAATTTCATTGATTTCTATTTACTTAAACTAAAGTTATTGTGCGAAAACCAAGAATAATGCTTATTTGGGCCCTTTTTTGGCCCCTAATTCCTAAACTGTTGAAACCAAAACTCCCAAAATCAATTCCAACCGTTCTTTTGTGGTCATAAACCTTGTGTCAAAATTTCATAGATTTCTATTAACTTAAACTAAAGTTATAGTGCGAAAACCAAGAAAATGCTTATTTGGGCCCTTTTTGGCCCCTAATTCCTGTAATGTTGGGACCAAAACTCCCAAAATCAATACCAACCTTCCTTTTGTGGTCATAAACCTTGTGTTAAAATTTCATAGATTTCCATTCACTTTTACTAAAGTTAGAGTGCGAAAACTAAAAGTATTCGGACGACGACGACGACGAAGACGACGACGACGCCAACGTGATAGCAATATACGACGAAAATTTTTTCAAATTTTGCAGTCGTATAAAAAACTGATTACAACCTTTCTGCATACTATATATTTCACAGTTAAATGTATAGCAGCCTTCTACAAGTACAATTTATGCTAAAAAAATATGAAAATTCCCTCTATTCCTATAATACAATATTTAATTAAATAATAAATTGCAACCTAAATTACAACATAATTCAAGTTGTCCTAAATTTGGCGGTCATTTAAAAAGTGCTTTGATCTTTTGATTGGCTTCCTATCATCCTTTAAAACCTAAGAAGATTTCATCTGTTCATTAATTGGCACATCTTTACATGAATACTTCAAATTATGATCTGATATGGTAATAAGCTAGACCTTCATTCCACATCATGTGATTCTTTCTGGTTTTTCCAGAAGTTCTAAATAAGTCACTTGTATCGGTTTATGCGTCAGTCTTTTCTTTGCTTCTTCAAATGAAAACCATTGTCTTGATCTCCCTGAAAAGACCAAATAATAAATGAATATCATTATGTCTCCTAGTTTGTTTGCTTGACTGAAACAGTCATTTTCGGCTCTATATAAATAAAACACATATATTCTTCTTGAATATATCAAAACGATGTATCGAGAGAAGTTCATTTATTTGCAAACTTCACATTCAAAAATTCACTTTCAAATTGACACACCCCTTTTTTCAGCTGGAAGAAATTCAAACTCATGTGATATCTAAATATAATTAAACCACAACACATTCTCTCTCTATATATATATATATATAAATATATTATAAATTGTGTAAAGAGACTCAAACCACAGGAACAACAACAAAATTTGAATTATATATAACTTTCATTAGTTAGGTAACTACAACTCCTCCTCCACTGTCAAAGTCCTTAAAGAAAACAACAGTCAGAACAACAACACCATATGAAACATTATAGCTTACATCTTCAGTCTTAAATTCCTCATCAGCTTAAACTAGGGTTGAAGCCATTAACACAGTACAAAATGTATAGAAACTTTAAAAACATTTCTGTGCAATTTTTTATTTTTTATTTCAGTATATGGATAAACTTATCATAGCCAGTCAACATTTTTTCTTTATCTTTTTTCACATTATCTCTTTACTAGAAACAACTCAAAAAGTGAAATTTTGTCTTATTTTGTTTACACAAATAACCAAGATTGTAATAGTTTTTGCTTTTACAATATAGTGTGTCAGTTATAATTTTAAAGGATTATGTGATGAAAACTACAGGATTGAATCATTTATCTACATCAATGAAGACATGTCTTTGTTTTTAATTGTTCCTATCTCTGTTGGTGAATGACTGGAATGCTAAAACATGTGTTAGACAATGTTTCTACATCACAGAATACATGTTCTTCTGGTGATACCATCAAATCTATTACAGAAATGATAAAGTAATTGTAACAAAGATTAATATAAATGTGTACATCATTTATCATAAATACAATAACAACTTTAATAGACACAAGAGGCTGTCAAAATGACAGCAAGCTAGCTTTTTATTACATACTATAAAGGTCACTGTTAATGCAATTAGGGGCCATGCATATCTCCTGCATTGCAAAAGTGAAATTTGTCAATATCACACTTGACATCAATTTTGAAATCAGTAACAAAATATTCAGATTTTAAAAACCTTTTTTGAAAGGTACTCAACTTAATATGGCACATAAATAATTTAAAATGTTAGTTTCAAATCAAATTAGGAATACAACTTCTGAATTACAAAAGTGAAACTGGTCAATATCAAAATTAAACTCAATTAAATTAAAGGAGTATGTTCGGTAAGGTCCTAAAATGGCCCCCATTTTTAGCGTCAATTTCAAATTCGGATTTATTGACCAATATCACAATAAATTATAGCTTATACAGTGACTAGATAGGAAATAAGCCATTTTGTTGAAAATTTTACGTTTTTGCGTTTCATTATGACGTCACAAGTTGTACTCATATTGATTTTTCACGAAAAAAATCAATGAAAATGGGTAAATTTTCCATAGATTATCAGACAGGAAACATAGAGCGCATACGTCGACAACAAAGATCTTTTAATATAATGTTTGTGAAGACATTTCACATGTTTTATTTGAATATTAAGTTTGTCGACGCCTGCGCTCTATCTTTCCTGGTCCTTAAATTGGTTGAAATCCAGCTGTTTTTGTCAAATTTCACAAAAACCCTTTATTTTGACCTATTTGGGATGTAAAAATCAACGTGTTAGAATAAAATTTTCACAAAAACAGTTCTGTTAAACTTTCTCACGTGTCTTTAAGGCAACTTAAAACATTTATTGTCTTGTAACTATGAACTTTATAATTGGGGCCAAATATGGTCCTTACCGAACTTACTCCTTTGTCATCTTGTACAGAAAGGAAAAAGTGCCATTTTCAGATCATGTTGCATAACTCCAACAAGAGTGCACATGCTGAAATGTCTTATATAGATCTACATAAGAAGATGTGGTATGAGTGCCAAGAGACAACTCTCCATCCAAGTAACAATTCATAAAAAGAAACCATTATAGGTCAAGGTAGTCTTCAACACAGAGCCTTGGCTCACACCGAACAACAAGTTATTATCGCCTGCTTTACTAACTATTGATATTATGTTGAAAGTCTTGAAGATACAGATTTAAATGAAAACATCACAGAAACTTAGGTCAGATATATATACACCTAACACCTATTGCTTATAATTGAATAACCGACCAAAACCCAAAAATATGTAACATTGTTAATGAACCATGAAAATGAGGTCAAGGTCAGATGAAACCTGCCAGACAGACAGATATTAGAAAGTAGATGAAAATCAAAGATATTTTTACACTATTTACATAAATCTTTCTTCCTGGATGTCATGATGTAAAATCAAGATTTAAAAAAGAAGGTTTCTCATTGTTGAAGGCTGTACAGAGAACTATTATTGCAAACATCCTTAATGAAACAAGACTACAAAGGTAATATAAAACATTCTAATATGACGTGCTTCTTTAGCTTTGTAAACAACACTGTGATAAAATTCTCGATAAAATATACTTAGCGCAGACTCAGAGATATACATAATAATGGCTGTTACAATATACTTCCCACGTAAATCTACATGTATTGGAACCTATTTGCAGACCCTTTGCCGATTTTATTGTTTTAAAAAGTGCAATTAAAAAATTCGTATGCATAATAGAAAGAAGTAATGCACAAGAGCTCGGTGAAATCAACAAAATTAAAACTAAATTAAATTCCGCGAAAGTCTATTAATTTTTTTGGCGCATCTAAGTCATTTCAAAACATGACGTCATACAAATGAAACTGCTAAAGTTGAAAGTTTTCTTTTACGTGAACCATCGGAATTCGTATGATATTGTATTAAAAACTGATTTTTGAGGTAGGTTTTGTTTATTTTCTATTCTATTGCATTATTTGCATATTTGCTCATTTCAGCAAGTCAACATGGCGGCTCCTTAGTTACATGTCAACTTTGGATTTGACGGAAGCTTACGAACAAAACATGTAAATTAAAAATGGCAAATGTTGGGTTTGAGAATTTCAAGAATTAAAAAGTTTTTTTCTAGCAGTTATTCACGAAATAACCTACTCAAGCTACATATTTATATAGATATTTGAGCTTTATCTAACAGGGAGTAAAAAAGGACAGCCACACACACAGCATACCCACCCTCGCTTCAGTTTTTTAATGACCGTATTTGTCCTATTAGAATCGAAATAATTCATGGAAGCCATAGATTGTTGGAAATTTACACATGGCCTGGGCCGTGATATTCGTTGATTTTATCCCTCGCTAACGCTCAGGATAAAATTCGAATATCACGGCCCAGGCCATGTGTAAATTTCCAACAATCTATGGCTTCCATGAATTATTTCTTAAGTTAACTTTTCAATAAAACACATTAGCTATTACATTAATGCATCAGATGAGGTTTTATATGAAATTTTGTACTTGGAATCAGATTACTATAAATGTGTTTAGAAAATCAATACAGGGCAACAACATATTAGCTATAAATTTGGTATATACATATCAAACACTAGCATCTGTAATTTGTTGTTTATCTAATACAACATATTATTGTAGTAATTAATACAGACAAGTCTTGAAAGTATAACACATATTTATCAATTCTGTATATATGTCTGTAACTTTGTAGGGAAGATTGAGCAATGTTACTTTAATATGGCATAGTCAGTGGTAGGGATATTGATTTCACTATGAATCAAAAGCTAATGCTTCATGGAAATTGATTAGGATATGGGGAATTAAGTTACATTATGTTGCTCCATCCATAACTATATTGTCTTGCCATTCACAATTTGTGTGGTAATGTTTGACAATAAATAGTTCCCCTGTTTTTAGTCAAGACATAATACCTCAACATAACAATTAGGTTTAGAATGCACCATAATATGTATACTAGAGTTAATATTATCTTCCTGTTTTATTCTGGATAATTGTTATTTTAGGGTTATATTGTTTTCTATATTAAACTAAAAGTGGATATTGGCCTTCCTTTTCCATGTTTTTTCTTTGAAAAACACAGGATATGGGGAAATATAGGACATTAGGCCACGGTTTTTTAATTTGTTGGTTTACGGATTTTTCGCATAAAAAAGTCGGGTCGGTCGGTCGGAAAAAAAAAGAAAAAAAATATCTTTCAAAACAGAAAAAATACGCAAAATAAAATATATATTTCACCTTACTAACAAAATGTTGGTCTTATATGCTGTTTTGTCATCATTTCTTAACATTAAGTTCGTTGAAATATTATTGATCAGTGATCATGAACATCGCATGACATCGTTTAATAATTTCCTGTAAAAAAGGGGGGTTGCACGGACAAAGACGAAATTAAATCGTCATTTCACAAACAAGAAAAACAGATTCGCGTAGCTCTCAATCAATCTCAGAAAACTTGGTGAATAATGATCTTCAAGCACAAAAACTGATAAAGAAAAAAATATAAAAACGTCGTACAAAAATAAGTTTCAACACACGTGTCGAAAAACGTAATAGACTCGTCCACTGGAAAAACGACAATATCGGGTTAATCAGTTGTCATGCAATCCGGTTTTTATCCCAATGATCGATATTTTTTGTTATCTAATATGAAACATGAAAATTCCAAATGATTTGTTAATATTCAGTACTTTAATTGATGTATTCCACCTGTCCACATTTGGACAAGTCTATTTCTCTGAGATGATGCATCTTACTGACTGATGACAAATAAGGGAAACGAACTTATTTTGTAAGTGGTTTTAAACACAGGTTTCGTTCCACAAAATTATTTGCGCAAAAGACAATTCAAGGTCAGTTATAATTGATTTGTCTATTTTTAGAAACGTAAATTATTTTTCACAACAGAAAGGGTTACAGTCAACTTTGTTAATGATTAATGCATTTCATTTCATAATAAAGAAAAATTTAATTATTTTCAGGGATAATGCATTTAAAAGGGTCGGCGGGAATAAAAAAGCATGAAAAGTCAATTTTATTTTTATTCTGAAAATCGGCAAAATCGGGTCGGCGGATCCGTAAACCAACAAATAAAAAAACCGTGGCCTTATATACAATTAGAATAACCACCAATAAACTATGTACTGATACTTTAATAAAAAGCAATGTTTATGTGTAGCTTCAAGAGACAGTATTAAACTCAATAACAAAAATTAACCTTTATAGGTCAACATTAGTGCCTATACCATATTTCAAGCTCTCAAGCATTCTAAAGCTAGACAAACTGAATAAAACGGGCACACAAATATGGACATGTGGTGTAACAGCTACCAATAAGACGTACAACTATCAAGATTCAGTTCAAATGGCATAGAGTTTTGAAACTACCATGGATCTGACATTAATATCAAATTCCTTAAGGAGGAGAAAAACTCTAGAACAAGATTAACATATAATTTTTCAGCAAAGTCATGACACAGATTTGACAAAATCATTAAAACAATAAAACAAAACAAAAAATTGCCAAAAAAGAACAAAACTCTCTAAAGCTTTTCTTGAAATGTGAATTATGAATCAGGTATTGGATTATCAATGCTAAAAAGGTTTCAAACCATTTTTTTAGCTATGAATTTTATGGCCATGTGACCATTGCAGTCATTCATCAACAGAATTAATAATGATAGACTCAAAACCTTTTCGATGTCAAATTGTCAAGTGAATATGAGTAGAATTTTAAATTTAAAACACAATTGAAGGGTAGTATATCTTTTGAAGACACTGAAAAGATTTTTTTCCTTTCACTTACAATTATTTAAATGCATTGATATAATTTCAAATGAATTTAACATACAAAAATTTATTCTTTGGATTATAAAATCAGTATAGAGGGTGTTTTGAATGTAGATCTGGGAATAGATATATATAGGATATCTTTTCTGTTTACATAAATAAGAGTTACTATAACAGACATCAACAATTGTGTTAGAAAAAAGATTGGATGATAATACATAACATGTATAAAGGTTGAGGATGAACAGGGATGCTGCCACTTTCATTTGTGACAATAATCATCTAAAAAGTGACATTTTTGGGAATATTTGATAGATTTTTCAAATCAAAGCCTGAATCCTACTGTTTTTAATGACTATAGCTGTTCAAATCTTTCACATAAACTAATTGAATCAACTGAAATAGACACTTCAGTGTTTAAAAAATTTTCAAAATCTTTCCTTAGATGAACCTGAAATTTGAGGCCAAAATCAGCCCTTACCTACTCCTTTAACAAAATCAAATTATGTTTTTTCCCCAATATTTTATGTTTTATTTTCTCATCACATGTTAATCTTACTTATTTCTGTATGCGAAAAAAAGAAGCGGAAAAATACCAGTGTATCATTTTAATGACCAAAAATCTTAAGGATGTAAAAATATGAAAATCAGACAGTCTTGAAGTAAATAAATATTCAGCTGTTAAGTTTGGTAATTTCAAACTGGTAATTATAAAATTTATTGCATATATATATCTATTTACATACATCACTAATGATATAAAACAAATGATGTTATTTTGTAAGTTTTGTAAATCAATGGAATTGCTTACATAAATATGACTGCTTGTTTATAACATATGTTTACATACACCTAGTGCACCTGTTTGAAATGAAAACTTACATTACCTGTGAATGCCAATTTATAAAACCATTTTGGCAACATGTTATGTTTGTATTCTGTTCTATCTTATTTTACTAACTCAGCAATATCAATAATGATATGGAGGTTATCAAAAGGTATCAATTAAATTATGTCAGATGTAGATATTCTAAATTTTCTAATCTTTTTTTTTTCATATTCATTATAATTAACATTGCATGGCAAATCTTTGAAAGCAGTATTCCAGGTATTTTACATCAATTCTTCGGATATTTTAATAGGGATAATGATCATTGCTGAGCTTTTAGGTAAATTATCACTGGAATTGTCTTTTCCATACTACAACTATATCATTTTTCCTATTCATATTTCAAAAAGAATATTTCTTGATCAGCTGTTCAAGCTGATAGCAAATTTTAAACCTGATTGTGTGGTATGCTTAACATGAACAAAAATAATTAGATTTCTGGAATTCAAAACTGCCTTTGTTTGCTTATATTCCTCTGCAAATAACTTGAAAACAAAAATTATACTGAGGATCCTGTTTGTTCATGAAACCAATTTTACACGTTTGAAGAAAACTATGCTATTTTCAGGGTAGCTAATTTCATTGTTTTGTTATTTTTAAATTGCTTGATTCAAACTCAAATCAAACAATCTTAAATTTATATTTTGTCTAAAGCCAATTTAAATAATAGAATCAGTATTTTTTATCCAATAATTGAAAAACTTTTGCACATTCTTCTAAACAGATTATTCAAAAACTGATGAAAAAGAAGATAAGATTATCTTGATATGCCGACAAAAAGGTTATAAATGAGGCAAAAATGAAAAATTTAAGGAAATATTTGAGGGCTTTTCCAGAAATAAATCCATAGTGGCATGAACTTATTTTTTAACAAATCACCAGAGTCTCAATGTAAGAGACATGTGGTTGGGATTTAAAGAAACATCCCAATTCAAATATTGGAGTCTCTAAAATCACAATCCATAAATATATTTCATACTAAAATCATAACTCATTCATCTATTCATTAGTAATCCCATATACAATTTTGTTCAAAGGGATAAAACAGCAAGTATACAGATATCTAATCAAAGATGAAAATTACTGACCAATTGGCAACTTATTGATACATTTGACATTCTAGTATTAATACCTTCATGTATTCCCACGGAAAAGTAATCATCAAATTGTTTTTTAACCTCACTAAATATATATGGTCTAGAGCCCTTGATATAGGGCACTGGCAGTGTTATTTTGATAACCCTAAAGCAAGAGTTTGAAATCTGGCGAGACAAGCCAATTGTGCAGACAAGCATCCCACCCTTTTCTCAAAGCCTGGATCTGCCCCTGTACGTTGTGATATTATAAGTCATTGGACTGGGGGCAAAAACATCTTATAATCTTAAAAATACATGATGTTTCAAAACATACTATACTTTTTTTCCCCCTTTGGATAATCTCTATTTATTATTATTTTAATTATCTATCAGTATGATCATGTCAAATGTTACAAACATGTTTATCTACACTGTAGACAACAATACTTGTACACACCGAAGGCAACATAATTATCTTCACTTCAAGTGCACATGCAATGTTATGAACAAACAATCTTGAGAAATCAGTAAAATTAATAAATCATGTCAATATTATAACACCACCACTTCAACTCAAATCATATCAATAACTGTTCAAATATCCAAGTGTGTGCTGTGGTGTAGCTGTGTTTACTTGCAATTTCAATCTTTAATAAACTTGCTGAATTGTTTTTTTCCGCGACGTTGTGTGACCTGATCAAATTTCCGCGCGCAGTTTGCCTGGCCTGAATTAATTTGACGTGTGAATGGGAAAAAAATGACGTTTTAGAAAAAACGTGTGTATCTTTGTTGTTTCTCATCAAATCGGTTTCAAACTCGATACTGTTACACTTAAGTATCAAAGGAGTGTTGCAATATAAATAAATTTACATGACAATACCTTCTTTTGATTTTGTTTAACCTTTTGTGGAAAGAAAATGACGTTTGATTTGCAAAATCTATTTTTTTTTGTGACCGGTTTACATTTTTGCCTCCCATCCCCTAAATTAACAATACAAACGGTAATTAACAATTTCGAGTGTTCCTTTATCGAAGTTTTTATAGTAAAAAATAACTCCAGAGTCAAAATTCTAGCTTATTAGTCAGAATAAATACGAATGAAAATGGTTGTCAAATTCCGCGGCGGCCATTTTTTTACCTGTACAATGCAATCACCAGATAGGAAGTTGTGTCCCTGGATAAGTTGGAGTTGTCTTTCTTAGTCCGATGTTTTCTTTGAATTTTTGTATGAATATAAATATAAATTGACTATTGGGATCTTTTGTGGAATTTTTGATATTTTAATGGAGATATCTAATGATATTTTAATCTGGTAAAATCAAAACTTTTGAGATTAATATGTGCTTTTTTTTTTAAAGTGCAAATATTTTTTTCTGTTTTTTTTTTTTGTATCAAACCACTGACTGCATGGAAATATTAATTAAATGTAAGATGACCTGACACACTAATCCATGTACATTTAACACTTTAATAATGTGTTGATAAATTAAGTGAGACATAATTAAATGTTGAAAGACAATCATGAACTTTTAAAAATAAAATTACTTTGAAAAAGTCTATGATTTATTTTTAAAATTATTTATTATAAGTGTCCTGACTCCATGGGATGCTAGAATTTTCACTGTCTTTGGTTTTGTATTGTTCAATGATGAAGATAATTTAATGTTCCTTATTAAAAAAAATGACAAAAATTATTAAATGAAAATGTCAACTGTAACAACAAATATAAATTATGAATATCCTTTCAACAACTTATCTGTGAAAACCTTTTCAACAAATTATGTATATAATATCCTTTCAACTTAAAAATAGTAACAAAATAACTGTTCAAGTTTAATTTTTGACTGAGTGGGAGACAGGGAAGCAATGGGGTAGGCAAAGGGGTTTTCTACATTCAACACAACCATATTTTGAAACCTTTTTTCCTGTGTACCTTTAATATTTACCCTAGCCCAGCATATGTGACACCTTATCTTGTTTCCCAAAGTCTACTGGCAAACAGAGTTAACCTACATGTGTTTGATCTGTCTTGACGTGGTAGATTTCACAATATGACATACACTGTGTCTGACGCTACCAAAACCCAAAGTTTGATGGCCCATTTCTTTGTTTTAGGAGGCATGAATTGCTTGAATGCATCCCTCCCTTTGTAAGGTATCATGAATGGTCACCTATCGTTTGGGGACATGTTGGTCCCTCATTTTTGTCTGTTAAGGGGGTCTTTTATTTCTGAGTTTGTAAAATACATCATTATTAGCCTCCCATCTTTGATCACCTCGCTGGTGCGTATCAGTGAAGTGGAGATACCTTATTATCTGCATAATTTCGTCCATTTCTTTGAAAAATTAAGAGACCATGACTTATATTTTTAATAACTTTAAACATGATAAAACCTTCAAGTGTTGGGATTAATAAATTTCAGGATAAAAACAATCTATGTACATTGTCAGAAAATATAACATTTTTGTCCTAAATTCTAAAGCTCATACAATTATATTTTATTTTCCGTCAATGTACATATATATTGAATATGAGAATAATTGCCTGTTAATATAAAAATATTTTTTACTTTAATATATGTGTGTGGCTCTGATCTGGCTGCGGTTTAACATCTTATATTTGAGATGATTATATTCACATTTATATATGATTTATAAAAACATTACCGGTTTCATGTTAATTATCAAATCATTGCAATATTACTTTGCTCTTCATGGGCCCTTTAATTAAAATAAAAATATCTTATCTCTGTAATCAAAATATCCTATCTTTGGAATAAAAATGTCTTATCTTATCTAATTATAACTATCAATTATTTGGTTGTGAGATAGAAACCTCTGGAAAAAATATCCTTCTTTGAGTCTCATATGTTTTGTGGACCAGTTACTTCTGGGATGAATGGGGAAGACCTCTTTCAAATTTCAATATATAAAATTCTTGGTGCCATCAGTCATTGTTGGGGGACATATTTACATCTGCCAGCTGTAATTTTTTTCGTCTGAAAGTTCGCTGACCCCTTCTCTTTCAACATCACTTCAGGAGTGATCATGAAATCATTACCGATGTCATTTTGAGGTCAATGCATTTCATACCGTTGACCAAGAAGATCTACTTCTTCCACCGAAAATCCCTCAAACTCGTTCTCAGAACTATCGGACATTTTTGTGTCTCAGAATGTTACAGACACGATACAGACCATGAAACGACATTTTACTAATATTTACTATAATTTTGCGTCCTTGACATCGGCAAGTGAGAGAGGAATGTGACTGGATTGTTTTATTTAGAACTTCCATAAAAGGAGTGCGACCTTTTGCACTCGTGGGAAAAATTCAATTACCGCGCCGACGGAAGTCGGATTATTACTTGATTTTATTCTCCGTGCAATTTTTAAAATCGTTTTTCGTAATTTGTATCATAATGTTAATCAAAATATTCATGAAATTAAATTCAACTTTCAATCCAAATAACCTTTTTTCGACGAAAAAGATCACATGTTCGCATCACATGTCTTGTACAAAATGGCGGCGGCTTATTTTGTTTGTTGACGCTACCGATCTTTCATTGTATTGAAGTATATATAAGGTATCAAATTCAGTCAGAATTGGTATTCTTTAACTGTGATATACAAGCTTCCTGAAAACCTCTATATGTATTGGTTAAACGTAGCTTTACGGGGGGAAATGAGTTAAAAGACAAAAAAAAATATGATTATCACGTGATTGTCTATGCCTGAAAGCATTGTTCGGCCTGGCTACGGGGATGCCTCAACACATTGTTCGGCCTGGCTACGGGGATGCCTCAACGCATTGTTCGCCTTGAAAGGGTTAAATATATCAAATTGACTGTCAATCTGTGTTTTAGACCTAATATCTTATTTTACAGTCTCAACCAAACTTAATACCTTTTACAAACCTTAACTTTCATGTAATAATCCCAAACATAGGCAGATCCAGGAGGGCCCTTGGGAGGGGGCGTCCCATCCTTTCTTGAGCAAAACTTGATGATATAAACCACACAATTTTACTGGATTTGTCTTTAATTTTTATTATTACAGGATTAGATATGAATGTTATTTTTTGAAGCTCATCTTTAAGATGACAAAAATAGATGGGTTTGCATGACAATGATAAGTTAACGGTGACAAAATAATAAAGGGGCAGTGGAGGATTTGGTTGAGGGTAGTGAGAATCAGGGATACCCCTGTTTATTCCCTCACAACATGAAAGACTGTTACTGAAAATATAAAAGAAAACAGAAATAGTATTTTTGTCGATTATATTAAAACAAGTGTCTTACCCATAGATCTCTTGTCGTCCCAGTCATCTAAATACTCTGTTACTATAAATGCAAATACCTTTGTCCTATGTTTCTTCTCTTTATTCTACAATAGTGCAGTCAAAAGAATTATATAACATGCTACTTTTATATTGTGTCATCAAGACGTGTGTGTGTGTAATTGTAATGCATAAGAAATTATCAGAAATGAATTCACAATAATAATAACAAATTATTTTTCAAGTATGACAACAAATGTGTCACCAAACATTCTCTTACTTAAAAATATTTTATACATATTTTTACTTTAAAAAGGGAACATTAATGGTTCAAATCAGGCTGGAAGTATTCACTAAAAAAATCAGTCTATGTACGAGTCTGATCAATAATAAAGAAATAACATATATTTCTTTGTTTAAATAAACAGGCATATTAGTAAGCTTTGGATTCAGTTAGGCGAGAGGCTAAGTTTTGATAAGCCTATCTGAGATCTTATTAATTTTGTTTTTAAGCAAATTCCATATGGAATTGATAATTACAGGATTCCTCTTGGAAAGTTGCAAGGATTCCTACAAATAAAATTTAATAACCAATTAAGTTAATAGACGTAAAAATGTAGAATAAAATATTGTGTGTACAGATATGGTATACAAAGTATATATTCATTGTTGAAGGCCATTCAATGACCTATATACTGTAGTTGTTGATTTCTGTGTCATTTGGTCTCTTGTGAAGAGTGGTCTCATCAGCAGTTATATCACATTTTCTTAATTTTATATATAAACTATAATAAAGACAACAACACCCATCAATTACTGCATGGTAAAATTTTAATGTAGTCCTATATATATATACATGTATATATAATTTTATATATAGTACAAATATTGACTTTAACCATCAGAACAAAAAATAAAATA
The DNA here is from genome assembly GCA_019925275.1 of Mytilus edulis. Classification (NCBI taxonomy): domain Eukaryota; kingdom Metazoa; phylum Mollusca; class Bivalvia; order Mytilida; family Mytilidae; genus Mytilus; species Mytilus edulis. Next base: position 129,575,039 of record CM034349.1, read on the forward strand.
TAAATTGTTTGATGTTACCTACGTATACCTACCCTCCTAAAAAGGAACCTATGACACAAATCATTTCTATTTCTTAACAGATTTTTTTCTGCTCTTTCATTGTTTTCTTGACTATAACATGTAGCTTATGTTGTTCCCCCCCCCCCCCCCAAATGCCTACATACCTACCCAACCAAACAAGGCATGGGTATATACATTGGCAACTTCAAACAAATAAAAAGAGTGGAAACTAAAAATTCAGTATTTTTCCATTTCTAAAGGGGCATATGCATATATCTAGAATATTATAAGTGCTGCCACCAAAATTCAACCTTGATCTGTGTTTTTTTATAATAAGCATTGTAATTCCCTGAAAAATTTACTTAAATATTCCATGATTAAAACATCATGGTCTGTTCTATCTATGAACTTAATTTTACATATTTGAAATTTGTAGACCAGTGTAAATGATCTAAATACCCTTTGACTTTACCTCAAATGTTCCAATGAACCGACCAAGATCTCCCCTTACTCCAGCCTCCTCTAAGGCCTCTCTTTCAGCTGTAGCCTTTGCTTCTTCTTGAGGTTCAATGCCACCACCCGGAACAACATACTTCTCTCTGTCTTTACTACTTGTTACTAACAAGATCTGAAAGTAATCAAATGAACATCAGCAGGAGATATTAGCCTCTGCTTGGAACAGCACCAAATCAACATCAGCAGGAGATATTAGCCCCTGTTTGGAACAGCACCAAATGAACATCAGCAGGAGATATTAGCCCCTGTTTGGAACAGCACCAAATGAACATCAGCAGGAGATATTAGCCCCTCTTTGGAACAGCACCAAATGAACATCAGCAGGAGATATTAGCCCCTGCTTGGAACAGCACCAAATGAACATCAGCAGGAGATATTAGCCCCTGTTTGGAACAGCACCAAATGAACATCAGCAGGAGATATTAGCCCCTGTTTGGAACAGCACCAAATGAACATCAGCAGGAGATATTAGCCCCTGCTTGGAACAGCACCAAATGAACATCAGCAGGAGATATTAGCCCCTGCTTGGAACAGCGCCAAATGAACATCAGCAGGAGATATTAGCCCCTGTTTGGAACAGCACCAAATGAACATCAGCAGGAGATATTAGCCCCTGCTTGGAACAGCACCAAATGAACATCAGCAGGAGATATTAGCCCCTGCTTGGAACAGCACCAAATGAACATCAGCAGGAGATATTAGCCCCTGCTTGGAACAGCACCAAATGAACATCAGCAGGAGATATTAGCCCCTGCTTGGAACAGCACCAAATGAACATCAGCAGGAGATATTAGCCCTTGCTTGACACAGTAAATATCTGTACTGTTTCTATTTTTCAGACACATTATATATTAAAAAAGCAAGAACAATGTCCAACACCATGAAAAAACATTGGTTTTCTGTCTGAACATTTTGTATAACAGTAAGATTGTAAATTAATTCCACTAAGATCAACCAGTCCTACTCAATGTTTTTTTTTAAATCTCTCAATTTCAAATACAAATACAAATTGATATGGTCATCACTTATTGGTCAAATGCATTCAGGAGCTTTTACATTGGAATGTGTTCTAAATAAAAATATAAACTTTTCAAACAGACAAACCTGTTCATGAAGTTCATGTGACTGTGCAATGTACATGTTTTTTGTAACTTTCCATTGGCCACTGACCAAAACTGAAGTCCTGAATCCTGTCATAAAAAATACTGCTGAAACAATGAGGCCAGAATATCTACTTTACATATATGTGTAAGACAAATGAAGTTTCTGACTTTTCTATATCCAATTATATTACAATTAATTATAAACTGTTGAATTTTCTTTTGAGGTAATTTATTCGAAGTATTTGTTTAAAGGACAATGACTTTCGAGGGAGGAACCTTGATAAAATGACAAATTAAATGCTATATATGTGTTTATTAATATATGTATTGTATACATGTACATGTAATGTATAAAAAGTGTTCTACATGAAAAAATTTATAAGACATAACTTTTCTATGTGAAGTTTAGTAATACACTGAGCCTTGTATGCTTGAATAAATATATTAAACTTTTGAATAAATAAAGTGCAATACCCTCTATATGTTATATACATGTACATATATGTCTACTAGTAAGCTGTATTATCTCAGTACGATTAATTCTGCCATGTTGTGGATTCTATAACCAAATAGCCCATCAAGTGTAGGTTCAATAACCTAGGAGTGATATACCTATTACAGGAAATTATCTTTTTTGTTTTCATCATGTCTTATTGATTAACCATAGACCCTGAGAACTGACCATATATTAACTTTAATCTACTCTAATACATATACTGACAAGAAACATTTCTGCACTAAATAATGTATGAGGTAACAGGTTCATCACAATTACAAAAGCTGTAAGGATGACACCTGTAGAATTAACTTTTAGACCAAATACAAGATACTGTATTCTCGCTAGGTGGTCAAATGTCATGTTAAGTGACAAAACCATGACTCAGTTGTCACAAATTCTATAAACATCACAAAAGTAACCACCTATATTTTATAGACATTAAACAGCAATAGGTATACATGTAGCATACTATTTTTGAATTTTTTTACAATACATTGTGATATCAGGGTCTTTTAAAGCTGACTATGCAGTATGGGCTTTGATCATTGTAGAAAGACGTACCCTGACCTATAACTTAATTTGTAAACTGAAACAATGACCTTCAGACAGCATTCAGGATAAGTATTATAAGCCAAGTTAAACTTTGTTGCAAGTCTGCTATCAATATATAATAACAATCAAAGACTTAATGTTTAATTGATTGGCATGCTGACAGTCTTTCAGAAAAAGCTCTCACTACATGTACATGTACACGAGAAATCACATTTAATAAACAATGAATATAAAGTCATTGTCAACAAAACTCTGTCAAGTAGATATAACAATTATAATAGTTCTTAAGGTTTATGTACCCTTCTGTAGCCTTTTTTGTACGAACTTTTCAAACTTCAATTGTATTTAAACCACAGATATAATGAATAATAGAGATATGCCATTTTGTACATATTCCAAGGGGAAACTTGATGCAAAGTATTATTTTGTACTGTTCCATTGCATTTAATAGAAAAAGAGGACTTTGTGTCAAATAAATCAAGATTTTTATAGAAAATCCACAGCCTTTATCCTTGTGCTCTCATATTTGGCAATTTAATGACTGATAGATATAGGATTATTACATGCAGTGCTAGCATAGATTTCCTTAAAACAAGTTTATAAATGTAGTTATTGGTTAAAACAAATATAAATATGGCCAAAATCAAGTAAACCTTTAAGGGTGCGCTCGACTTTAGTGACTCAGCACGAGGTGTTTTGGAATTTACAGGTTGCTTAGAACTTTTTGTAAAAAATAAATACTAGCACATCATAGAAAATCAAGTGAGTAATTTATGTTTCCAATTTTAGAACAAAAATCTCTGTATTAAAGGCTGTGGATTTTCTACAAAAATCTTGATTTATTTGCCATAAACCTTAAGAAAAAAAGTATTAGTCTTAAATAGCTTTTCATGCTTTTATTCATAGTATATTGTAACTACTAAGACTAATTATGAGAACTTTATGATGATCAATGGATAATCAAAGAGGTTAATATAATGTAATCCTCAAAAACTAAACAAAAAGCCAAAAATAGTTTTATCTACATGTTAGACTAGTACTGTACATGAGATTTTTCGATTTGGCAATCATGATTTTAGGGAGCTGAGAGACTGTAGAACAGCCAAATTTCTGTTCTGATCTTTCTAAGAAAAGTTTTAGTTTAAAAAACACTTAAAGAAGATCTATGCTTTATACATTGTTATAATACATGTGTAAAATATATACAAACAATGCAGTTATTATCCATGTATATATATATTGTTTACCTTGCTATTTCTCCTTCTTTTTGTTCAAAATCATTTGTTGTCTTTGATTTTTGTCAGAAATCAACATGGTTGACATGGCTACATATGTAGCTTTTATGTCAAGTTCACCCAAAACAGAGACAACATGTAAACTTTATTTTATTTGCTAACCTGAACTGATTGAAGCAAAAGTTGTTTTAGTCTCTGTTCGGTTTAAAAGCCACTTTAATTTTCAATAGAAATGTGAATAAAACTGTGGGTACGAAGCTGTAAAAATATTATACTTGGAACAATGTAAAATCAAAAGTGCATATCAGACATATTTTTTGTGGTATATTTCAAACATGCAATGCTTGCACTCCTACAATGGCATTCTTAAAATCTGTTTAAGGGCTTTTTACTTGTAATTATAATAAAATATAATTTGCTTTCACACACAAGTGGGAATATTATACTGATATTTTTTTCTACATGTACATGTTTGTAATAACACCTGCAAACCATCAATTTCCTCTTATTGTCAAACTGATAATATATTATAGCTCTTAACCACACATGTTTAAAGACAAAACAATTGTGTTGACAAGAAAACAGTAACACTACATTGTACCATGTGTTTTTCTATTTTTAGATACCAACAGTAAATAATGTAATTTCATTGGATAAAAAATGGGACAACTAATGATAATGTCAACATTAACATAGCTGTCATAAGTGAAGAACATGTTTTGTGAAAAATATTTAAAACGATGCTGTTAAGCGCAGTATCAATGTCCAAATCAAAAGAATATTTGGTTTTGAAACCGAAGATATTAAAACAACAGTTATAAGAAAAAGAAAATGATTTTATTTATAACAGTATAATGAATGATGAAATGATCCCCGAATGTTGATGCAAATATTAATGTTAAACATTTCAAAGTCCCTACCAGTTAATTAATTAACATATTTTTTACTGAAAAAAATAAATACAAATGTTTACTCTACCTCTTGCTCTGTTTTGTCTCTGAAGCATACACATGATGCACGACGACGGAAGCCTTCGGCATCGTATGTCCTTATTGAATTAGGTTTTTCTTTCATGGCAATCCAAAGTTGACAGCTAAATGAAACGCTTATTAATATTTCAATTATTATATCCTTTTACAAAATGTTATTTCAATGTCATGTTTTGACATTCATCTTCTGAAGAAAACTGAACATGGATACATGCTTCACTACTTAAATTTCCCACAATGCACCTTCCCTTTATTTACATTTTTTTCAAAACTTTATGATCCTCCTAAAAAGATAGGAGAACCTTCATATGTCAGGAAAGAACTGCTACGTGAGGGCATTTGGTACGTCACAGGACAGTGTGACGCAAGTTAATTTCATATTTTGACGTCAAATTTGTACGGGAAAAACACCACCAGTAAAGGCCCACATCCACTTATAGTAATCTGACTCTGAGCACTGATCAGAAGGTGTGAGTGAGTGCCAGGACCACCCTGTTACATGTATCGCAGTGTAAACCGTCACTCAACATCTTTGATGGGGAGGGGCAGGACTTTTTTGGGAAAGACGGGATCGGGTGTCTTTAAGCTCTGGATTTCGGGTTGATCCTTCTGGATCCGGGAATTCTTTTTTCGAATTTTGGGATGTCGGGATTTTAATTTCTTTAAATTCGGAACCAAGGGATTTCATGATTTTAAGCCCGGGATTTCGGGATCAGAGGAGTCCCTCCGACTCCCCTCATCTTTGGGAAAGTGCAAATGCTTATTTGAAACCTGTTAACACAGCATACTGGGGCCGTATAGAATATTGTCAGTCATCATATTGTATCACACACCGTCGGAAGATTGTCAAGGCCATTAGAGAGCGCGTACGTCTTGGGCCGTACACGCTTACCCTGTTACGAGGCTTAACCCTGATTAGTGCACCTTTGCTGTGCCGATGTTGCAAGCTAAGATATGAACAAAGAAAAAAAAATCGGCATATAAATTCAATGATCGTCAATATACAACACACATTGACAAAAAAACATGAAAAACAGCCTAAATCTCACAGAGCAATGAGGCCATAAAAATCAAATTTAGCACTTTGGACATAGCTTTTCCTGAATCTGTTCTGGCTTTTTAACATTTTTCTATGTCCAAAGTGCTACCACAAAGGAAAAAAACCTACTAAGAATACAAGTATCTAGTACGTTTACTAAGTCTATCCAAAAAAGAGGTTACCAAATATATACAAGGCATCTGTACGATGCTTACCTGTTAACACAGCATCACGAGATTGGATATGAGTTGCTCTGTTTACACACTATCTTAATGCGGATTGTGAAAAATATGACTCTGTACAGAGGGTCTTGCCATTGTGCACTATGATCCTGTTGATACTGCATACTACGATTGCGCAGCGGATAAATAATACTTTCAACACAAGATCCTGGGGATGCTAAGAGAATAACCCTATTAACAAAATCTTCGGAAAGAAAACCTTAAAAACAATGCATCTTTGTATGCCGTCTTGTATTCCGCAAAGGATTTCCTTATACAAGGCATCTTGAAAGTATGTAGGGGTGATCAAGGTTTAACCCTAATACCATACCAACTTCGGATTGAGAAGAGGACACACTCGCTTGAGAATTTGTAGAGGCTTTCCCTGTTAATACAGCTTCTTAAAATTGCACATAGGCTTAAATTGTTAGCATCTTTGAATTGGGCAGAGGATTGCCCTGGGATGATCAACGCATATCGGGATCATGCAGATTACCTTGTTAAGAGAGGGGTTTAATGTTAACCTGTTTTGGGCTTTTCAAATTCAATTTGTTGTTAATTGTTATTTGTGATGAAATCAAATTGTTAACTATTTTCAACCCACTGACTGATATCTTTTCTACTTAAATTTGCAATGTTGTTAACTGTTGTTTTTTTTTTAAATTCCTCAGTGTTATTTGATGCTTGACATTTTGAATTCTAAAAGTGTTCACTGTTTTTGACATTATTTGTCTATGTGAAAAGTAAAATCACAATAATACTGAACGAGGGAAATTTAAAACGGAAAGTCCCTAATCAAATGATAAAATCAAAAGCGCAAACACATCAAACGAATGGACAACAACTGTCCTATTCCTGACTTGGTACAGGTGTGCACAAAAAAAAGAGTCTTCAACACAGCGAGAAAATCCTGCACCAAGAGGCAGGCCGCGGGTGATGTTGGCTCATAAAAGAGCAATAATTTTCACATGAGGTGGATGGGGTTGAGTAGAAGTTAAATGGTTGTTCCTGAACAAAACTGTGTACTAGTTCATATAAAATGAACTTCACATTTAACTCTGAAACATATAAATGATCCAAAACTAGAATTGAAAAAATATATATACAAGACTCCGAAATTCCGGATCTGGGACAGGTGCAACAAATGAGGCATTGTTAAACATGTTTTGTGGGATCTCAACCCTCCTCTACACCTCTAACCAACGTTGTACATTTCTGTCTCCTATTTATATTTTCATCCCCACATATACAGGAATGGCCACTTCTGAACCAACAAAAACCGCGGACAATCCCACGATAAAATCAAATAAAGATGATATAGAATGTTTGATAAGTTACATTGACCCAGAGCACCTGAATGGAGTTGTGAAAAATATAGTCTGGTTTCAATTTGTAATTCAGAAAATAATTGAACTGTGTGGCTTGATAGAAGTGGCCGAGGACTTGGTTCTCAAATTGATGCCAAATTTACTAGTCTAAGACTTCAGAAATATAAAGATCGGCAAAAGGCCTTTTCTATATCAGCTCAGAATTCTTGGGACTATGAGATTGTAAAGGCGTTAGTTGCTACCTCTTGTGACGTGACACCCTACAAAGTATTTTTGGTTTATGCATTGGTTTTAAGATTTAATTGTAAAGTTGTGCAGAGGATTATTCTGACATCACTGCATCTTGTGATTGTGCATATGCTTATCCTGATAAGACTGAATCTTGTGATAGTGCATAGGCTTATCCTGATAACACTGCATTTTGTGATTGTGCAGAGGTTTATTTTTTACAACACTGCATCTTGTGATAGTACAGAAGCTTATCCTGATAAAACTGAATCTTGTGATTATGCAGAGGCTTATCCTGACAAAACTGAATCTTGTGATTATGCAGAGGCTTATCCTGACAAGACTGAATCTTGTGATTGGGCAGAAGCTTATCCTGACAAAACTGAATCTTGTGATTATGCAGAGGCTTATCCTGACAAAACTAAATCTTGTGATTGGGAAGAAGCTTATCCTGATAACACTGAATCTTGTGATTATGCAGAGGCTTATCCTGATAACGCTGAATCTTGTGATTGCGCAGAAGCCTATCCTGACAAAACTGAATCTTGTGATTGGGCAGAAGCTTATCCTGATTAAAACTGAATCTTGTGATTGGGCAGAAGCTTATCCTGACAAAACTGAATCTTGTGATTGTGCAGAGTCTTATCCTGATAAAACTGAATCTGGTGATTGTGCAGAGGCTTATCCTGATAAAACTGAATCTTGTGATTTGGCAGAGGCTTATCCTGACAAAACTGAATCTTGTGATCTGGCAGAGGCTTATCCTGACAAAACTAAATTTTGGTATTGTGCAGAGGCTTATCCTGACAAAACTTAATCTGGTGATTGTGCAGAGGCTTATATTGAAAACACTGAATCTTGTGATTGTGCAGAAGCTTATCCTGACAAAACTGAATCTTGTGATTGGGCAGAAGCTTATCCTGATTAAAACTGAATCTTGTGATTGTGCAGAGGCTTATCCTGACAAAACTGAATCTTGTGATTGGGAAGAAGCTTATCCTGACAAAACTGAATCTTGTGATTGTGCAGAGGCTTATCCTGACAAAACTGAATCTGGTGATTGTGCAGAGGCTTATCCTGATAAAACTGAATCTTGTGATTGGGCAGAGGCTTATCCTGACCAAACTGAATCTTGTGATTGGGCAGAGGCTTATCCTGACAAAACTAAATTTTGTGATTGTGCAGAGGCTTATCATGACAAAACTTAATCTGGTGATTGTGCAGAGGCTTATATTGAAAACACTGAATCTTGTGATTGTGCAGAAGCTTATCCTGACAAAACTGAATCTTGTGATTGTGCAGTCTTATCCTGATAAAACTGAATCTGGTGATTGTGCAGAGGCTTATCCTGATAAAACTGAATCTTGTGATTGGGCAGAGGCTTATCCTGACAAAACTGAATCTTGTGATTGGGCAGATGCTTATCCTGACAAATATTAATTTTGTGATTGTGCAGAGGCTTATCCTGGCAAAACTTAATCTGATGATTGTGCAGAGGCTTATATTGAAAACACTGAATCTTGTGATTGTGCAGAAGCTTATCCTGACAACACTGAATCTTGTAATTGGGCAGAAGCTTATCCTGATTCAAACTGAATCTTGTGATTGTGCAGAGGCTTATTCTGGCAAAACTGAATCTTGTGATTGGACAGAAGCTTATCCTGACAAAACTGAATCCTGGATTGTGCAGAGGCTATCCTGACAAAGCTGAATCTTGTGATTATGCAGAGGCTTATCCTGACAAAACTGAATCTTGTGATTGGGCAGAGGCTTATCCTGACAAAACTGAACCATGTGATTGGGCAGAAGCTAATCCTGACAAAACTGAATCTTGTGATTGTTCAAAGGCGTATCCTGATAGCACTGCACCTTTGTGATTGTGTTGGGCTTATCATGATAACACTGAATCTTGTGATTGTTCAAAGGCATATTCTGATAACACTGTACTTTGTGATTGTTCAAAGGCATATTCTTATAACACTGCACTTTGTGATTGTTCAAAGGCGTATCCTAATAACACTGCACTTTGTGATTGTTTAAAGGCGTATCCTGATAATACTGTACCTTTGTGATTGTTTAAAGGCGTATCCTGATTACAAAACACTTTGTGATTGTTCAAAGGCATATCCTGATAACACTGCACTTTGTGATTTTTCAAAGGCATATCCTGATGATACTGTACCTTTGTGATTGTTCAAAGGCGTATTCTGATTACAAAACACTTTGTGATTGTTCAAAGGCATATCCTGATAACACTGTACTTTGTGATTGTTCAAAGGCTTATACTGATAACACTGCACCTTTGTGAGTGTGCAGGGGCTTACCCTGATTACATTCAGTGACTGCACCTTTGTGATTGTTCAAAAGCTTATCCTGACAACACTGCATCTTTTGATTGATCAGAGGTCAAACCTGATAATACTTCATCTTGTGAGTGTACAGAGGCTTACCAGATTGTTTAGGATTGTGCAGCGATTTATCCTTGTAACACAGTATTTCATGTTTGAACTAACAAAATATCTATGGATTGTACAGTGAAGTACCTTGCTACAAAGATAACTTTGCTAAAACAAAACCTGGATATTTATTCTGCTTACACTAAATATTTGGATTGTGCAGAGGCTTATCCCGTTAATTGATAAAACACTGCATCTTGAGAATGTACAAATTGTCTAGAAATATTGGTGATATAAACCTTTGATATAAATTTCATAAAAATCTGGCGACACTTATAAATGTAAGAGCACTTCAAATATTAAAGGCCTCCTGTTAAAGGGGCACTAATAAAATTCATGGTCACTGTTTTGACTAAAATTCTCAAAATTTATTTATAACAATGTAAAAATTTTATCCAAACTATCAAAAGTCTAAATCTACAGAGCATAGGGTCAATAATATGTAGTTTTGTTTTGTGTGTATTTTTGTCTAGACTCCATCTAATTAACTATCCAGTTGACCTCAAATGACCATATAAGCGATGTAAACATAAATATAGGTATAAATAGATGAAGACAACTTGTGCATTTGGATTTTTTTTAGGTCTGTTCAATTTTATCTTATAGATTAAAAATATATATTTCTCATAGTTTTTACCTGTATAAGAAAGTTTTATGATGGAACAAATCAGTCATCTAATAATTAACCTTTGTTTCACTTTCAATGTTGACATTCTTTTCCATTAAACAACCAGTACACGTACAATGCATGCATTTTCAATCTCTAGTTAAGGGGTTAAATTGAAGTTCACATGAATACTGATTTAATGAGGTAGAATTATTCACTTGCAAGTGCAAACCACTATTTGACTTTTATTATTGATTGAACAAAAACAAATCATACACTAAATTTTTATACATCTCGTAGCTAGTGCCCCTTTGAGATGCATGCAAGAAAAACAACTGGTACTTGAATGGATATCTTTTATTTTTATCAAACCATCAACAAATTCCTACAAAAAGTTAACAAACATATAGGTTATACAATCAACATTTTCCTTACAACAAATAGTAACAAAACAGACAAGTACAAGACAAATATCAGGTACTGAAACAAAAATAGCTGAATGACAACTTTATATCCTGTCGATAAATATGTGCAAGTTTGGTTCAATTCTGTGCAACTGATTTCAAAGAGGTGTGCATTACAAAGTTTGACATTTTTAAAATACTTAAAACAACAGGAGTGATACATGTAGGTAATGATTCCTTTTGTGTAGCTTCAGCTGGAGGCTCTCATCTGACTAAATAACGGATTAAAATGAAAATTCCCAGTATTTGTCTAAAATTATTTTTCCTTTATGATTTAAGAGATTATAGAATATTAAAAATATATATATTAAAAATATATCAAAATATCTCTAGGCTTTGTATTATCAAGAATATTTCATTATCTTTACTTTTATAGAATATATCAAGGGTACTTAATTTATTATAAAACATTTTATCATCACTTTTTCTTTATGAATAGAATAGTTTACTGTAAATAAATATAAATATTGATTCATTTAACATTAGTTATTTCAGTTATTTTTGTGATATCTACCACTTATTTCATTCAGAACAGCAAAAGAGTGGGAGTTGTTTTACTGAAGGTGAAATTACTGTAAAATTAAAGCAATAACAGCACTAACATCTTGATCCTCAAAGCAGAGTTTGTCTACAAATAGAAAGAAATAAGGTCTGAAATGGACAGAATAAGGATTCGAACTTTGAAAAGAAACAATTACATCATTCTACACACATAAAGTTATCAGGCAATAAAATACAAAATTATTCCATATATTTCAATATTGTGACATAATGGACAGTTAGGTTTCAGAGATCATGCAAAATGATTTCTGAAACAATTTACAAAAACTCCATGCACTTTACAAAAACATTATGAAAAATTATATAAAACTTTTACTATTTCAAGCGCTGTTGTACAAAAAACACCAAATACTTTAGGTGCCTGTCGTTTATTATATGTACATTTGTTCCATAAATGACCTCCATCCAGGGAAGTCAAATAAATGCTGTCAACCAACAAGTTTTGCACTCTAGGAGCAATGAAATGCAGAGTACATTTTTATCAATGAAAAAAAAAATGATTTAGGATGTACATGTACCACTTTGAATAAAATTAATTTGACTCACTTAATTTTCATAAAATTTAAAAAAAATATTTACTTCTGACCAAAAAAATAAAATTTCAAAAAACTTTGAACTTTGCTCTTTGGATAAGAAGAAGTTTGACAAACACTTATTTTTATCATAGAGACACTTAATATTTCCTTATTAATAGAAAGTGAATAAAACCTTCAGCTGATTTTTACAGAGTTATCTCCCTGCAATGTTATGTTCCATTTAAAAAATGTTGTTACATATATAAAAGGTAGTTATTATATGATGATTGTATTGAACATAAGTTGACAGTAACAATCATAACGTACTGTCTATTGTTGAAGACCTTTGTTGACCTCTTCATGTCTTGTTGTTGTTGGGTTGTCACCTTATTAACATATACCCCTCATCTCTCTTTATAAATAATAAAAATTTGTAAGGGTTCGGCGGAACTAAGTAAAAACTAAGTCCATTTATAAGTAAAATACAGATACACAGGTACAAAATATTAACAAAATTTCCTTCTAAATACTAGCTTTTGATCAAAAACAAGCTTTTGTCTAAGTTTGGTACAAATTAAAAGTAGTATAAGAAAGTTGTTAATTTTTTTTTAAATTTAACTAGAGTGAATGTGTTGTTTCCTGGCAGAAAATCTAAGTCCATTTAAAAGTAAAATACGGAAAAAATGAATTAATTTTTTTACAAAATTTACTTCTGTATATTATCTTTTGATCATAAACAAGCTTCTGTCAATGTTTGGTACAAAGCCAGGATAGTTTAAGAAAGTTATTAAAATTTTAAAAACTTTAACCACAGAGTGAATGTAATGTTTCCCTGCAGAAAAACTAAGTCCATTTATAAGTAAAATACAGAAAAAATGGAATTTTATTTTTACAAAATTTACTTCTGGATACTATCTAATGATCAGAAACAAGCTTCTGTCCACGTTTGGAAGTAATCCAGTATAGTTTAAGAAAGTTATTAAAATTTCAAAAACTTTAACCACCGAGTGAATATTTGTGTACGCCGCCGCCGACGGAATGTAGGATCGCTTAGTCTCCCTTTTTCGACAAAAGTCGAAGGCTCGACAAAAAGGTGAGATTGTATAAATTACCACTGTAACAACTATATCAGTAGTATGAAGCTATGTTTGACAAATTGACAGCTGTTTCAAATTGGTGGTTGTTTTATTGAAGAATAGTAGACTGAATTATCTCCCTTTATCAAGTAAACAGCTATCAAGTGTTTATTTTACGTATTTTAAAAGTTATATAAAGATGAACTGCAACAAACTATACTTTTGCTTTCAGTTTACTGGTAATTGTATACATATTTTATAAAATATTGAATATATAAGACCACAATCGTATTTAAGAGGAAAATAATAAAATTGTTTACAATATTTTTAACAAAACATATCATTATCAAGGCTGTTCCATTATTGGCATTAAACCATATATGGTACCCAGGTAAGGTATCTGAAAATAAGTTACAATTTTTAGAGGAAATTTCAGAATATCTATTACATTTAACACCAAACATATATTTGAGATTTTGAAATGCTTTACCTAGGTACCATGTATATTTTTTATGAATCTGCTCGATCATTTATTAGAAAAAGATGTTATTTCCGGCTCCTTGTCAATATACATGTGTTGGTATCAACATACATGATTTTTTTTAATGTTGTTAAATGAATACAAGCTATCTCCATATCATCCAATTATAAAAATCAATTTTACAGGGAACAAAAATAATTGCGTGAAGATGAAATAGCTGTTATGGTACTGGTTTGCAACACTGAAACTTGTACAAATCAATATAACATACATACATGGATTTGATCAAGATTGTTTAAAAAACTTATATCATGCTTAACAATTTATGAAAATCACAGTCAAACTACTATAGATACTGAATTACAGACTAGAAATAATACATAGATAGTCTTGGTTGTTATTTCATTCAAATGTTCCCTCTATAAAAGTGACTACCCTTTCTGTATAATCAAAGTCCAATTGTCTCTGATAATCTGTCCCAGATTACCCATACTTATAAACCAAGAAGTCTGACATCCCTGTATATTTACTGGCACTGTCCCTGATTACCCATACTTATAAACCAAGAAGTCTGCCATTCCTGTATATTTACTGGCAAACATTTTCCCATCACCTGTTGGATCAGAGAATGCCACTTGACTCTTCTCAATGTATGACCCATACTGAAACCATTGTCTGAAAGGTAAAAGGTCATAATTGAGTTTTTCAAAAGAAATACAAAATGATTATTATTCATGTGAATAGCATTTGATAATGAAGTATTGAGATACTTCATTATAAATTAAAAGTTCAATGTAAATGTAAGGCAAATTATTGCTCTTTGATAGTAAATTTACACCTTCACAACTTAACCATACATATTACATAGAGAATAATACATGGCAAAATCCGTATCATATGTCGTATCATCCCGAGACATCAATATCAGCCCAAGGGCCTTTAGGCCCGAGGGATGATATTGGTCGAGGGTGATACGGCATGTGATACGGATTTTGCCATGTATTATACGCTTTATCATATATTTCAACAGAAGAGTATTATATTATATGAACTGTTTTCTGATCCATAGCACTGGGTTACCTTCAGTTCTTCTTTTGTCTTGTTTCAAAGGCCTTAAAAGAACTGCTCAATTACTTATCCGAAGCACCTGGGTTACCTTACAATTTGCGTGCTGTTGTTTTAAAAATATTTTGTTTATTATTGTATTAATTTGTGTGTTTTGTATTTTTCATAGTTGCATATAGTGTGCCAAAAAATATTAAAACTTGACGTTCGTGACGTCACATACAATATGAAAACTCGACGTTCGTGACGTCACATACCAAACAATGACGTCATTCAAAAAATTTACCTATTTTGAGGAAAATTTTTCTTAAGCAAAGAAAAACCAAAACTGACTTGATGTAAAAAAAAAAAAAAAAAAAAAAAAAAAAGTAGGGGTGTGATAAAGGGTAGGGGTGTGATAAAGGGTATGCGATAAAGGGTAGGGGTGTGATAAAGGGTATGCGATAAAGGGTAGGGGTGTGATAAAGGGTATGCGATAAAGGGTGCGCATCAAAGTTGCGCGATATGGATTAAACAGCAGGCTATTTATCACATATGCAAAACTACTGTATTTACTACTAAACATATGATAAATGATATTAACAAATGTATGAGCTATTCATTATGTGAACTTGAAGTTATTATTGCAATTATAGATTTTTTTTTATTGTTTAAGTTGTTATTTGAGCTCTGCTTAATGTGTCCTGTTTACTAATTAAACTGATATCAAAATGAAATATTATATTCTACCTAACAGCATCTAACAATTTGGAAGCTACTCCAGTTCGTCTTTGTTGTCCAAACACCCAGATCCTACTGATTCCCACAGCAGCTGGTTCAGGATCAGAGTTACAATACCATGGTCTGTGACCAGGCTGAGGGTTGTCTGATTGGGAAGGTTGACTCTCTGGAATCACTCTGTAACCCTACAAAGTAGTATCAATACACCTTATCGCTATTTGTCCGCCATTGCTGGAAATCACACAGGTTCCCGTAAAATTTTGACGTCATAAAACAAAATGTCTGACGCCACAATGGAAAAGTGATTGTTGTTGACGTCAAAAGTTCAAGCGGACGGGTCAGCCGGGAATAGCGATAAGGTGTATGGTTAATATATCTGGCAGACAATATATCACAAATTTGATTTTTTTTTTGTTAAAGTGTTTTAAGTTATTGCATGGACAATAGTTATCAAAGGTACCAGGATTATAATTTAGTACGCCAGACGCACGTTTCGTCTACACAAGACTCATAAGTGACACTCATATCAAAATATTTATTAAGCTAAACAATTAAAAAGTTGAAGAGCATTGAGGATCCAAATTTCCAAAAGTTGTGCCAAATACAGCTAAGGTAATCTATGCCTGGGGAAAGAAAATCCTTATTTTTTTTCGGAAAGTTCAGTTTTTTGTGAATAGGAAATTTGTAAAATGACCACATTATTGATATTGACAACAGTTGAATTATCTATTTTCAGTACTTAACAACGATTAAAGCCAATTTCAACAAAAAATCATGAAAATGGACTTTGACCTTCATATTTTGACAGGAAACAATCATATCAGAATTGAAAAGACTTCGTCAAACAGTTTTCAAGTTATTGTGTGGAGAAGGCTCTATGTACAACTTTTTGCTATTGTAAGGTCTACAACTAAACGACAATAAAGCTGAAATCATGGAAATCTAAATGAACCTTTATATAGTTTATACAGGAAACTACATATCTATATTTGAAAAGATTTAGACAAAGCTTTTTATCAAGTTCATGAACAGATACTGTTTGGCACCCAGATGCCCGCCATGTCCTTCAAAAATCCAGTTAAAAATTGACATAGTTATTGTGGTTTACCCTAAATAGGGCACTGTGGTTATTTGCAGACATATGTCTCATCATGAGCATTCTAAAGACAAATTGTTTGTCATTATAGGTGAAAGAATGGACAATATTGTTGATATTTCTATTTCCATTAACAATAAATCGAGAATCCCTAGAATCATTTGAAAAAGTTTGTCTCAAGTAGTGTTTGAGATATTTCTTGAACTCAACTTACCTGCGTCACTGGTTCAGCAATACAACACCCATCCACTTTCTTATCTTCTGATATAAATAAGAATGCCTGTTCAGAAAATAATAAATGAATCATCAAGGGAATTATTCATTAAAGATTTTGGTACAATTTATGCAGGAAAATAATTTTTCATTGTTCGACATTTGAAATCAAGTAGTCAAGGTCATTAATGCTGACCCCTTTTGTAATAATTGTTCAAAATTTTAAAAAAACACAAACTAATTAAGGTGAATGAAGAAACAAGTGGCAGAAGACTTCAAATATATAGTCAGTAAATTGATAACAAAATGGCAGAAATGAATCTTATTCAGAAGAAGCTGGGACACCAGAAACTTGAAGTAGCCGTAAATGTTTGAAGTCATATTTGATTTGAAGGCAATCAAGAATGGAAAATGCAGCTCTAATTTGGATCCAATTTGCAAACTGGTTTTAGAGGCTAAAATCTCTAACGGATGGTTAGTAATTGCATTATGGCAAATTTCTCATACTTGTCCTCTTGGGCCAAGCAGTCTAAAAATCACCAACAGTTTACCTTATATTTTGACTTGGAGGCTAGAGAAGCTTCAGGAAATCCCATTTCTTTTCCCATTATATTGTTGATATCTTCAATCTACAGAAAGACATTAAATATATCATATCAACATTACTCCAAATTCATAATTATGCAAGTATAAAACCAAAAACTTCTGAATAACTAAGTTGCTTAGTTTTATATCTAACAATATTCATAATGAAAAAATATACAATTACTATTCTTAACTTATAAAGAACAAAAGTATAGTTTAAAGAAAAGGTACACTGTTCATTTATTATTCTAAACTTTTCTATTATAAACCTGTGATAAACAAGAATGTGTCCAAAGTACACGGATACCCCACTCGCATTATCATTTTCCATGTTCAATGGACCGTGAAAATGGGAAAAAAATATAATTAGGCATTAAAATTAGAAAGATCATATCATAGGGAACATTTATACTAAGTTTCAAGTTGATTGGACTTCAACTTCATCAAAAACTACCTTGACCAAAAACTTTAACCTGAAACTCGCACTTTCATTTTCTTTGTTCAGTGGACTGTGAAATTGGGGTCAAAAGTTTAATTTTTCTTTAAAATTAGAAAGATCATATCATAAGGAACATATGTACTAAGTTTCAAGTTGATTAGACTTTAAAAAACTACCTTGACCAAAAACTTTAACCTGAAGCGGGACAGATGGACAGATGGACGCACAGACCAGAAAACATAATGCCCCTCTTACTATCGAAGGTGGGGCATAAAAAAATGATTCAATTCTGGCAAGACTAGAGCACTTACAAGAAGAGACAAACTGACAGACACCAGGTTGTCTAAGTCCCTAGCAATGTGCAGGATGTATCTTATCCTTTTCAAAAAAGAAATTATTTTTATTTACTAATTTGGTTCTGTTTTACTATTGTGATCTGTTTGCAATGATATCCTGAAAGTGAAAGTATTAACTTACTTTTTTAACAGCATACTTTGGATCATCATGTACAACCATTATAATCCTGCTACAATCTTCTGAAAATTCTTGTACAACTCTCTCTTTCTTCCAACCCTATTCAATAAATAATTTAACAAAATCTAAATGTAACAGTGTAACCGTTCTCCTTTTTTCACTAAGGAAAGGTGGGTGTTTTGAAAAAAAACACTTGCAACCGGGTGATTTTTTTTAACATTTTCAACCGGGTTTATTTTTTTCCGTTTTACTATTAATCTCTCAATGTAATGACTATCCCTTTTTTGAGGTGTACATTTAAAGAGAAACAGACGAGGGGTAACCTCTCTATGTAATGACTATCCCTTTTTAATATGTAGGATACATTTAAAGAGAAACAAATGAGGATATATTTGTTTCTGGCCTTTTTATCATTATGGACACTCTTTTAGAAAAGTTGTACCAAAGTCAAACGATTTCCCCCCTTTTAAGCTAATAAATCTAAGTTTTTCTTTTTTTTCTTCAACAGTAATATGACCCCTTGCCTGATAGACAGTCCCTCATAATGGCTCATTTAAGAGATATCCCTCATTTTGGGATTGTTCCCAACCTGTTTATCTTCGCGATCGCCTGTGTGCCTTTTCTGTTGTTTTGATACTTTTTTTTTCAATTCAACTATCCGTTTTAGTTGACTTATATGGCTTAAAATTTTCCTTATCACCATCGTCATCTGCCTTTCCATTCCCCCGATTAATAAAAGAAAACTTTAAAATTTGACGATCTGCCATTTTTGTCAATGACACACACTGCGAGGCGCGATTAGTATTTAAATTTTTACGGTGCGGAACTGAAAAAAAATCCGGAATTTGAAAAAAAAAGCCGACCACCTCCTAAAATGGAAAGGTGGTCGGCTTTGAAAAGAAGGTGGTCGGCACACCCAGCTTAAATGCCGAATGGAAAACACTGATGTAATAAAAATAATTCCATTTGAAGACATCCACAATAATTCAGCAATCAAACTGAGGTACAAATGCATGCACTAAAAATCTTCCTGTTCCATTATTGATACTGTTACCATCTGCTTTTCTCTGCCCTGTTAAATTTTTTCAATAACAGATATTGCTAGCAAATTAGTTTAACTTTTCAATTTCAAAATATACAATTACTGATTTCCAGCAAATAATTTGGCAAACACCATGACGGTCGGCAGGGTTTAAGAACATCTGTTGTTTGACCTGCTAGTCAAATACATTTTGTTAAAATATAATTTTTTCACTTTTTTGGTCTTTTGGAAAATGTTGCTTGTGCTTTATTCAGACCCCTATACCAAGAAATTAGTTTTGCATTCACACGTACATAAATTGAGGTTTTTATTCAATGCAATAATAGGTTTGAACATTGTCATCAATTTTGACTTGTATGTATATATATAGAATAACCATACATTGTCTCGAAATATCAATGTTATTTGTACAAGGCTTAGAAACAGGTAGAAAGCGAGGCTGTGCCGAGCATTTCTACCTGTTTTGAGCTGAGTACAAATAACAGATTGATATTTCGAGACAATGTATGGTTATTCTTTATATACGGCAACTCTTATAACTGTTCAAAATGAAATATTTAGTGTAAAAACCATCATTCTTTAATTGTGAGCGGACAACGTAAAATTGCCGCGAACCTGTATGTTTTTTTTACATCATAAATAAAACTGTACGGAAAAGCATTGTCAATGTCATAAACAAGGTGATATATGGTCAGTGACTGTATATCACATATAAATATACAGTCAATGCAATTTGACAGCTCAAATAGCACAGCTGCAGTATATATATTTATAATCCAGAAGGAAATATTTAATCCCAGCAGATATCTTACTACATGAATAGTTTTTTTTTTGTCAAAGAAAATATGCTAATCCTCATTTATTATTTCTATTGCAAAATACCAAAAAAGTGGCTGTAATATGTAAGCAATATTATAACTGTGATGATACGTTGCTTCCTTGAATGTGATGCTATGTGAAATGATTTTCTTACTAATTTCTAGAAACAAGATGGTAAGTCAAATTCCATGTTGTCCTGCAGAATGTTTTATGGAATTTGTGAGTAGGACACAGAAGAATCTTAACAGTTCAGATAATCTCATGCTAATGCAAATTTTTTTTGCATAATATTATTTTTAACAACTTACAGGGAATTTTAGGACACTAAGGAGATCTTGATGAAACTTATCATGCGTGGATTCATCTCCTGGATCAGCATGTCTGTATACCATTCCACATACTTCACACTGGACTGCTCCAAACTTCTTCTGGCCAGCATCCTAAATATTACAGTTTGATAAATTAACTTCCAAAAACAAAAGATTTTTAGTTTTGATTAACATACCAAGTAGATTAAGATATACATTACACATCTTTTGGTGATGTCAGTCTTAATCTTCTTTGTTAAGCAGTGGTGTTCATTTGTGTCTTTCTCCAACTTATGGTATTTCATATATTGCCACCTTTTTTTGCAAAAAAAATAATTTACTGAATAGTTTGCTCTTTTAGTTTGCTGTTCTTTGTTGGTATTGTGTAATGTTCAATATAAACAAGAAGTAATTGTAACAGGATGCTGTTACGAAGTCTCCCAAACAAAGCTCCGATAACTCCCCATTCATATGGTCCCATGTTCATTTGATTTGATTTTTTGTCCCATACAAGAATATATATGGCTTACGAGTAGGGATCTCCACCATTTACAAGTTTTCAAACAGGAGGGGGTGGTGGTGACCCCCAGGGACTTTACCTACATTTCATTTGATTTGTTTTATTGTCCCCTACAAGAAAATATATGGTTTAGGGGTGGGGATCTGGACCGTTTACAAGATAATAGTACATTCTCAAATTGAACGGGGTGGGGGTGACCCCCAAGAACTTCCATCTAATTTTATGTGATTCGTTTTATTGTCCCATACAAGAATATATATGGTTTAGGGGTGGGGATCTGGACCGTTTTAAAAGTTTTCAAACAAGAGGGGTTGGGGTGACCCCCTAGGGACTTCCCTTTTATTTCATTTGATTTGTTTTATTGTCCCCTACAAGAATATATATGGTTTAGGGGTGGGGATCTGGACCGTTTACAAGTTTTCCAACAAGAGGGGGTGGGGTCACCCCCTAGGGACTTCCCATTTATTTCATTTGATTTGTTTTGTTGTCCCCTACAAGAATATATATGGTTTAGGGGATCTGGACTGTTTACAAGATAATAGTACATTCTCAAATTGAACGGGGTGGGGGTGACCCCCAGGAACTTCCATCTAATTACATGTGATTTGTTTCATTGTCCCATACAAGAATATATATGGTTTAGGGGTGGGGATCTGGACCGTTTACAAGTTTTCAAACAAGAGGGGGTGGGGTGACCCCCTAGGGACTTCCCTTTTATTTCATTTGATTTGTTTTACTGTCCCCTACAAGAATATATATGGTTTAGGGGTGGGGATCTGGACCGTTTACAAGTTTTCCAACAAGAGGGGTGGGGTGACCCCCTAGGGACTTCCCTTTATTTCATTTGATTTGTTTTATTGTCCCCTACAAGAATATATATGGTTTAGGGGTGGGGATCTGGACCGTTTACAAGATAATAGCACATTCTCAAATTGAAGGGGGTGGGGATGACCCCCCAGGGCATCCCCCTATATCTCATGTGATTTATTTTATTGTCCTATAATCATTTCTGAAGACTGCATGTATCTATCACTTAGAGTTTTCAAGTTATATTCATTTAAAAAATTTTGAAAATAAAATCCCATAGGGTTCTATAGTAAAACCCTCCCTGCTTTCTACCCCCCAAAATACCCCTTAATAGACCCCAATGCACAAACGAAAGATTGATGGCTCACCTAGACATATTAGTCTACCATTTTATGAAATCCTAAGTCAATCTGACAAGCGGTTTTGGAGAAACGCTGCGGACAAGTTCATTTTTTAAAGTGGCGGAAGAAGAAGAAGAAGAAGAACTAGAATTGCCATTGCAAGCAATAGCGGATGTCACCCTTCCCCCTATTGCCAGGCGAGCGGCAGCCATTTCAAACTTGTTTAACAGTAAATTTATGCACATATATGTATGGCAATACATCTTTCTGTAAATTTTCAGTATATTCAGTGCATTTTAAAGTATTTCACATTTCTGCCGTTTCCATGGCAACGGCAGCCATTTTGAAAATTTCAAAGTCAAAAGCCTCATCATTACTTGTCAGTTAACAATAATATCAAATTTCATTAAGTTCAAAGCATTTTGAGAATTTTTGACTTTTTTGCAGTTTCCATGGCAACGGTGGCCATTTTGGAAATTCCAAAGTCAAAAGTCTCATCCAGACTTGGCAGTCAACAATAATATTAAGTTTGATCAATTTTGGAGCATTTTGAAATTTTTGAAATATTTGATCCTGTATCCATGGTAACAGAGTAGTTCCAATGATTGTCATAATCATTCAAAACCTGTATATAGTGGAAAACTATATGGTATAAAAATTTGATGATTTTAAGTTCAAGCATACCAAAGTTATTCACCAAACCCGGAAGATTTTGGAGCATTTTGACCTTTTTGCATTGTTTCCATGGAAACGGCAGACATTTTGGAAATTCCAACGCCAAATTCCACATCTACCAAAGTTGCTCATCGTTATGCTAAAGTTTCAAAAAAATTGGAGCATTTTCATATTTTTGAAATTTTTGGTGTAGTTTCCATGGCAGCATAGTAGTTCCAATGATTGCCAAAATCATCCCAAACCAGTATATAGTGGGCACCTACATTGTATCAAAATCGAAAGATTTTAAGCTTAAGCATTCTCAAACAATTCACCTAACTCCAAAATTATATTTTTTCACCATTTTTCCGTTTCCATGGTGATGGCAGCCATTTTTTAGTTCCAAAGTTGCACTGCAACTGGAAAGTCAGGGTTCCTTGTTATAGTGCACCATCATTCAGATTGGTTCTTTTTTCTCTGAGAAAGCGACCGGACAAAATTAGGTGGAAGAAAAATAATAATAACTAGAATTGCCATTGCAAGCAATAGCGGATGTCACCCTTCCCCCCATTGCCACTAAGCGGCAGCCATTTCAAAACAACTCAACAGTGAATGCAGATCTATTGATTGCGATATATCTTTCTGTAAATTTTCAGTACAATAAGAGCATTGTCAAAAGTTTCACATTTCTGCTGTTTCCATGGCAACGGCGGCCATTTTGAAAATTCCAAAGTCAAAAGTCTCATCTATACATGCCAGTTGACCATTATATTAAGTTTCATTAAGTTTGGAGCATTTTGAAAATATTTGACATTTCTGCAGTTTCCATGGCAACGGTGGCCATTTTGGAAATTCCAACTCCAAAAATCTCATGCAGACTTGACAGTCAACAAATATATTAAGTTTCATCAATTTTGGAGCATTTTGAAATTTTTGAAATTTTTGACATTTTGGCTGGTTTCTATGGTAACACAGACCATTCCAAATTTCTAATGGCAGATACTTCATTGGTACATGGGAGGGAACATACCATCAGAGTTTCAATGAATTTGACCTACCATATTAAGGAAGTAAATGCCACTTTTATAGGTTTTTTAAAGCGTTTTGACCATTTTTGCGTTGTTTCCATGGTAACACAAGACATTTTCGAAATTCCAACGCCAACTTACACATCTACCAATGTTGCTCATCGTTACTGTGAAGTTTCAAAAAATTTGGAGCATTTTGATATTTTGGAAATTTTTGGTGTAGTATCCATGGCAACATAGTAGTTCCAATGAATGCCAAAAATCATCCAAAACAAGTATATGCCCGGCACCTACATTGTATCAAAATATAATGATTCTAAGTCTAAGCATCTCCAAATAATTCCCCAAAACCAAAAAGTGGAATTTTTCACATTTGTTCCGTTTCCATGGTAACGGCAGCCATTTTTAATGGTCCTATGACCTACTGCAACCCGAAATTTTGTGTTCCTCATTATAGTTGACTATCACTAAGATTGGTTCCATTGCCTTCAAAAAATCTGCCGGACAAAAATCATTGGAAGAATAAGAATAACTAGAATTGCCATTGCAAGCAATAGCGGATGTCACCCTTCCCCCCATTGCCACTAAGCGGCAGCCATTTCAAAAACTTTTAACAGTGAATGCACATATTTGCATAGCAATACATCTTTCTGTAAATTTTCAGTACATTCAGAGCATTTTAGAAAATTTCACATTTTTGCTGTTTCCATGGCAACGGCAGCCATTTTTTCAAAATCAAAAGTCTCATCTCTACTTGCCAGTTAACAATAATATCAAGTTTCATTAAGTTCAAAGCATTTTATAAATCTTTGACTTTTTTGCAGTTTCCATGGCAACGGTGGCCATTTTGGAAATTCCAAAGTCAAAAGTCTCATCCAGACTTGCCAGTCAACTATCATATTAAGTTTCATCAATTTTGGAGCATTTTGAAATTTTTGAGATATTTGATCCTGTATCCATGGTAACAGAGTAGTTCCAATGATTGTCAAAATCAATCAAAACCTGTATATAGTGGATAACTATGTTGTGTAAAAATTTGATGATTTCAAGTTCAAGCATATCAAAATTATTCACCAAACCCTGAAGTTTTTAGAGCATTTTGACACTTATGCTCTGTTTCCATGGTAACGGCAGACATTTTGGAAATTCCAACGCCAAATTGCACATCTTCCAATGTTGCTCATCGTTACCATGAAGTTTCAAAAAATTTGGAGCATTTTGATATTTTTGAAATTTTTGGTGCAGTTTCCATGGCAACATAGTAGTTCCAATGATTGCCAAAATCATCCAAAACCAGTATATGGCTGGCACCTACATTGTATCAAAATATGATGATTCTGAGTTTAAGCATCTCCAAATTATTCACCAAAACCAAAAACTGGAATTTTTCACAATTATTCTGTTTCCATGGAAACGGCAGCCATTTTTTATGGTCTTAGACCCACCTGCACCCCGAAATTTTTTGTTCCACCTTATAGTGAACTATCATTAAGATTGGTTCCATTTCACTCCAAAAAACATGCCGGACAAAATAGGTGGAAGTATAATAATAATACAGAAAAAGAAAACAGAGGAAAAGCAATATGTCACCCGACATTGTCGATCGGGTGACATAATAACTAGATTTGCCATTGCAAGCAATAGCGGATGGCACCCTTCCCCTATTGCCAGGCGAGCAACATCAATCTAGAAGATTCCAAAGTCAAAGAGTGCATCTTCACATTCAAATTATCATTTTTGTTAAGTTTCATTAAGTTTGGAGCATTTGAAATTTAGGAAATATTTGCTGTTTCCATGGTTACGGCGGCCATTTTGAAAATTCCAACTTCAAAAGTCATCCCTGCTTATGCTATTGACCATTCCTGTAAAATTTCATTAAGTTTGCAGCATTTTTATTTTTTTTGACCTTTTTGCATTGTTTCCATGGTAACAACAGATATTTTGGAAATTCCAACGCCAAACGCCACATCTTCCAATGTTGCTCATCGTTACTGTGAAGTTTCCTGAAGTTAGGAGAATTTTGAAAATTTTGTAATTTTTTGGTGTAGTTTCCATGGCAACATAGTAGTTCCAATTATTACCAAAATCATCCAAAACCAGTATATGGTTGGCACCTACATTGTGTTAAAATATAAGGAATCTGAGTGTAAGCATCTCCAAATTATTCACCAAAACCAAAACGTGAATTTTTTCACAGTTGTTCTGTTTCCATGGTAACGGTGGACATCTTGAAAGTGCCAACCCCAAAAAGCAAATCTTCACTTGGTGGTTAACATTATGGTATAGTTCCATCTTCTTTGGTCCATTCATATTAGAGTTCCAGATGGACAAAAAAGTGTGGAAGAAAAATAATAAGTAAAAATAAAAAAAACAAAAAGAAACGTAGAATAACAATATGTCACCCAAACTCCGTTTAGGGTGCCATAACTAGAATTGCCATTGCAAGCAATAGCGGATGTCACCCTTCCCCCATTGCCACTTAGCGGTAGCCATTTCAAAACAACTTAACAGTGAATGCAGATCTATGAATTGCGATATATCTTTCTGTAAATTTTCAGTACAATAAGAGCATTGTCAAAAGTTTCACATTTCTGCTGTTTCCATGGCAACGGCAGCCATTTTGAAAATTCCAAAGTCAAAAGTCTCATTTATACATGGCAGTTGACAATAATATTAAGTTTCATTAAGTTTGGAGCATTTTGAATATATTGACATTTCTGCAGTTTCCTTGGCAACGGTGGCCGTTTTGGAAATTCCAACTCCAAAAGTCTCATGCAGACTTGACAGTCAACAATCATATTAAGTTTCATTACCTTTTGAGCATTTTGAAATTTTTGAAATTTTTGACATTTTGGCTGGTTTCTATGGTAACACAGACCATTCCAAATTTCTAATGCCAGATTCCACATTGGTACATGAGAGGGAACATACCATAAGAGTTTCAATGGATTTGACCTACCATTTTAAGGAAGTAAATGCCACTTTTTAAGGTTTTTAAAGCTTTTTGACCATTTTTGCCTCGTTTCCATGGTAACACAAGACATTTTCGAAATTCCAACGCCAAATTCCACATCTACCAAAGTTGCTCATCGTTATGCTAAAGTTTCAAAAAATTTGGAGCATTTTGATATTTTTGAAATTTTTGGTGTAGTATCCATGGCAACATAGTAGTTCCAATGAATGCCAAAAATCATCCAAAAGAAGTATATAGTGGGCACCTACATTGTATCAAAATATAATGATTCTGAGTTTAAGCATCTCCAAATTATTCACCAAAACCCAAAAATTGAATTTTTCACATTTGTTCCGTTTCCATGGTAACGGCAGCCATTTTTAATGGTCTTATGACCTACTGCAACCCGGAATTTTGTGTTCCTCATTATAGTTAACTATCATTAAGATTGGTTCCATTGTCTCCAAGAAAACTGCCGGACAAAATCATTGGAAGAATAATAATAATAATAGTAAAGAAACAGAGGAAAAGCAATATGTCACCCGACATTGTCGATCGGGTGACATAATAACAAAGAAACGGAGGAAAAGCAATATGTCACCCGACATTGTCGATCGGGTGACATAACTAGAATTGCCATTGCAAGCAATAGCGGATGTCACCCTTCCCCTATTGCCACTAACCGGCAGCCATTTCAAAATGGTTTAATAGTGAATGCACATATGTTCATGGCAATACATCTTTCTGTAAATTTTCAGTTCATTCAGAGCATTTAAAAAAAATTCACATTTCTGCTGTTTCCATGGCAACGGCAGCCATTTTGAAAATTTCAAAGTCAAAAGTCTCATCTGTACTTGCCAGTTAACAATAATATCAAGTTTCATTAAGTTCAAAGCATTTTGAGAAATTTTGACTTTTTTGCAGTTTCCATGGCAACGGTGGCCATTTTGGAAATTCCAAAGTCAAAAGTCACATCCAGACTTGCCAGTCAACCATCATAATAAGTTTCATCAACTTTGGAGCATTTCGAAATTTTTGAGATATTTGATCCTGTATCCATGGTAACAGAGTAGTTCCAATGATTGTCAAAATCAATCAAAACCTGTCTATAGTGGACAACTATATTGTGTAAAATTTGATGATTTTAAGTTCAAGCATACCAAAGTTATTCACCAAACCCGGAAGTTTTTGGGGCATTTTGACCTTTTTGCATTGTTTCCATGGAAACGGCAGACATTTTGGAAATTCCAACGCCAAATTCCACATCTACCAAAGTTGCTCATCGTTATGGTAAAGTTTCAAAAAATTTGGAGCATTTTCATATTTTTGAAATTTTTGGTGTAGTTTCCATGGCAACATAGTAGTTCCAATGATTGCCAAAATCATCCAAAACCAGTATATGGGTGGCACCTTCATTGTATTAAAATATGATGATTCTGAGTTTAAGCATCTCCAAATTATTCCCAAAAAACAAAAAGTGGAATTTTTCACAATTGTTCCGTTTCCATGGAAACGGCAGCCATTTTTTATGGTCTTAGACCCTACTGCAACCCGCAATTTTGTGTTCCCTATTATACTTAACTATCATTAAGATTGGTTCCATTGGCTCCGAGAAAAGTGGCGGACAAAATAGTTGGAAGAATAATAATAACTAGAATTGCCATTGCAAGCAATAGCGGATGTCACCCTTCCCACATTGCCACTAAACGGCAGTCATTTCAAAATAATAAAACAGTGAATACAGATCTATGAATTGCGATATATCTTTTTGTAAATTTTGAGTTCATTTAGAGGATTGTCAAAAGTTTCACATTTCTTCTGTTTCCATGGCAACGGCAGCCATTTTGGAAATTCCAAAGTCAAAAGTCTCATCTGTACATGCCAGTTAACAATAATACTAAATTTCATTAAGTTTTGAGCATTTTGAAAATATTTGACATTTCTGCAGTTTCCATGGCAACGGTAGCCATTTTGGAAATTCCAACTGCAAAAATCTCATGCAGACCTGACAGTCAACAATCTTATTAGGTATCATCAATTTTGGAGCATTTTGAAATTTTGGAAATTTTTGACATTTTGGTTGGTAACTATGGTAACAAAGACTTTTCCAAAATTTTAGTGGCAGATACCACATTGGTTCATGGGAGGGAATATACCATCAGAGTTTCAATGGATTTGACCTACCATTTTAAGAGAGTAAATGCCACTTTTTAAGGTTTTTGAAGCATTTTTACCGTTTTTTGCATTGTTTCCATGGTAACGGTAGACATTTTCGAAATTCCAACGCCAAATTTCACATTGTCCCATGTTGCTCATCATTACTGTGAAGTTTCATAAAATTTGGAGCATTTTGATATTTTGGAAATTTTTGGTGTGGTTTCCATGGCAACATTGTAGTTCCAATGAGTGCCAAAAATCATCCAAAAGAAGTATATAGTGGGCACCTACAATGTATCAAAATATAATGATTCTAAGTATAAGCATCTCCAAATAATTAACCAAAACCAAAAAGTGGAATTTTTCACATTTGTTCCGTTTCCATGGTAACGGCAGCCATTTTTAATGGTCTTCACACCCACTGCAACCCGAAATTTTTTGTTGCTCATTATAGTTTACTATAATCAAGAGTCAGGTTTCATTGTCTCCAAAAAAGCTGCTGGACAAAATTCATTGGAAGAATAAGAATAATAACTAGAATTGCCATTGCAAGCAATAGCGGATGTCACCCTTCCCCCAATTGCCACTAAGCGTCAGCCATTTCAAAATTGTTTAACAGTGAATGCACATATATGCATGGCAATACATCTTTCTCTAAATTTTCAGTACATTGAGAGCATTCTAAAAAAATTCACAATTCTGCTGTTTCCATGGCAACGGCAGCCATTTTGAAAATTTTGATATCAAAAGTCTCATCTTTACTTGCCAGTTAACAATAATACCAAGTTTCATTAAGTTCAAAGCATTTAGAGAATTTTTGACTTTTTTGCAGTTTCCATGGCAACGGTGGCCATTTTGGAAATTCCAAAGTCAAAAGTATCATCCAGACTTGCCAGTCAACAATCATATTAAGTTTGATCAATTTATGAGCATTTTGAAATTTTTGAAATATTTGGTCCTGTATCCATGGTAACAGAAGAGTTCCAATGATTGTCAAAATCATTCAAAAGCTGTATATAGTGGACAACTATATTGTGTAAAAATTTGATGATTTCAAGTTCTAGCATACCAAAATTATTCACCAAACCCTGAGGTTTTTAGAGCATTTTGACACTTATGCACTGTTTCCATGGTAACGGCAGACATTTTGGAAATTCCAACGCCAAATTACGCATCTACCAAAGTTGCTCATCGTTACTATGAAGTTTGAAAAAATTTGGAGCATTTTGAAATTTTTGAAATTTTTGGGGTAGTTTCCATGGCAACATAGTGGTTCCAATGATTGCTAATATCATCCAAAACCAATATATGGCTGGCACCTACATTGTGATAAAATATGATGATTCTGAGTTTAAGCATCTCTAAATTATTCACAAAACCAAAAACTGGAATTTTTCACAATTGTTCCGTTTCCATGGAAACGGCAGCCATTTTTTATGGTCTTAGACCCTACTGCAACCCGAAATTTTGTGTTCCTCCTTATAGTGAATTATCATTAAGATTGGTTCCATTTTACTCCAAAAAAGCTGTCGGACAAAAAAAGGTGGAAGAATAATAATAACTAGAATTGCCATTGCAAGCAATAGCGGATGTCACCCTTCCCCTCATTGCCACTAAGCGGCAGCCATTTCAAAACAACTTAACAGTGAATGCAGATCTATGATTTGCGATATATCTTTCTGTAAATTTTCAATACAATAAGAGCATTGTTAAAAGTTTCGCATTTCTGCTGTTTCCATGGCAATGGCGGCCATTTTGAAAATTCCAAAGTCAAAAGTCTCATCCATACATGCCAGTTGATAATAATATGAAGTTTGATTAAGTTTGGAGCATTTTGAAAATATTTGACATTTCTGCAGTTTCCATGGCAACGGTGGCCATTTTGGAAATTCCAACTCCCAAAATCTCATGCAGACTTAACAGTCAACAATCATATTAAGTTTCAATACTTTTGGAGCATTTTGAAATTTTGGAAATTTTGGACATTTTGGCTGGTTTCTATGGTAACACAGACCATTCCAAATTTTTAATGGCAGATACTCCATTGGTACATGGGAGGGAACATACCATCAGAGTTTCAATGGATTTGACCTACCATTTTAAGGAAGTAAAGGCCACTTTTGAAGTTTTTTTAAAGCGTTTTGACCATTTTTGCCTTGTTTCCATGGTAACACAAGACATTTTCGAAATTCCAACGCCAAATTGCACATCTACCAATGTTGCTCATCGTTACTGTGAAGTTTCATTAAATTTGGAGCATTTTGATATTTTGGAAATTTTTGGTGTAGTATCCATGGCAACATAGTAGTTCCAATGAATGCCAAAAATCATCCAAAACAAGTTTATAGTGGGCACCTACATTGTATCAAAATATAATGATTCTAAGTTAAAGCATCTCCAAATAATTCACCAAAACCAAAAAGTGGAATTTTTCACATTGTTCCGTTTCCATGGTAACGGCAGCCATTTTTAATGTTTCTATGACCTACTGCAACCCGAATTTATTGTTCCTCATTATAGTTGACTATCACTAAGATTGGTTCCATTGCCTCAAAAAATCTGCCGGACAAAAATCATTGGAAGAATAAGAATAATAATATAAAAAAAACGGAGGGAAAACAATATGTCACCCGACATTGTCGATCGGGTGACATAATAACAAAGAAACATAAGAAAAGCAATATGTCACCCGACATTGTCGATCGGGTGACATAACTAGAATTTGCCATTGCAAGCAATAGCGGATGTCACCCTTCCCCATTGCCACTAAGCGGTAGCCATTTCAAAATAATAAAACAGTGATACAACTTATGAATTGCGATATATCTTTTTTGTAAATTTTAAGTTCATTTAGAGATTTGTCAAAAGTTTACATTTCTTCTGTTTCCATGGCAACGGCAGCCATTTTGGAAATTCCAAGTCAAACAGTCTCATCTGTACATGCCAGTTAACATATTACTAAATTTCATTTGTTTGGAGCATTTTGAAATATTTGACATTTTTGCAGTTTCCATGGCAACGGTAGCCATTTGGAAATTCCAACTTCAAGAAATCTCATGCAGGCCTACATCACAAACATATTAGGTTTCATCAATTTTGGAGCATTTTGAAATTTTGGAAATTTGACATTTTGGTTGGTTACTATGTGGTAACAAAGACTTTTCCAAAAATTTTAAGTGCAGAACCACATTGTTCATGGGAGGGAATATACATCAGAGTTTCAATGGATTTGACCTACCATTTAAGGAGTAAATGCACTTTTTAAGGTTTTTAAAGCATTTTACCATTTTGCATTGTTCCATGGTACGGTAGACATTTTCGAAAATTCCAACGCCAAATTTCACATCTTCCAATGTTGCTCATCGTTACTGTGGAGTTTTATAAATTTGGAGCATTTTGATATTTTGGAAATTTTTGGTGTATTTCCATGGCAACATGATAGTTCAATGATTGCCAAAATCATCCAAAACCAGTATACAATGTATGCCGGCACTACATTGTATTAAAATATAATGATTCTAAGTTAAAGCAACTCCAAATAATTCATTAAACCCAAAACTGGATTTTCACATTGTTCCGTTTCCATGGTAACGGTAGCCATTTTATGGTCTTAAGACTACTGCAACCCGGAATTTTGGGGTTCCTCATTATAGTTAACTATCATTAAGATTGGTTCCATTGCTCCGAGAAACTGCCGGACAAAATAGGTGGAAGAAAAATAATAATAATACAGAAAAAGAAACAGAGGAAAAGCAATATGTCACCCGACATTGTCGATCGGGTGACATAACTAGATTTGTAATTGCTAGCAATAACGGATGGCACCCTCGTCCCCCATTGCCAGGCGAGCGGCAGCCATTTTGGAAATTCCAAAGTCAAAGAGTGCATCTACACTTGCAAATTATCATTTTTGCAAAATTTCATTGAGTTTGGAGCATTTTGAAATTTTGGACAATTTTGCTGTTTCCATGGTTACGGCGGCCATTTTGGATATTCCAACTTCAAAATGCAACTCCGCACATGCCAGTCACTATTCTTGTAAAGTTTCATCCAGTTTGAAGTACTTAATTTTTTTTGGAAATTTTGAACATTTGTGCTGCAACCATGGTTACAGTAGATAATTCCAAAATTCTAAAAGCGTACATCTCATTGCCACATGTTATGTTATATATCAATACAGTTTCATTTACTTTGGTGCACTACTCTCTGAGAAAATGCTGATTTTATGCATTTTTCCATAGGGTCAATGCAAAACTTGGCCCCTGTTTCCATGACAACGGCGGCCATTTTGAACTATCCAAATATTGTCTTGACACCTTGGCATACTGGAGAACATTTTCATAAAGTTTCATCCAGTTGGATCTTATAACGAAAGAGTTCGAATTTTTGATATTTTAGCTGTTTCCATGGTAACGGCAGCCATTTGAAATTCAAGTCAAACTGGAAATCAGCACATGCCAGTTAACATTCTGTGGAGTTTCTTCCAGTTTGGAACACTTTGATTTTTTTCGCATTTGTGCTGTTTCCATGGAAACGGCGGCCATCTTTTACCATTCCATAGCAAGGTGCACAACTTCAAATGGGGTTCCTCATTATAGTTGAGTCCATAAACATTGGTCCGTTCAATTCTGAGAACTCGCGCGGACAAAATGTGTGGAGAAAAATAAAAATAACTAGAATTGCCATTGCAAGCAATAGCGGATGTCACCCTTACCCTCATTGCCACTAAGCGGCAGCCATTTCAAAACAACTTAACAGTGAATGCAGATCTATGAATTGCGATATATCTTTCTGTAAATTTTCAATACAATAACAGCATTGCCAAAAGTTTCACATTTCTGCTGTTTCCATGGCAACGGCAGCCATTTTGAAAATTCCAAAGTCAAAGTCTCATCCATACATGCCAGTTGACAATAATATTAAGTTTGATTAATTTGGAGCATTTTGAAAATATTTAACATTTCTGCAGTTTCCATGGCAACCGCCGCCATTTTGGAAATTCCAACTCCAAAAGTCTCATGCAGACTTGACAGTCAACAATCATACTAAGTTTCAATATTTTTGAGCATTTTGAAATTTTTAGAAATTTTTGACATTTTGGTGGTTTCTATGGTAACACAGACCATTCCAAATTTCTAATGGCAGATTCCACATTGGTACATGGGATGGAACATACCATAGAGTTTCAATGGATTTGACCTACCATTTTAAGGAAGTAAATGCCCCTTTTAAGGTTTTAAAGCGTTTTACCATTTTTGCCTTGTTTCCATGGTAACACAAGACATTTTCGAAATTCTAACGCCAAATTCCACATCTACCAAAGTTGCTCATCGTTATGCTTAAGTTTCAAAAAATTTGGACCATTTTGATATTTTGGAAATTTTTGGTGTAGTTTCCATGACAACATAGTAGTTCCAATGAAATTTCCAAAATCATCCAAAACAGTATATGCCCGGCACCTACGTTGTATCAAAATATAATGATTCTGAGTTTAAGCATCTCCAAATTATTCACCAAAACCCAAAAATTTTATTTTTCACATTTGTTCCGTTTCCATGGTAACGGCAGCCATTTTTAATGGTCTTATGACCTACTGCAACCCGGAATTTTGTGTTCCTCATTATAGTAAACTATCATTAAGATTGGTTCCATTGTCTCCAAGAAAACTGCCGGACAAAATCATTGGAAGAATAATAATAATAATAGTAAAGAAACAGAGGAAAAGCAATATGTCACCCGACATCGTCGATCGGGTGACATAACTAGATTTGTAATTGCTAGCAATAACGGATGGCACCCTCCTCCCCCTATTGCCAGGCGAGCGGCAGCCATTTTGAAAATTTTAAAGTCAAAGAGTGCATCTACACATGCAAGTCATCATTTTTGCAAAATTTCATTAAGTTTGAAGCATTTTGAAAATTTTGATATTTTTGCTGTTTCCATGGTTACGGCGGCCATTTTGGAAATTCCAACTTCAAAATGGAATTCCGCACATGTCAGTCACTATTCCTGTAAAGTTTCATCCAGTTTGCAGCACTTAATTTTTTTGGAAATTTTGAACATTTGTGCTGCAACCATAGTTACAGTAGATAATTTCAAAATTCTAAAAGCGTACGTCTCATTGCCACATGTCATGTTATATATCAATACAGTTTCATTTACTTTGGTGCACTACTCTCTGAGAAAATGCTGATTTTATGCATTTTTCCATAGGGTCAATGCAAAACTGGGCCCCTGTTTCCATGACAACGGCGGCCATTTTGAACTATCAAAATATTGTCTTGACATCTTGGCATACTGGAGAACATTTTCATAAAGTTTCATGTCTCTAGAATAAATTTAACATTGATGTTCTGGAATGTTCTGTGAAAATTAAAATTTTTGACCTTTTTTCATTGTTTCCATGGTAACAACAGATATTTTGGAAATTCCAACGCCAAATTCCACATCTTCCAATGTTGCTCATGGTTCCTGTGAAGTTTCATTAAGTTTGGAGCATTTTGATATTTTTGAAATTTTTGGTATAGTTTCCATGGAAACAGAGTAGTTCCAATGAGAGCCAAAATCATCCAAAACCTGTATATAGTGGGCACCTACATTGTATAAAAATATAATGATTCTGAGTTAAAGCATATCAAAACAGTTCACCAAAACCAAAAACTAGATTTTTTC
This sequence comes from Mytilus edulis, assembly GCA_019925275.1. Classification (NCBI taxonomy): domain Eukaryota; kingdom Metazoa; phylum Mollusca; class Bivalvia; order Mytilida; family Mytilidae; genus Mytilus; species Mytilus edulis. Next base: position 129,610,802 of record CM034349.1, read on the forward strand.
ACATTTGTTCTGTTTCCATGGAAACGGTAGCCATCTTGAACCATTCCATGCTTCCTGCAACTCTGCACCTGGGGGTCTTTACTATAGTAGAGTTCCATCAACATTGGTCCATTGGATTTCGAGAAATCACCTGGACAAAATTTGTTGCAAGAAAAATAATAATAAAAAAAAAAGAAACGTAGAATAACAATACGTCACCCCAACTCCGTTGAGGGTGCCATAACTAGAATTGCCATTGCAAGCAATAGCGGATGTCACCCTTCCCCTATTGCCACTAACCGGCAGCCATTTCAAAATGGTTTAACAGTGAATGCACATATATTCATGGCAATACATCTTTCTGTAAATTTTCAGTACATTCAGAGCATTTTAAACAAATTCACATTTCTGCTGTTTCCATGGCAACGGCAGCCATTTTGAAAATTTCAAAGTCAAAAGTCTCATCTGTACTTGGCAGTTAACAAAAATATCAAGTTTCATTAAGTTCAAAGAATTTTGAGAAATTTTGACTTTTTTGCAGTTTCCATGGCAACGGTGGCCATTTTGGAAATTCCAAAGTCAAAAGTCTCATCAAGACTTGCCAGTCAACTATCATATTAAGTTTCATCAATTTTGGAGCATTTTGAAATTTTTGAGATATTTGATCCTGTATCCATGGTAACAGAGTAGTTCCAATGATTGCCAAAATCAATCAAAACCTGTATATAGTGGATAACTATATTGTGTAAAAATTTGATGATTTTAAGTTCAAGCATACCAAAGTTATTCACCAAACCCGGAAGTTTTTGGAGCATTTTGACCTTTTTGCATTGTTTCCATGGAAACGGCAGACATTTTGGAAATTCCAACGCCAAATTGCACATCTACCAAAGTTGCTCATCGTTATGGTTAAGTTTCAAAAAATTTGGAGCATTTTCATATTTTTGAAATTTTTGGTGTTGTTTCCATGGCAACATAGTAGTTCCAATGATTGCCAAAATCATCCAAAACCAGTATATGGCTGGCACCTTCATTGTATTAAAATATGATGATTCTGAGTTTAAGCATCTCCAAAATATTCCAAAAAAACAAAAAGTGGAATTTTTCACAATTGTTCCGTTTCCATGGAAACGGCAGCCATTTTTTATGGTCTTAGACCCTACTGCAACCCGCAATTTTTTGTTCCCTATTATACTTAACTATCATTAAGATTGGTTCCATTGGCTCCGAGAAAAGTGGCGGACAAAATAGTTGGAAGAATAATAATAATAACAAAGAAACAGAGGAAAAGCAATATGTCACCCGACATTGTCGATCGGGTGACATAATAAGAAAAACTAGATTTGTAATTGCTAGCAATAACGGATGGCACCCTTCCCCCATTGCCAGGTGAGCGGCAGCCATTTTGAAAAATCCAAAGTCAAAGAGCGCTTTTACACATGTTTATTAACATTGTTGTAACATTTCCCCTCGTTTGGAGCATTTTGAATTTTTTGAAATTTTTGCTGTTTCCATGGTAACTGTTACCATTTCCAAAATTCCAAAGACAGGTGCCACATTGGTACATGCCATGTTACATATCTATAAAGTTTCATTGGGATTGATGCTATATTCTTCAAGAAAATGTAGCTTTTATGTGTTTTCCCATATGGTCAATGTTAAACTTTCGCCCTGTTTCCATGACAATGGCGGCCATTTTGGAACCTCTTGATATTGCATGCACATCTAGGCATATCAGGTAACACTTCCACAAAGTTTCATCCACTTGGGTCTTATAATGAAGAATTTTGAATTTTGAAAATTTTTCACATTTTTGCAGTTTCCATGGAAACGGCAGCCATCTTGAACCATTCCATGGAGCTTGCAACTCTTCACCTAAGGGTCCTTAATATAAAAGAGTTCCATCAACTTTGGTGCAATGGATTTCCATAAAACTCCTGGACAAAATGTGTGGAAGAAAAATAATAAAAACTAGTTTGAAATTTTTGATGTGGTATCCATGGCAACATAGTAGTTCCAATGAATGCCAAAAATCATCCAAAACCAGTATATAGTGGGCACCTACATTGTACCAAAATATAATGATTCTAAGTTAAAGCATCTCCAAATAATTCACCAAAACCCAAAAGTGGAATTTTTCACATTTGTTCCGTTTCCATGGAAACGGTGGCCATTTTTAACCATTCCATAGCAAGGTGCACAACTTCAGATGGGGGTCCTCATTATAGTAGAGTTCCATCAACATTGGTTCCCTTTTACTCCAAAAAACCTGACGGACAAAAAAAGGTGGAAGAATAATAATAACTAGAATTGCCATTGCAAGCAATAGCGGATGTCACCCTTCCCCCCATTGCCACTTAGCGGTAGCCATTTCAAAACAACTTAACAGTGAATGCAGATCTATGAATTGCGATATATCTTTCTGTAAATTTTCAGTACAATAAGAGCATTGTCAAAAGTTTCACATTTCTGCTGTTTCCATGGCAACGGCAGCCATTTTGAAAATTCCAAAGTCAAAAGTCTCATTTATACATGGCAGTTGACAATAATATTAAGTTTCATTAAGTTTGGAGCATTTTGAATATATTGACATTTCTGCAGTTTCCTTGGCAACGGTGGCCGTTTTGGAAATTCCAACTCCAAAAGTCTCATGCAGACTTGACAGTCAACAATCATATTAAGTTTCATTACCTTTTGAGCATTTTGAAATTTTTGAAATTTTTGACATTTTGGCTGGTTTCTATGGTAACACAGACCATTCCAAATTTCTAATGCCAGATTCCACATTGGTACATGAGAGGGAACATACCATAAGAGTTTCAATGGATTTGACCTACCATTTTAAGGAAGTAAATGCACTTTTTAAGGTTTTTAAAGCTTTTTGACCATTTTTGCCTCGTTTCCATGGTAACACAAGACATTTTCGAAATTCCAACGCCAAATTCCACATCTACCAAAGTTGCTCATCGTTATGCTAAAGTTTCAAAAAATTTGGAGCATTTTGATATTTTTGAAATTTTTGGTGTAGTATCCATGGCAACATAGTAGTTCCAATGAATGCCAAAAATCATCCAAAAGAAGTATATAGTGGGCACCTACATTGTATCAAAATATAATGATTCTGAGTTTAAGCATCTCCAAATTATTCACCAAAACCCAAAAATTGAATTTTTCACATTTGTTCCGTTTCCATGGTAACGGCAGCCATTTTTAATGGTCTTATGACCTACTGCAACCCGGAATTTTGTGTTCCTCATTATAGTTAACTATCATTAAGATTGGTTCCATTGTCTCCAAGAAAACTGCCGGACAAAATCATTGGAAGAATAATAATAATAATAGTAAAGAAACAGAGGAAAAGCAATATGTCACCCGACATTGTCGATCGGGTGACATAATAACAAAGAAACATAAGAAAAGCAATATGTCACCCGACATTGTCGATCGGGTGACATAATAATAAGAAAAAAAAAAGAAACGTAGAATAACAATACGTCACCCCAACTCCGTTGAGGGTGCCATAAAAAGAAACGATGAATAACAATATGTCACCCCAACTCCGTTGAGGGTGCCATAACTAGATTTGCCATTGCAAGCAATAGCGGATGTCACCCTTCCCCCCCATTGCCACTAAGCGGCAGCCATTTCAAAAACTTTTAACAGTGAATGCATATATTTGCATGGCTATACATTTTCTGTAAATTTTCAGTACATTTAGATCATTTTTAAAAACATGACATTTTTGCTGTTTCCATGGCAACGGCAGACATTTTTAAATTTTCTAAGTCAAAAGTCTCATCTATACATGCCAGTTTACAATAATATTAAGTTTCATTAAGTTTGAAGCATTTTGAAAATATTTGACATTTTTTCAGTTTCCATGGCAACGGTAGCCATTTTGGAAATTCCAACTTCAAAAGTCTCATGCAGACTTGACAGTCAACAATCATAGTAAGTTTCATTACTTTTTGAGCATTTTGAAATTTTTGAAATTTTTGACATTTTGGCTGGTTTCTATGGTTACACAGACCATTCCAAATTTCTAATGGTAGTTATCACATTGGTACATGGGAGGGAACATACCATCAGAGTTTCAATGGATTTGACCTACCCTTTTAAGAAAGTAAATGCCACTTTTAGGTGTTTTTTGGACCATTTTGACCTGTTTTGTATTGTTTCCATGGTAACGGCAGACATTTTCAAAATTCCAACGCCAAATTCCACATCTTACAATGTTGCTCATCGTTTCTGTGAAGTTTTATTAAATTTGGAGCATTTCCATATTTTGGAAATTTTTGGTGTGGTATCCATGGCAACATAGCAGTTCCAATGATTGCCAAAATCATCCCAAAGCAGTATATAGTGGGCACCTACATTGTATTAAAATCTAAAGATTTTAAGCCTAAGCAGTCTCAAACAATTCCCTTAACTCTAAAATTATATTTTTTCACCATTTTTTCGTTTCCATGGTGATGGCAGCCATTTTTTTAGTTCCAATACCGGAAAGAAACAGGCAAGTCAGGGTTCCTTGTTATAGTGCACTATCATTCAGATTGGTTCCTTTGGCTCTGAGAAAACTGCCGGACAAAATTAGGTGGAAGAAAAATAATAATAATAATAATAACTAGAATTGCTATTGCAAGCAATAGCGGATGTCACCCTTCCCCCCATTGCCACTAAGCGGCAGCCATTTCAAAAACTTTTAATAGTGAATGCACATATTTGCATGGCTATACATTTTTCTGTAAATTTTCAGTACATGTAGATCATTTTTAGAAACATGACATTTTTGCTGTTTCCATGGCAACGGCAGCCATTTTGAAATTTTCAAAGTCAAAAGTCTCATCTATACATGCCAGTTTACAATAAAATTAAGTTTCACTAAGTTTGGAGCATTTCGAAAATATTTGACATTTTTCCAGTTTCCATGGCAACGGTAGCCATTTTTGAAATTCCAACTTCAAAAGTCTCATGCAGATTTGACAGTCAACAATCCTGTTAAGTTTCATCAATTTTGGAGCATTTTGAAACTTTTGAAATTTTTGACATTTTGATTTGTTCCTATGGCAACAGAGACCATTCCCAAAAGTTAATGGCATATACCACATTGGTACATAGGAGGGACCATACCATCAAAGTTTCGATCAATTTGACCTACCATTTTAAGAAAGTAAATGCCACTTTAAGGTTTTTGAACCATTTTGACCTGTTTTGCATTGTTTCCATGGTAACGGCAGACATTTTTGAAATTCTAACGCCAAATTCCACATCTACCAATGTTGCTCATCGTTACTGTAAAGTTTCATTAAATTTGGAGCATTCTGATATTTTTGAAATTTTTGGTGTGGTTTCCATGGCAACATAGCAGTTCCAATGATTGCCAAAATCCTCCAAAACCAGTATATAGTGGGCACCTACATTGTATCAAAATATAATGATTCTGAGTTTAAACATATCCAAATAATTCATTAAAACCAAAAACTGAATTTTTTCACAATTGTTCCGTTTCCATGGTAACGGCAGCCATTTTTTAGTTCCAAAGTTGCACTGCAACTCGAAAGTCAGGGTTCCTTGTTATAGTGAACTATCATTTAGATTGGTTCCTTTGGTTCCGAGAAAGCGGTCGGACAAAATTAGGTGGAAGAAAAATAATAATAATACGGAAAAAGAAACAGAGGAATAGCAATATGTCACCCGACATTGTCGATCGGGTGACATAACTAGAATTGCCATTGCAAGCAATAGCGGATGTCACCCTTCCCCCAATTGCCACTAAGCGGCAGCCATTTCAAAATTGTTTATCAGTGAATGCACATATATGCATGGCAATACACCTTTCTGTAAATTTTCAGTACATTGAGAGCATTCTAAAAAATTTCACAATTCTGCTGTTTCCATGGCAACGGCAGCCATTTTGAAAAATTTGAAGTCAAAAGTCTCATCTTTACTTGCCAGTTAACAATAATATCAAGTTTCATTAAGTTCAAAGCATTTAGAGAATTTTTGACTTTTTTGCAGTTTCCATGGCAACGGTGGCCATTTTGGAAATTCCAAAGTCAAAAGTCTCATCCAGACTTGCCAGTCAACAATCCTATTAAGTTAGATCAATTTTGGAGCATTTTGAAATTTTTGAAATATTTGGTCCTGTATCCATGGTAACAGAAGAGTTCCAATGATTGTCAAAATCATTCAAAAGCTGTATATAGTGGAGAACTATATTGTGTAAATATTTGATGATTTCAAGTTCTAGCATACCAAAATTATTTACCAAACCCTGAGGTTTTTAGAGCATTTTGACACTTATGCACTGTTTCCATGGTAACGGCAGACATTTTGGAAATTCCAACGCCAAATTACGCATCTACCAAAGTTGCTCATCGTTACTATGAAGTTTCAAAAAATTTGGAGCATTTTGAAATTTTTGAAATTTTTGGGGTAGTTTCCATGGCAACATAGTGGTTCCAATGATTGCCAATATCATCCAAAACCAATATATGGCTGGCACCTACATTGTGATAAAATATGATGATTCTGAGTTTAAGCATCTCTAAATTATTCACAAAACCAAAAACTGGAATTTTTCACAATTGTTCCGTTTCCATGGAAACGGCAGCCATTTTTTATGGTCTTAGACCCTACTGCAACCCGAAATTTTGTGTTCCTCCTTATAGTGAATTATCATTAAGATTGGTTCCATTTTACTCCAAAAAACCTGTCGGACAAAAAAAGGTGGAAGAATAATAATAACTAGAATTGCCATTGCAAGCAATAGCGGATGTCACCCTTACCCTCATTGCCACTAAGCGGCAGCCATTTCAAAACAACTTAACAGTGAATGCAGATCTATGAATTGCGATATATCTTTCTGTAAATTTTCAATACAATAACAGCATTTGCCAAAAGTTTCACATTTCTGCTGTTTCCATGGCAACGGCAGCCATTTTGAAAATTCCAAAGTCAAAAGTCTCATCCATACATGCCAGTTGACAATAATATTAAGTTTGATTAAGTTTGGAGCATTTTGAAAATATTTAACATTTCTGCAGTTTCCATGGCAACCGCCGCCATTTTGGAAATTCCAACTCCAAAAGTCTCATGCAGACTTGACAGTCAACAATCATACTAAGTTTCAATATTTTTTGAGCATTTTGAAATTTTAGAAATTTTTGACATTTTGGCTGGTTTCTATGGTAACACAGACCATTCCAAATTTCTAATGGCAGATTCCACATTGGTACATGGGATGGAACATACCATAAGAGTTTCAATGGATTTGACCTACCATTTTAAGGAAGTAAATGCCCCTTTTTAAGGTTTTAAAGCGTTTTAACCATTTTTGCCTTGTTTCCATGGTAACACAAGACATTTTCGAAATTCTAACGCCAAATTCCACATCTACCAAAGTTGCTCATCGTTATGCTTAAGTTTCAAAAAATTTGGACCATTTTGATATTTTGGAAATTTTTGGTGTAGTTTCCATGACAACATAGTAGTTCCAATGATTGCCAAAATCATCCAAAACCAGTATATGCCCGGCACCTACGTTGTATCAAAATATAATGATTCTGAGTTTAAGCATCTCCAAATTATTCACCAAAACCCAAAAATTTTATTTTTCACATTTGTTCCGTTTCCATGGTAACGGCAGCCATTTTTAATGGTCTTATGACCTACTGCAACCCGGAATTTTGTGTTCCTCATTATAGTAAACTATCATTAAGATTGGTTCCATTGTCTCCAAGAAAACTGCCGGACAAAATCATTGGAAGAATAATAATAATAATAGTAAAGAAACAGAGGAAAAGCAATATGTCACCCGACATCGTCGATCGGGTGACATAATAACAAAGAAACATAAGAAAAGCAATATGTCACCCGACATTGTCGATCGGGTGACATAACTAGAATTGCCATTGCAAGCAATAGCGGATGTCACCCTTCCCCCATTGCCTCTAAGCGGCAGCCATTTGAAAACAATTTAACAGTAAATGCAGATCAACGCATTGCGATATATCTTTCTGTAAATTTTCAGTACATTTTGAGCATTGTCAAAAGTTTCACATTTCTTCTGTTTCCATGACAACGGCAGCCATTTTGAAAATTCCCAAGTCAAAAGTCTCATCTGTACATGCCAGTTAACAATAATATTAAGTTTCATTATGTTTGGAGCATTTTGAAAATATTTGACATTTCTGCAGTTTCCATGGCAACGGTGGCCATTTTGGAAATTCCAACTTCAAAAGTCTCATGTAGACTTGACAGTCAACAAATATAGTAAGTTTCATCAATTTTGGAGCATTTTGAAATTTTTGAAATTTTTGACATTTTGGCTGGTTTCTATGGTAAAAGATACCATTCCAAATGTCTAATGGCAGATACCACATTGGTACATGGGAGGGAACATACCATCAAAGTTTCAATGGATTTGACCTACCATTTTAAGAAAGTAAATGCCACTTTAAGGTTTTTGAAGCATTTTCACCATTTTTGACTTGTTTCCATGGTAACAGCAGTCATTTTGGAAATTCCAACGCCAAATTGCACATCTACCAATGTTGCTCATCGTTACTGTGGAGTTTTATTAAATTTGGAGCATTTTGATATTTTGGAAATTTTTGGTGTAGTTTCCATGGCAATATGATAGTTCCAATGATTGCCAAAATCATTCCAAAACCAGTATATGCCCGGCACCTTCATTGTATCAAAATATAATGATTCTAAGTTAAAGCAACTCCAAATAATTCATTAAAACCAAAAACTGGAATTTTTCACAATTGTTCCGTTTCCATGGTAACGGCAGCCATTTTTATGGTCTTAAGACCTACTGCAACCCGGAATTTTGTGTTCCTCATTATAGTTAACTATCATTAAGATTGGTTCCATTGGCTCCGAGAAAACTGCCGGACAAAATAGGTGGAAGAATAATAATAACTAGAATTGCCATTGCAAGCAATAGCGGATGTCACCCTTCCCCCAATTGCCACTAAGCGGCAGCCATTTCAAAAACTTTTAACAGTGAATGCACATATTTGCATGGCTATACATTTTTCTGTAAATTTTCAGTACAGTAAGATCATTTTTAAAAACATGACATTTTTGCTGTTTCCATGGCAACGGCAGCCATTTTGAAATTTTCAAAGTCAAAAGTTTCATGTATACATGCCAGTTTACAATAATATGAAGTTTCATTAAGTTTGGAGCATTTTGAAAATATTTGACATTTTTGCAGTTTCCATGGCAACGGTAGCCATTTTGGAAATTCCAACTTCAAAAGTCTCATCCAGACTTGCCAGTCTACAATCATATAAAGTTTCATCAAATTTGAAGCATTTTGAAATTTTTGAAATTTTTGACATTTGTGATGGTTCCTATGGCAACAAAGACCATTCCCAAAATTTAATAGCATATACCACATTGGTACATGGGAGGGACCATACCATCAAAGTTTCGATCCATTTGACCTACCATTTTAAGAAAGTTAATGCCACTTTAAGGTTTTTGGACCATTTTGACTTGTTTTGCATTGTTTCCATGGTAACGGCAGACATTTTCAAAATTCCAACGCCAAAGTCCACATCTTACAATGTTGCTCATCGTTTCTGTGAAGTTTTATAAAATTTGGAGCATTTCCATATTTTGGAAATTTTTGGTGTGGTATGCATGGCAACATAGCAGTTCCAATGATTGCCAAAATCATCCCAAAGCAGTATATAGTGGGCACCTACATTGTATTAAAATATAAAGATTTTAAGCTTAAGCATTCTCAAACAATTCCCTTAACTCTAAAATTATATTTTTTCACCATTTTTTCGTTTCCATGGTGATGGCAGCCATTTTTTTAGTTCCAATACCGGAAAGCAACAGGAAAGTCAGGGTTCCTTGTTATAGTGCACTATCATTCAGATTGGTTCCTTTGGCTCTGAGAAAACTGCCGGACAAAATTAGGTGGAAGAAAAATAATAATAACTAGAATTGCCATTGCAAGCAATAGCGGATGTCACCCTTCCCCCATTGCCACTAAGCGGTAGCCATTTCAAAATAATAAAACAGTGAATACAGATCTATGAATTGCGATATATCTTTCTGTAAATTTTGAGTTCATTTAGTGCATCGTGAAAAGTTTCACATTTCTGCTGTTTCCATGGCAACGGCAGCCATTTTGAAAATTTTAGAGTCAAAAGTCTCATCTATACATGCCAGCTGACAATAATATTAATTTTAATTAAGTTTGGAGCATTTTGAAAATTTTTGACATTTTTGCAGTTTCCATGGCAACGGTGGCCATTTTTGAAATTCCAACTTCAAAAATCTCCTGCAGACTTGACAGCTAGCAATCATATTAAGTTTCATTACTTTTTGAGCATTTTGAAATTTTTGAAATTTTTGACATTTTGGCTGGTTTCTATGGTAACACAGACCATTCCAAATTTCTAATGGCAGATTAACCACATTGGTACATGGGAGGGAACATACCATCAGAGTTTCAATGGATTTGACCTACCATTTTAAGGAAGTAAATGCCACTTTTTAAGGTTTTTTAAGCGTTTTGACCATTTTTGCCTTGTTTCCATGGTAACACAAGACATTTTGGAAATTCCAACGCCAAATTGCACATCTTCCAATGTTGCTCATCGTTACTGTGAAGTTTCATTGAATTTGGAGCATTTTGATCATTTTGAAATTTTTGGTGTGGTATCCATGGCAACATAGTAGTTCCAATGAGTGCCAAAAATCATCCAAAAGAAGTATATAGTGGGCACCTACAATGTATCAAAATATAATGATTCTAAGTATAAGGATCTCCAAATAATTAACCAAACCCAAAAAGTTGAATTTTCCACATTTGTTCCGTTTCCATGGTAACGGCAGCCATTTTTAATGGTCTTCAGACCCACTGCAACCCGAAATTTTTTGTTCCTCATTATAGTTTACTATAATCAAGAGTCAGGTTTCATTGTCTCCAAAAAAGCTGCCGGACAAAAATCATTGGAAGAATAAGAATAATAACTAGAATTGCCATTGCAAGCAATAGCGGATGTCACCCTTCCCCCAATTGCCACTAAGCGGCAGCCATTTCAAACTTGTTTAACAGTGAATGCACATATATGCATGGCAATACATCTTTCTGTAAATTTTCAGTACATTGAGAGCATTCTAAAAAATTTCACAATTCTAATGTTTCCATGGCAACGGCAGCCATTTTGAAAATTTTGAAGTCAAAAGTCTCATCTTTACTTGCCAGTTAACAAAAATATCAAGTTTCATTAAGTTCAAAGCATTTAGAGAATTTTTGACTTTTTTGCAGTTTCCATGGCAACGGTGGCCATTTTGGAAATTCCAAAGTCAAAAGTATCATCCAGACTTGCCAGTCAACAATCATATTAAGTTTGATCAATTTAGGAGCATTTTGAAATTTTTGAAATATTTGGTCCTGTATCCATGGTAACAGAAGAGTTCCAATGATTGTCAAAATCATTCAAAAGCTGTATATCGTGGAGAACTATATTGTGTAAAAATTTGATGATTTCAAGTTCTAGCATACCAAAATTATTTACCAAACCCTGAGGTTTTTAGAGCATTTTGACACTTATGCACTGTTTCCATGGTAACGGCAGACATTTTGGAAATTCCAACGCCAAATTACGCATCTACCAAAGTTGCTCATCGTTGCTATGAAGTTTGAAAAAATTTGGAGCATTTTGAAATTTTTGAAATTTTTGGGGTAGTTTCCATGGCAACATAGTGGTTCCAATGATTGCCAATATCATCCAAAACCAATATATGGCTGGCACCTACATTGTGATAAAATATGATGATTCTGAGTTTAAGCATCTCTAAATTATTCACAAAACCAAAAACTGGAATTTTTCACAATTGTTCCGTTTCCATGGAAACGGCAGCCATTTTTTATGGTCTTAGACCCTACTGCAACCCGAAATTTTGTGTTCCTCCTTATAGTGAATTATCATTAAGATTAATTCCATTTTACTCCAAAAAAGCTGTCGGACAAAAAAAGGTGGAAGAATAATAATAATAACAAAGAAACATAAGAAAAGCAATATGTCACCCGACATTGTCGATCGGGTGACATAACTAGAATTGCCATTGCAAGCAATAGCGGATGTCACCCTTACCCTCATTGCCACTAAGCGGCAGCCATTTCAAAACAACTTAACAGTGAATGCAGATCTATGAATTGCGATATATCTTTCTGTAAATTTTCAATACAATAACAGCATTTGCCAAAAGTTTCACATTTCTGCTGTTTCCATGGCAACGGCAGCCATTTTGAAAATTCCAAAGTCAAAAGTCTCATCCATACATGCCAGTTGACAATAATATTAAGTTTGATTAAGTTTGGAGCATTTTGAAAATATTTAACATTTCTGCAGTTTCCATGGCAACCGCCGCCATTTTGGAAATTCCAACTCCAAAAGTCTCATGCAGACTTGACAGTCAACAATCATACTAAGTTTCAATATTTTTTGAGCATTTTGAAATTTTAGAAATTTTTGACATTTTGGCTGGTTTCTATGGTAACACAGACCATTCCAAATTTCTAATGGCAGATTCCACATTGGTACATGGGATGGAACATACCATAAGAGTTTCAATGGATTTGACCTACCATTTTAAGGAAGTAAATGCCCCTTTTTAAGGTTTTAAAGCGTTTTAACCATTTTTGCCTTGTTTCCATGGTAACACAAGACATTTTCGAAATTCTAACGCCAAATTCCACATCTACCAAAGTTGCTCATCGTTATGCTTAAGTTTCAAAAAATTTGGACCATTTTGATATTTTGGAAATTTTTGGTGTAGTTTCCATGACAACATAGTAGTTCCAATGATTGCCAAAATCATCCAAAACCAGTATATGCCCGGCACCTACGTTGTATCAAAATATAATGATTCTGAGTTTAAGCATCTCCAAATTATTCACCAAAACCCAAAAATTTTATTTTTCACATTTGTTCCGTTTCCATGGTAACGGCAGCCATTTTTAATGGTCTTATGACCTACTGCAACCCGGAATTTTGTGTTCCTCATTATAGTAAACTATCATTAAGATTGGTTCCATTGTCTCCAAGAAAACTGCCGGACAAAATCATTGGAAGAATAATAATAATAATAGTAAAGAAACAGAGGAAAAGCAATATGTCACCCGACATCGTCGATCGGGTGACATAATAATAATAGGGAAAAAGAAACAGAGGAAAAGCAATATGTCACCCGACATTGTCGATCGGGTGACATAATAATACAGAAAAAGAAACAGAGGAAAAGCAATATGTCACCCGACATTGTCGATCGGGTGACATAATAATAATAATAGGGAAAAAGAAACAGAGGAAAAGCAATATGTCACCCGACTTTGTCGATCGGGTGACATAATAATACGGAAAAAGAAACAGAGGAAAAGCAATATGTCACCCGACATTGTCGATCGGGTGACATAATAACAAAGAAACAGAGGAAAAGCAATATGTCACCCGACATTGTCGATCGGGTGACATAACTAGAATTGCCATTGCAAGCAATAGCGGATGTCACCCTTCCCTTATTGCCATTAAGCGGCAGCCATCTCAAAACAATTTAACAGTAAATTAAGCAGATCTATGAATTGCAATATATCTTTCTGTAAATTTTCAGTACATTTAGAGCATTGTTAAAAGTTTCATATTTCTACTGTTTCCATGGCAACGGCGGCCATTTTGAAAATTCCAAAGTCAAAAGTCTCATTTGTACATGTTAGTTAACAATAATATAAAGTTTCATTAAATTTGGAGCATTTTGAAAATATTTGACATTTCTGCAGTTTCCATGGCAACGGTAGCCATTTTGGAAATTCCAACTTCAAAAATCTCATGCAGACCTGACAGTTGACAATCATATTAGGTTTCATTAATTTTGGAGCATTTTGAAATTTTTGAAATTTTTGACATTTTGGTTGGTTTCTATGGTAACAGAGACCTTTCCAAAATTTTAATGGCAGATACCACATTGGTACATGGGAGGGAACATACCATCAGAATTTTAATGGATTTGATCTACCATTTTAAGATAGTAAATACCACTTTTTAAGGTTTTTAAAGCGTTTTAACCATTTTTGCCTTGTTTCCATGGAAACGGCAGACATTTTGGAAATTCCAACGCCAAATTCCACATCTACCAAAGTTGCTCATCGTTATGCTAAAGTTTCAAAAAAATTGGAGCATTTTCATATTTTTGAAATTTTTGGTGTAGTTTCCATGGCAACATAGTAGTTCCAATGAGTGCCAAAATCCTCCAAATGCAGTATATGGCCGCCACCTACATTGTATTAAAATATAATGATTCTGAGTTAAAGCATCTCTTAAATATTCACCAAAACCAAAAACTGGAATTTTTCACAATTGTTCGGTTTCCATGGTAACGGCAGCCATTTTTTATGCTTTTGAGACCTACTGCAACCCGAAATTTTTTGTTCCTCATTATAGTCAACTATCATTTAGATTGGTTCCATCGTCTCCGAGAAAAGTGGCGGACAAAATAGTTGGAAGAATAATAATAACTAGAATTGCCATTGCAAGCAATAGCGGATGTCACCCTTCCCCCAATTGCCACTAAGCGGCAGCCATTCCAAAAACTTTTAACAGTGAATGCACATATTTGCATGGCAATACATCTTTCTGTAAATTTTCAGTACATTCGGAGCATTTTTAGAAAATTTCACGTTTTTGCTGTTTCCATGGCAACGGCAGCCATTTTGAAAATTCGAAAGTCAAAAGTCTCATCTATACCTGCCAGTTAACAATAATATTAAGTTTCATTAAGTTTGGAGCATTTTGAAAATATTTGACATTTCTGCAGTTTCCATGGCAACGGTGGCCATTTTGGAAATTCCAACTTCAAAAGTCTCATGCAGACTTGACAGTCAACAAATATATTAAGTTTCATAAATTTTGGAGCATTTTGAAATTTTTGAAATTTTTGACATTTTGGCTGGTTTCTATGGTAACACAGACCATTCCAAATTTCTAATGGCAGATACTACATTGGTACATGGGAGGGAACATACCATCAGAGTTTCAATGGATTTGACCTACCATATTAAGAAAGTAAATGCCACTTTTAGGTGTTTTTTGGACCATTTTGACCTGTTTTGCCTTGTTTCCATGGTAACACAAGACATTTTCGAAATTCCAACGCCAACTTACACATCTACCAATGTTGCTCATCGTTACTGTGAAGTTTCATTAAATTTGGAGCATTTTGATATTTTGGAAATTTTTGGTGTAGTATCCATGGCAACATAGTAGTTCCAATGAATGCCAAAAATCATCCAAAACAAGTATATAGTGGGCACCTATATTGTATCAAAATATAATGATTCTAAGTTAAAGCATCTCCAAATAATTCCCCAAAACCAAAAAGTGGAATTTTTCACATTTGTTCCGTTTCCATGGTAACGGCAGCCATTTTTAATGGTTCTATGACCTACTGCAACCCGAAATTTTTTGTTCCTCATTATAGTTGACTATCACTAAGATTGGTTCCATTGTCTTCAAAAAATCTGCCGGACAAAAATCATTGGAAGAATAAGAATAATAATAACAAAGAAACGGAGGAATAACAATATGTCACCCGACATTGTCGATCGGGTGACATAACTAGAATTGCCATTGCAAGCAATAGCGGATGTCACCCTTCCCTTATTGCCATTAAGCGGCAGCCATCTCAAAACAATTTAACAGTAAATTAAGCAGATCTATGAATTGCAATATATCTTTCTGTAAATTTTCAGTACATTTAGAGCATTGTTAAAAGTTTCATATTTCTACTGTTTCCATGGCAACGGCGGCCATTTTGAAAATTCCAAAGTCAAAAGTCTCATTTGTACATGTTAGTTAACAATAATATAAAGTTTCATTAAATTTGGAGCATTTTGAAAATATTTGACATTTCTGCAGTTTCCATGGCAACGGTAGCCATTTTGGAAATTCCAACTTCAAAAATCTCATGCAGACCTGACAGTTGACAATCATATTAGGTTTCATTAATTTTGGAGCATTTTGAAATTTTTGAAATTTTTGACATTTTGGTTGGTTTCTATGGTAACAGAGACCTTTCCAAAATTTTAATGGCAGATACCACATTGGTACATGGGAGGGAACATACCATCAGAATTTTAATGGATTTGATCTACCATTTTAAGATAGTAAATACCACTTTTTAAGGTTTTTAAAGCGTTTTAACCATTTTTGCCTTGTTTCCATGGAAACGGCAGACATTTTGGAAATTCCAACGCCAAATTCCACATCTACCAAAGTTGCTCATCGTTATGCTAAAGTTTCAAAAAAATTGGAGCATTTTCATATTTTTGAAATTTTTGGTGTAGTTTCCATGGCAACATAGTAGTTCCAATGAGTGCCAAAATCCTCCAAATGCAGTATATGGCCGCCACCTACATTGTATTAAAATATAATGATTCTGAGTTAAAGCATCTCTTAAATATTCACCAAAACCAAAAACTGGAATTTTTCACAATTGTTCGGTTTCCATGGTAACGGCAGCCATTTTTTATGCTTTTGAGACCTACTGCAACCCGAAATTTTTTGTTCCTCATTATAGTCAACTATCATTTAGATTGGTTCCATCGTCTCCGAGAAAAGTGGCGGACAAAATAGTTGGAAGAATAATAATAACTAGAATTGCCATTGCAAGCAATAGCGGATGTCACCCTTCCCTTATTGCCATTAAGCGGCAGCCATCTCAAAACAATTTAACAGTAAATTAAGCAGATCTATGAATTGCAATATATCTTTCTGTAAATTTTCAGTACATTTAGAGCATTGTTAAAAGTTTCATATTTCTACTGTTTCCATGGCAACGGCGGCCATTTTGAAAATTCCAAAGTCAAAAGTCTCATTTGTACATGTTAGTTAACAATAATATAAAGTTTCATTAAATTTGGAGCATTTTGAAAATATTTGACATTTCTGCAGTTTCCATGGCAACGGTAGCCATTTTGGAAATTCCAACTTCAAAAATCTCATGCAGACCTGACAGTTGACAATCATATTAGGTTTCATTAATTTTGGAGCATTTTGAAATTTTTGAAATTTTTGACATTTTGGTTGGTTTCTATGGTAACAGAGACCTTTCCAAAATTTTAATGGCAGATACCACATTGGTACATGGGAGGGAACATACCATCAGAATTTTAATGGATTTGATCTACCATTTTAAGATAGTAAATACCACTTTTAAGGTTTTTAAAGCGTTTTAACCATTTTTGCCTTGTTTCCATGGAAACGGCAGACATTTTGGAAATTCCAACGCCAAATTCCACATCTACCAAAGTTGCTCATCGTTATGCTAAAGTTTCAAAAAAATTGGAGCATTTTCATATTTTTGAAATTTTTGGTGTAGTTTCCATGGCAACATAGTAGTTCCAATGAGTGCCAAAATCCTCCAAATGCAGTATATGGCCGCCACCTACATTGTATTAAAATATAATGATTCTGAGTTAAAGCATCTCTTAAATATTCACCAAAACCAAAAACTGGAATTTTTCACAATTGTTCGGTTTCCATGGTAACGGCAGCCATTTTTTATGCTTTTGAGACCTACTGCAACCCGAAATTTTTTGTTCCTCATTATAGTCAACTATCATTTAGATTGGTTCCATCGTCTCCGAGAAAAGTGGCGGACAAAATAGTTGGAAGAATAATAATAATAACAAAGAAACAGAGGAATAACAATATGTCACCCAACATTGTCGATCGGGTGACATAATAACAAAGAAACAGAGGAATAACAATATGTCACCCGACATTGTCGATCGGGTGACATAATAAGAAAAAAAAGAAACGTAGAATAACAATATGTCACCCCAACTCCGTTGAGGGTGCCATAACTAGAATTGCCATTGCAAGCAATAGCGGATGTCACCCTGGTCCACCAATTGCCACTAAACAGCAGCCATGGTAACGGCAGCCATTTTGGAAATTCTAAAGTTGAAAGCCGCATCTAGATTAACAAGTTAACATTTCTGTAACGTTTCATACAGATTTGAAGAATTTTCAAAATTTTGCTTTTTTTGCACAGTTTCCATGGCAACATTTGAAAATTCCAAAGTCATACTGCTGCTTTATATTGTGCTCGCCATAATATAATACCATTGTATAACATTTAATGGTCGTAGATTTACTTTAACATTAATGTTCTAGAATGTTCTATTACATTTTTACATTCTTTCTGTTTCCATGACAACGGCAGCCATGTTGGATATGCCAACCCTCGACTGCACTTCTGCACATGGTCTTTAACATTTTGGTAAAGTTCCATAACAATTGGTCCATCCTATTCTCAGAAATAGTCTGGACAAAAAAGTGTGGAATAATAATAAAAAAAAGAATCGTACAATAACAATATGTCACCCGACCTCAGTCAGGGTGACATAATAATAAAAATAATAAGAACTGAGCAAAAACAATAAGTCTCCAAACTTTGTTTGGGAGACTTAATAAATGACCAGTACAAAAGTCTGCAATGGTTTTGAACTCAAGACAATTGAAATTTCAGACAGAGTTTGTGATTGCAGTACACCAACAACTCAGTGAATGTTAAATAATTGCAATACTATAAATATATGGAAAAGGGTTTATGATGAGACAGCAACCCAACCATACAAATAACCAAGAGACTTCAAAATATCAAGTTATCAATATATTGTCTGTGACACTGTACACATGTATCTATACAATACATCAAGTACTAATTCAACTTGAATCTATGAATATAGTTGTAAAATTGAAAATGATGGCTCCCAATAATTCACAATGAGACTGTTCTGTTGTTTTTCAGTAAGAGATTGATGGAGACGAGACTGTGATGACATCTTGTCAAATGTGCATTTACATGTAATATTACAAAATAATGAACATACCACAACCATTTGTTCTCTACTTTCTTTATCCATTCTGGTTCTAATTCTGGGGGATTGTCTTGGTGACATTTTTCTATAACATATAGTTTATACAAAATTATTGTTCATCTGTCATTTAACTTTATTGAATTCAAATGTATATGATATCTAATTCTTACTAAATTCAACAATACAATTATTTATATAGCTAATTAATGCCCCTGTGATCCCAAGGTTTTACCAATTTTCGAGGTTTTTTTAAAGATTTTTTTAGTGTGGAGAACAAAACATAATATATGTTCCTCATAAATAAAATATTTTGTATGTATATGAAGATTCCAATTTTCTAATAAAAGCTGAACAATTACTACAGGATTAAAATGACCTTTAAAAATGAAGCATAAGTATACACAACTTAATAAATATGAATAGTATCTGTAAATTCCAAGTATTTTCTCTACATTTATACTATATGATAACAAAACATTAAGCTGATGCAGATTTAAGCATATTTTTAAGATAGCTGAAATGGTAGTAATTCTTGGTCGTTAGTTTCAAAAATATTTGTGCCTGCATTTGAAATAAGCTGCTCTAAACATTGATAGAAGTAATCAATCTGTTAACAAACCTCAGTGATTTATTTGGCCCAGCTTGGACTACTGGTGAAGTATTTGGTGTACCATTGAATATGGAGAAAAAGTTATTGCTTTTTCTGACAGAGGGTCCAGAAATCTCACTTCCTGTTTCAGAAATATCATCGGTTTTAGTACTGTCTGTGAACAAATCAGCTGACCCATCTAATGAAGCAATGTCACTGTCTTGTTGTGTCTGACTTAAACTTTTGTTTACAATTTTTCCAGGTGATTTATTAGATACAGATTTATTTCTTGGACTTCTAGCTGGACTTTGTGTTTTTATTTGAATTATCTTTTTTGGGGTGCACTGACTAGGAGGCTCAGACAGTTTTCCATCAAATCCAGAATCTAAACTACTGTCAACATCTTTTAAAGAATCCTTGATCGACACATGGACTTGGTTGGTACTTCTTTGAGGTGAGTCATTAAACACTTCTGTAACTTTACCTTTGTTCATAATAATATTTGAAGGACTCAGTTTAGGAAGACTGGATAAACTTCTCCTCTTGGGAAGAAATTTCAAGTTAAATCCTTTACTTATGATGACACTACCCATGGCTTTTGATGCGGATGCAGGACTTTTAGATTTGAAAAACTTCCGACCTGGGATCTGCTCATTAATAATATTCTGAACAACAGCCGGAACAGGTGTTACAGGAGTTTTTGACTCTTTCTTGTTGGCAGCTGTCACTTTTTTGGCAGATTTTGGTGATGACTTCTTCTTTCTGGGTACAGATTTCTTTCCACTTGATTTTGGTGAAATTTTATTGAACCTGTTATTTCTTGTTCTGTAATAAAAACAATATTTATAAAGTAAACTAAATCAAAGAGCTGAAAGCTCTGAAGAAAAATGACGCCACTGTCTCTAATATTGGGATAGTTTTTATGCAAGTCTTGATTTTCACATACCGTAATTAGTTTAACAATGCAACATGTCTCGTAAGCATATAATTGATATTCGTATATGTGTGTGTGTGAAGTGAAGGTGCCAACTGGCTGGTTTTTTTTTAAGACAAATGAATAGGTCAAGACCACCTGAATTGTACAAATAAATCCCGTGGAAAGGCTTCTATATTTCTCACTGGTACATAGGCTGAATCCGGGTCCATTCACGCCCATTTACGTTTGCGCCAACTCATGTTCGCCCCCTTTCACTTTCACACCCTACATGTTCGCAACTAATCTTAATTGGTTTTGTGTTTAATAACTCTGTAAGCAAGTGTTTTCTTATAAGTATAATTGTTGTCATTGTCTCAAAATAAAGTGAGACAGCATTTTTTTTTTTTTGTGTTGAATAAATCTTAATCATGTTTTGGATAGCGTATTGTTAAAGATAATAATAATCCTTTCTAAATAAAGTGGTATTTTGTCAACGTTTTATTTAGCGTTGAATAACTCTTAATCATGTTTTGGTTAGTGTATTGCTATACTTTGTTTCATTGACCTCTTTCATAATGAAGTGAGATTCTGACTAATTTTTTTTCTGTGTGTTGAATAAATTTTATCATGTTTTGGTTATAATAGTGGATTGCTATATTTTGGTTCCTATATTTTATTGTTTCGTTGTTTCAGATCAAAGGGCTTAAAAACAATTATCTTTTGTGTTTTTCCTTTAAAATCTTCAATGTTTTACTCATACCAAGCTATAAATACATTCAGTATTTACACCAAAGCAATTTAAAACAACAATCATGATTTTCCAATTATTCAACTTGAATTTGAATTAAAATTGGGCGCGAATGAGTAGAGTGCGAACGGACCTTGGGTGTGAACGTGCGAGGTGCGAAAGTGTATTGGGCGCAAACAGACCTGATACCACATAGTCTGAACCCCCTTCTCCCACAAAATATGAAGTAAATTAAAAACAAATTGTTCAGAGAACAATTGAAGTCTTTCCACTAGAAAAGATCTATTTTTATATTGAAATATGAAAAATCATTTTAAAATGTTAGTTCCTATGGCTTTATGACGTCCTATTAACCTATGACCTTGACCTCAATTTCAAGGTCACAAACCATGGACCTTGAATCAAAATATCCTAGGTCTTTAATATGTTTGGTTAATGAGTACTACCACTTGACGCGTAATTTTAAATGTAAGATGGACAAAAACTCCCTTTTATTGTATGCGCAGCCTTTCAACCAAAATATACAAGTAAGGACATGTCCCAACTAATAATTTATGAAAAATTATTTGTCAAAATGTCATACAGTATTTGAAAGAAGTGAAAATAAGCCAAAATCAAAATTTATAATATGACCTTGACCTTTGACATTGACCTCATTTTCATTTTTAGTACCAATGACCTCATGAAGACCCTAGGTCTCTATCAGTTATGGTTTACCAGTTGAAAATGCATATCGCTTGAATCAAATGAAAAAGGGGGAATAACTCTCATATGGAGTCCCCATAGAGCTATGGTTCAAACGAATATTCTTATCCTAAATATGTAACGAGCAATTTGGTAAAATAAAATCTTTTACGGTTACGAAGGAGAGGTGGCCACAAGAAAAACAGTGTTTGGGGAGATAACTCTTACAACGTAATGTATTTTGTTATAATTACATTTGATATATGTTTCATTATAATACTTTATTCTGATTGGCTAACTGCACATCACATGTTATTCCTCAAGCAATTGCATCACTCAATAAAACTTTTCATTCATGATAACACGTGGTCCCACAATAAAGTGCACAGATGAATTGAATAAAAAAAGTTATAAAATTCGTGTTTTCATGATCCTAGCTAAAAAAAGTAATTATAAGTATTGAATGTTTCTTTTTGTAACCTCATAGGGTTGCAAAAGCGTTGACTGTGTGCACATTTTTAGAATGAAGCGCTTACGCTTACGCGCTTCATACAAAAAGTACTTCGGTCAACGCTTTTACACCTCAATGAATTTTAAAAAAAAAGCATTCAATACTTAAATGCAGTTGTAAATTTTTAAAGCAAAAAGAGTTAATACTAACTTTCACTTTTTTGGATGTTCATGTACATTTTATATGTATTTATTTTTCTCAACTACATGAATTTTTTGGTGTATTTTTAATGATATATATGAGTAGTCCAAATAATTATTACGTCTGGCAAGGCTTTTTAAATTTTATTCTGGGACACCTTCCTATGACCACAAGGCTATGTTAATTTTTTTCTGGGACGCCTTCTTAGGAAGCCTTCCTACGAACGTCTTAGGAAGGCGTCCCAGAAAAAAATAAAATAGCCTTGTCAGACGTCATTATTATTTGGACTAATACATGAGATATTGGATATTTTTATGCATTATTTAACCAGTTGAGTCTTTTACAGGATTGTTTGTTTAATGCTGTTTAAACATTACTGGAAAAAAAACCACCTTAAATTTGCTAATTATTTGGCATGAAAGTTTGATTTATTGAAAGGGACTCATAGTTTTCCATTTAATTTTAATAATTGTCTAATGGTTAAAACAATAGCTTCGTTGTTTACTTTTATACACAACAACATATTCACTTTGGTTTCGTTGTTTACCTAATATTCACTATGTACTTGGTAACAGTTATTAATTAATTGAATAGAAAATATTATAATAAATATTATTGGAAGCCGAATTGACGTCAAATAGGTGCCGATTTGACTAGATGCCAATTTAACCAGGTGCCGACTTGACTTGTACGTTTCAATTCCTCTGCGATCGTTTGCGGTATTTTCTTGAGAAAACCTATTTTCCATCATCAAAAAGAAGAAGAAACTGCTTGAAATGATTCCCGAACGCTTCGTGATTGTTAAAATAAGTTTAATTCACTCAAAAAACAATTTTAAAACTTGCGATGTTTAAACAGGAAGTTTCAAAAGCACGTGTAAAAGAAGAAATTAACCGGTGAGAGTGGAAATCCGTACATAACATATATCACATAGTACGACTTTTAAAGCAAAACAGTTTCATCCTTTTGTAAAACAGTCTTTAATATACCTATCACATTAATGTTTGAAGGGTCTTAAGCTTATTCAAACCATATAAGTCGGTATGAAACACCAAAACGGAATGATAATAACCGATTACGTTTTGTAGTTTACAAAATTCTGGACTGGTTCCTGTCAAACTACAACACTTTGTTCGACTGTAGTGGAATACAAACAGAAACCAGTTAGTTTGTAAACTGGTTCCTGGCTGATTACTACACAATGCTCATGCATAATGATAACACAAGCACATTCCAGTTTGTATTGAAATTAGTAAATACGAAACCAAGCGCGGTAGGCAGAGAAATCAGGTCGGCAGTTATGGAACAATGACTGCGTCATTTTCCAAAAAGTGTACAGTATATAAAAGCTAAACAAAATTCACTGAACCAATGATACATGCAATATTGTAGTAGTAAATACTAGTTATTACTTCAAACATATATCTTCTTACTACATCTCACAACTAAATTTTCATAAATAAGCATGGATTCGGACTTCTCTTGAACTGAATTTTAATGTGCGTATTGTTATGCGTTTACTTTTCTACATTGGTTAGAGGTATAGGGGGAGGGTTGAGATCTCACAAACATGTTTAACCCCGCCGCATTTTTGCGCCTGTCCAAAGTCAGGAGCCTCTGGTCTTTGTTAGTCTTGTATTATTTTAATTTTAGTTTCTTGTGTACAATTTGGAAATTAGTATGGCGTTCATTATCACTGAACTAGTATATATTTGTTTAGGGGCCAGCTGAAGGACGCCTCTGGGTGCGGGAATTTCCTGCTACATTGAAGACCTGTTGGTGATCTTCTGCTGTTGTTTTTTTATTTGGTCGGGTTGTTGTCTCTTTGACACATTCCCCATTTCCATTCTCCATTTTATTGGGTATCATTACCATATACTAACCGATTATCAAGATTATCTAAATATTATTACTGTAAAAAATCATAATGATGAAAATTTGATAATTTATTGATCAGATTGTTCCCGACCAAAACTAAGATAGAAATTGCTGACCCCAACAAGATTTAAGAAAGAGTGTTTTGTGTCATTTCTATAGATAAGAATCCTGTTTCTGTAAAATCATTCCGTCAAGTTTGTAATAAGATTAATCAAAATCAAGTGAAAACATTGTCAGAACTTATCTAATTGAATTACAATCATCAGCTCAGTAAAATATTATATTTGGATTGAATTGTCTCCCTTTGTATATATTATAAATATAATTATTTTCTGTGACTGTATTTTGTATTGATTTGTAGGATCCTTTACTATAGATAATTGAGCTGATCTGTATCTATAACATTGCCATGCCTTATATATCATGTACTGTAGTACGCCGCTAGGTTACAACTGACGAGGAAAGGTAACACAAGGCCACCAAAAGCTTTATTTTGAAGCCAAGGTGTTCTTCTAGTCTAACAGGACAGCTGCAGTGCAGGCGATTTGGTGTCACGATATCTCAGTAGCATGGGTTCGAATCCCAGCTAGGGTAGAACAAAAAATTTGCAATTTACAGATCTAACATTTTTGGGTTGATGTTCAGACGTGTCGTAAAATGTATGTCTGGGTCAGTGACAACTCTACAACAGATTTCTATATATACATGTATATTTGAAAGTAGTGTTGTTCCGATGATCGAAATAAGTCGGAAATCAGTTGGTTGGGCCTGGCGATGTCGATAATCGATTGGGATTTTGTTCAATCGATTGTCATTAGAGTTTCCGGACTTTTAGCTTATCAACTTCCGGTCTGTCTACTGTTTGCATTTTATATGCGCAGTCAAACAATATTAACAAAAAATATCAGTCGATGACAGTAACAATGTCAAACATCCCATAATTAAAAAATTAACCAATTTCTTTCTTTATAAGCGTGACAAAAGCATTTGCAGATTGATGGAATGTTATTTAACGTAAATAACTTTGTATGAAATACTTTCTTTCATTTACAGTACTTGCCCTTGTTACTTGAGAGCGGTACAAATCATTCTGATTTTAGACAAAATAATTTCTTTGAGTCATTAGAACGTGTTGCAAATTGTCTTTTAGTTATGTTTTATCCATTTGTAGCATCAAAAACTTCATGTTCCTTTCCAAATTGCTTGCAAAACATCGTTTATTTTTATAAATTTTCCGAAATTTGTCCACCATTTATAAAATATAAGAATCACGAATCGGATACGGTTCAACTATGTAATAATTCCGCATTCTTGCAATTATAAGTTCAGACGCACGAATGACACAATTGACAGAAATTAATGATCACAAAAGTGAAAAAAAGTGTTCTACACGAATTAACAGACATTGGTTTAATACCTTTTGTTTACTGTATTATAATGCAAATGCATTGTTTTATTTTTTTTCTTAATTTTAAATTTCTAAAAGTTAAAAACTTTATATATCTTTTCCTTATTAGAAGCATTCAAATTTTCATACATCTATGTTATTGAAATTGTTTTGTGAGTTACACCATTAATGTTAGTGTCACTGTTGGTAATTAATGTTGTAATTATGAGATAAAATATGTTCAATATGAAACTTAATTCTTATTAATTCATTGTTTTAACTGCTGAATAGATAATTATCAAAGGTACCAGGATTAATACTTAGTACACCAGTATATATGAAAAGGAAACAAAAGATCAAATATGAATATATAAACTCTGCAATGATATGGAATGTACCCATTAGACATGTACATTGAGACTAAATGCATGATTTCCTTTGAAAAAAAGGGCAAGGTATTATGATCCGATTATAACCGATAGTCGGTTGGTTGCTGTCAGCCGATTGTAATAGATAATCGGTTGGTAATTTCAACCAATTATCCAACACTATTTGAAAGTGTGTAAAAGCAAGATTGTTTGACCATCATAACAAACAACTATGTTGAGTTTCATGAAATTTTGATAAGTTGTTTTCAAGTTACGGTGGGACAGACAGACTGATATGCCAGACTTTAGTATACCATGATACGTCCAGTCAAAATTTTGATGGGCGTATAAAAATAGTGCTGGAAATGTTTGTATGCAGCTGACCCTTATTTTGTGACTGGCAGCAAGAATGCAAAGTATATAATTTTACTTAAAAACCAGTGTTTAAAATGGTCAAGTAAGGGTATTAATTCAGTCAAATATAAGAGGTATAAAATGTATCTGAAAAGTTAAGCACTTTGCAAGATATATGACAGAAATTAAAACAAAATTCCCAAGTTTTATTGTTTGTAAGGCAGATAAGTGTTTAAGACTAGCCAATCTTTGAGGCTATCAGTCAATTATGTGTGCTATATTATACTAATTCAAACTTTAGAACTAAACTTTAGTCAGTCTTTCTGAGCCAATCTATTTACCTATCTTTCAGGACTTGGACAGGTTCTGAATCTGAGCTTGTACTAGACAATTTGAAGACATCTTTCTTCACTTTACTGCTGGTTTTTAAGATCTTCCCTGGCACATTCTTTCTAAGTGTTAGAAATTCTTCTTCCTCTTCTCCTTCTAACTTGCTCAAAACCTTTGTTGCTGCCTTGCGTCTTCCTGGGGAATGTGGGAAGCTTTTCTTTTCTCGACCACCATAAAATGATTTGACCGTAAACTTTGAATCATCATCACTTTCTGTAGATGATTCTCTTACCCTCTTTATTGGTGGTGGTGTGTTCTCTGTAAAGTCCAAACTTGTCCTGTCAACAAAATGTTATTATATAAATTAGAGAACAAGAAAAAAATGTCAAGCAATCTACAGCAGACTTTAATAATCATAAATTGAAAACTTTCAAGTTCTACACTTTGAAGATCACAATGTACTTTCATTTATAATCAGATCTTGATTAGAACGAGAATACAGCTGTAGAATATCAAAACATACTTGTTAATAATAAATGTGAAAAGTAGAGGTGACTTAAACATTGAAGAATACGTTTTCTCAGAGAACTGCTGTTGTGAATTTCATTGTCACTGAAACAATATACTTGATTTTCATGATTTTGTAGATTTACTATTGTGTAACTTTTATGACATTCATGTATATTATCATAGATCATTGCATTGATTGATGGCAGTTATATAATTAAGTTCAGTGGGAAGTTACTGAGTCTCTAATTTATGGCAAGTCCAAGCTTAAGGCAGGCATCATTTAAAAAAATGCTATTATGAAATAGGAGACTGGTATGAAATATCTGTCACACGTACACCAATGGCAATGTATAAAATATGTTGGATGATGTCCCCCTTTTTTTAACAACAACTGTAGCAGATTTTTAAAACTTTATTTAATTGAATAACAATCATCAGCTCAGTAAAAATCTGAAATTGAATGGTCTTCATTTGTATGTATACATTTGAAAGTGTGTAAAATCAATTTTCATATCTCAATTCACAGATTTAATAAATTTCATTTGTTTACTTTTAGTTACAGACACTGATACAGTACTTACTTAAAATGCCAAACTCTCTCTCTGGCGTATGTCTTACATTTGTTTTTACAGACATAAGTTTTTAATCAATGTGTTTATTCTTAATGTATGCTAAATGGTCAACTACAGTTGCCTATAGCTATGTCATTTGGTGTGAAGTAGAATCATCAGCAATCACACATCTCTTAATTTTATATCATATTTAATAGTTATTACAAGACATGTAGCCTGCATGCCATAAGTGGAGGTATGCAAAATGAAAATGTGATTGGAATATAGTCTCAACTCCTTGTATGGAAATCTAATGTGTTTTTTCTTGCGTTTCTTTTTTATTTCAATCAATGTGTTTATTCTTAATTCATGCTTCATTTATTTGTGATTTTTACAATTAAGTTTGAAAACATTTATCTCATGTAATTCATTAACGTAAATTTTTTCTGCCATATATTCACCTTGCTGTCCTTTTTTCTGGTGACGGTGTCCATCTTCTTTTTCTGGCTTGTCTAGTATCCATTACCATAGAAACTACAAATCTGTTATTAACCTGAAATGAATTTCGGATTTAACATAACTGAACTTAATGTGGACAATCAAAGGAAGCCATATGTTAAATGGTCATATACCTTAGTTTTCAAGCAGAATCAACAAAATTTTGAAAGACTAATATGGCCCAGCTTGTCTGGCAAAACAGCCGTTGGAAGTCAGAGAATTTATCTCGGACTTATAAGCTTGCTAAGCTCAGGGACCTGTGTTAGTCCAAATAATTATGCCGTTTTAATACGGCTTTTTGATAAAAAAAATTAAATTGGACGCCTTGCATTGTAGGAAGGCGTAACAGCAAAATTAAAAAAAAGCCTTTTTAGAGGGTGGGTCTTTTCACCACCGAACACCACCGCCCACCACCGAACACCCCAAAAACCAACAACCACTAAGAATCAAAGAGCAGAATGCTCTGAGGGATACGATTGCCATAGTTTTCATTGACACATGTATAGCAGTTCTGCCAAATTTTCATTAAACAAATGCATGAGATTTGGCCAAAATTCAAAAGATCAAAGAGGAAAGAAATAGATCCAAGAATACTGTTGCAAAAAAAGCATGAACATGCGCGAGTCTCAAGCATTTTTGGCCGGTAACCCTGGTACAGCTGGATAGTATTATTCTCTAAACTAATTCAACTGCACATGCAAAATGTAACAATCTGAATAGTCACTCAACTTAAAGAATAGCCAATCCCTGTTACAAGTGTATGAGCCATGTACTTATTGTGTTTTATCGAATTATAGTTATCCTGTACCATTGTAAACTCGTACCATTAAAAAAAACAAAAAAACTCGAACCATTGCTAACTCGTACCAACTTATTTAAATGCATTCAAATGGTGTTAAATGATGAATATACATGATATACGTTTCTAGAATTTGACTATACTTTTTGGACCTTTTGGATTATAGCTCTTCATCCTTTATATAAGCTTTGGATTTCAAATATTTTGGCCACGAGCATCACTGAAGAGACATGTTTTGTCGAAATGCGCATCTGGTGCAACAAAATTGGTACCGTTGATTTTATTACTTTCACCCAATACCTCTTAAGTCTGTAAAATGTATATAATTTGAAAGTACAATGACCAATTTGTAGCTTATGTTCCTTGTATATTGGATAGAAAATACTGTGGCAGATGTAGATAATTAAGGTATATACAGTTTCACCCGAAGAAAATTTTAATGAATAATAAAATCTTAGCAGTTAGTCAAAATGATTGCCAAAATAATTTTTACTGTCTATAAATAAATGTAACAATGAAATTTAACTGATTCCTGTTAAGGGGGTCCGCATTTTCCCCGCAAAAAAAGCACATGGCTTTCAACAATTGTAAACATAGCATTCAATTTGTGGTCATGGATTACAGCTTTAATTAACTTAAATTGGATATATACATATTCAACATGTTCAATTTTAATAAGGTACAGTTAAAGCAATGTTTTAACTTTCCTCTGGATTAAGTTCTACAGTGGCGGATCCAGAACTTTTCCTAAGGGGGAGCCCGCTGACTGACCTAAGAGGGGGCCCGCTCCAGTCATGCTTCAATGATTCCCTTTATTATCAACCAAATTTTTTCCACAAAAAAAGGGGGGGGCTGGATCCGCCTATGTTCTAGTTTGAAAGATCAGTTAAAACATTAATGCTTTAAAACATTCTTTATTTTTGTCTAAGTTTTCATTTAACTCCTGTGTAAAATTCAAGTAATTCAACTTTATTTCTATTAAGTTTACAAACAGAAACCCATAAAACATCATATTTTTTATATATTTTTCTGAATGTTACGACTTCCCAGTAGTACAAGTTAACTTTTTTGGTTCCAATGCCGTGGTACGAGTTAACTTGCTTCCGTATCTTATCACCGTAATTCTGGGAGGAACCCTAAACTGGACCCCTATCATATTGTGTTCACTTATCGCTACACTGACCTTCGGTGCGAAGCTATATATAGAACGGCGGACCAGTTTAGGAGGAACCCCATTTCTTACTCTTTAATTATTGAAGTTCCTTTGGGTCAGAGGGCATGACTCCTTTCCGTACACACTCCTCTGTTTACATTGAGATCTTTCTTAATATAATACGACGTTTACCGGCATTAACGAGTTAATTCTTCTTGACTAATACTTCGAAAAGGGAGACAACTCGAAACGATAACATGGAAGATTCCATTTCTGCTGAAGGGGCGTTATAGGTAATTTTTACGATGAAACATTTATTTTAATTTAAATTATGCAACAACAATAGCCCTCCATATGCAGACAGACATAGAAAGAATCCCATGAGTTTCAAATTAATCAATGAAACGGGGAATCACTCAATCTGATACCCCTTGAAATCAGGAAAACTACACGCATGTGGGGTCTCACTAATTAGCGACAAAAAGCGTCAAGAAGCGACAAGAAGAAAAATAATAAGTGACAAAAAGCAACAAGAAGCTATTTAGCGACAAGAATACATTTTGTTATCACAAACATTAAAATATTTTTTAGGATTATATTGAAAGATGAAGAAATAAAAAAAAAATCGATGAAGAGATTGTGTACTTTTTATTATCATATTGATAGATGTAGAAATTAAACATGTGTAAGAGCAAAGGAAATGTAAACGCTATAAAATGAAAATAAAAACAAAGATTTGTCACCTTCCTTTTGAAGGATTTAATAAAACAAAAACATGAAATATTATTTCCTTCCTAACTGTACAATTAATTTTTCCTGATAGGACCAACATTAGCTGTGGCTTCACTCTAAGGTAATACACAATTAAGAGCAACAAATGAGATTAACTAGGTGCGTGTCCTTTGTTTTATTGCAACAATAACATCCATTAACACCTTCATCAATTACACGCACCAGAATATAAAATTATTGTACCGAATAGTGAACACCTGTTGAAAACTCAAGATTGTCATCAGTTTCCTTTAATCTTCAATCTATATGCATAAACATGATAAATATCGTTAAATGAGACAATACACTAAATAAAATGATGAAAAATATTCACATTTTAATTATGTTTTCCTCTTGTTTGATTTCAGTTCTTAATTTGTATTTCACAATTTGTGTATGAATTTTCTGGACAATTATGCACAAATAATGCATTTTGCAAGTTAATTATATATTGTACAAAAATGGTTTTAAAAACAAATAAAAAGACAAAATATACTTCCTGTGATACCTTATAAAATAGCATGTAAATAAATGTAGCAACTGAATTAGATTTACAAGTTTCATTTTCCCCCCCCTATCAAAATTAACTTTCCTGTCGTTGAAATTGTTTTCTTTTGCATATTTTTTTAATATTTATTTCGAATAAGTAATATAAATAAAAAAATGTTTTCTTGTCGCTAAATAGTTTCTTGTTGCTAATATTATTCTTCTTGTCGCTTCTTGTCTC
The DNA here is from genome assembly GCA_019925275.1 of Mytilus edulis. NCBI lineage: Eukaryota > Metazoa > Mollusca > Bivalvia > Mytilida > Mytilidae > Mytilus > Mytilus edulis. The sequence continues at coordinate 129,642,615 of CM034349.1, forward strand.
TACAATTCTTTTTGTCTCTAATTAGTGAGACCACGCATGGACATTAATACATAAACAAACCGCGACTTGCGATTTGGAACAAGAACGTTTATCAAATGATATGATGAATGGTTCTCCATTTCTTTATGAGAGTACAGTATCAAATATCAGTTTCATAACGGTAAAATATAGAAATACTCCACTTCAGTTCTTGTGACAGAAATAGAATTATCGATCGGCTTTCAGAGAACTCTCGCAAGTTATCAAAATTTCGGAATTCCCTCTGACGTGTTTCTAAATTTATAAAAACACTAAATATAAATACTGTTTAATTCTGATTTTCCGTATTGTTAAAAACACGCATATAAGTCAAGGAAAATATCATACATGAAGATTATGAGTAAAACATTACAGGAAAGTTGTTTATGTTCAATTGTTTTGCTTGTTTTTACCTTTTAAAGCAAGACAATCATAAGAATCTGAGATGTTGCTGAATGTTTAGAATAAAACGAGTGACGTGAGGGAGTGTGTCATAGGGTCAATGGTAAAAGTCTACAGATTGCTTGACAGCAATCGTATCCCAAAAACTGTGATATTATACAATAAAACGATGAAATAAATTAAATTACATATAATTTAATCAATTTTTAGATTTTTATGGGCATCATTTTTATGTTAAAATCGATAATCAATATAAGGAAAAACGTCTCCGGATTTATCACTTTCCGGATTACATTATATATGTGTGTTATAAAATTCAAGTATTTTCATAATTAGTAAACAATTCAAGTATCCTTGTTCTCTGTTCATGGGTTATATTTTGATATTTGTCTCTTTTCTTATTATTGGTACAACTATTTTAAAAAAAATAATGGAAAAACATATATTTGAGTGTCCATGAGGGTCTGCAGAGTTCAAAAAGTGGGGTGTTAGAGACTCTTCTTTTCTGTTATCGGTAGATATTTGGACTCTTAGTCTTCTAATTTGTTGAATTAATAACTTGAATATTATATTTAAGTACCATTTATAACGATAGAAGTCAAAATAATAAACTTTTGGGGTGTTCGTTGGTGTTCGGCGGTGTGCAGTGGTGTTCGGTGGTGAAAAGACCTACCGCTTTTTAGACGACATAATTATTTGGACTAGGAACTGTGTATGAAATCCATGCTCAAACCAACTATGGCACTAGTATGAAGTTCAAAACATGCTAAACTGCTTAAAAATATATATACCTGGCTATGTATCAACTGCTCAAGGGGAGCAATTAGGATTTCATCTCAAACCGTCAATCTATGCATTTCATCAATTGTTTACATGAAATTATGCTCATTATGTCAAATTCAATTCAATACGAGTATGAATTTTGATTCCGTTGAAAAAAATATGATTATTCAGATTATGTAACTTATTCAATGTTCAGCCATGGCTATTTATTGACCGTGGCCATGCTGTGGAAACTGTTTTGTTTTTGTTTTCTGAATGTTTATCTGAAAAGAAGTGTTTGTTTCGGCTATGGTTTCCTGTTTGAACATTCATTATACATAATAGTGGTTATACAGTTCCGTTAAATAACGCACATACTTGCTTTAAATATTTTCTTTGATAAATATTCTGTGAGATTGGATTTAGTCGGGCTAATTATTTGACATGTCCCTCCAAAATAAATTTGCCGCCAATTGGCTAGTCTAACTTACGGGGCAATGACGGAAAATATTCCGTATTTCGCTATTGCAGCGAAAAAAGTGTAATACTATCTAAATTTTAATTGTAGCATAAATAAAATAAGAATATAGCCATCTAAGATTGTAGTTAAAACCATTGGCTTTGTAAAAATAATAAACCAAAATTGAGTGAGTTAGTAAATTTTATTAAGAGTCGGCATACATAAACATAATAACAGACAAAACATGAGCCCTGGTGAGCTCGGCTTTAACCGACTATCACTTAAAAAAAATCATGCAGCATTATGCAAATAATAACCAATACAATTAAAAAGCATACAAATATAATGAAAGAAAATTTATTTGATTTATCAGCCTCCAGAGTCAAACTCAAAGCTCAAGTACCAAGCGCCTCTATGTGCATTGAACGGAAGCCGGGGGGGGGGGGGTCCATATTGGTTGTGTTCGAATGTAGTGTGTTGGACCAGTGGAAAATCAATTTTACAAAAGCGGGGAAATTTGTGAATAAAAATACCATAACACCAAGAAAATTATATGGCTTTTCATATAACAAGTAATAAGTACTTTATGGAACTTATCACATATTTCTTATAGTTTTCCCCTATCTGCTAAGTAAACATAATTTCAAGCTGGAAAATGTGACATATCCCAGCGGCACCTGCTATCACCTTGTATATAGTAAATCGCTCCCCCCGCTTAATTAAATAACAGAATTTTAGATAAAGATTTCGTATTTGTATGGATTTCCGTTTTTGTATTCGTATATGTTTAGCAAATATATATGTTTATGGTTTCATTAAAAACTCCCTACTAAAGTGTCAAATATTTATTACTCTGGAAAGTTTCAACAAAGTCAATAGATAAAAGCTCTATACGCAATGCCAAACAATCACGATTTCGCCATGATGGTGATTTATATTTTGAAATGTGAATGGCAAACACGTCGGCTCAGACTCACCACGATACAAGAGACATTTTTTTTACCAACTAGTCAACGGCTTTTTCACAGTAGCGGACTTTAACCATCTCTGGTCGTTGTTATTCTCACTATAAAAAGTGTGTGTATAAATATAAAACAATATTCTTACGGTTGTGATGATTTTAATAACGTTTACTATCTTCTGTAATAAAGAGGCAAAAGATACCAAAGTGACGTCCAAACTCACAAGTCGTAAAAAAATTGGCATTGCGATGGCATAAAAAAACGATAATCGAACAATAAGACAAACAACAGTATACAAAACACATCGTAGATAACCAGATTGAGAAACACGAACTTCACCAAAAACCGATGTGATTTCAGGTGACCCGAAAGGGTAGGCAAATCCTGCTTCACACCTGTAACAATCAGGTATGTACAATTCCGATGAAAAGTCTAATTCGATATGTCACATTCGAGGAAAGTGGACGGGATTTTGGTTACAACAATTTAAAACATATTCGTTGTTATCTGCGAAATCGACATTCCATGTAACGGACAGCCAAGTCGTGATGGATACAACAAATACAGTTCAGTCTGTCTCATATCTTGACTTCAGTCACATCTAGAAATTGACCATGAGGGTA
>CM034349.1:129645941-129767865 GCA_019925275.1 Mytilus edulis
AATCCCTCCCGTTAGGGGTTTAGTATAATACCATCATAACATATATGAGAAGAACACAACCCGTGTCATGCCAACAACTAGTTTTTAAATAAATTTGTTTAGTGTCGATGCATAGACCTTTTAAGTGAATCAATATTAAAGCCAAGATATGCAATATTTAAATACCTGACAACAGTATCGTAACTATATCCCTTCTGTATAAGTCTATTTAAAGATTTTGTTAGCTTCTGAGGTAAATACTGACATTTTTGTGCTGTATAAAGAATATTACCATAAAAGATTGCATAATAGCATGTTATGTTATAAGATTGCATAATAACATGTTATAACATAATAGCATGTTATTAAAAACAAAATAGAAATACGCATAAAACTGTGATTTTAAAAAGAAAACTTTTTATTTATAACGTTGGTTTGAAATAAATTCGGAAAAAAGTAAAATCACAAAAATACTGAACTCCGAGGAAAATTTAACATGAAAGTCCCATATCAAATTGCAAAATCCATAGCTCAAACAAATCAAACGAATGGATAACAAACAACTGTAATATTCCTCAGTGACTTGGTATAGGCATTTTTTTTCTTATGTGGACAATGGTGGATTAAATCGGGTTATTTAGCTAGCTAAACCTCTCATCTGTATGACAGTCGCATACTATTCCATTATATTGACAACGATGTGTGAACAACACAAACAGACACAATACGTGTAAATGTCAAAAATAGGGGTACAGCAGTCAACATTGAGTAATTATCTTAAAGAGGCACTAGCTACAAGTTATATAAGAAATTTGAATTATGATTTCTTTTGTTAAATTATAAAGAAAGTGAAATACTGAAAATTTAGAAATTATTGCGAGGTTTTTATTATTGCGAAAAATGCGACTGAGTTGTAAACGCAATAATTTAAACTCGCATTTCATATTTTATATGAATTAAACAAGATTTTTCTCAGAATCATAAAAATAAAAATCGCATTGAAGTCTTAAATGACAAAATCGCAATAATAAGTGCACGCAATAATTTCTGAATTTACAGTAGTGAAATAAAAATTCGCTTTAAGCAGCCAGTATGGTTCAATTTTGTCAACATAAGCTAAGAAACATTGATGATGATTTACTGACTTGAAAGTCAATAATTCGACCTCATTAAATCGGAACCTATATTTAACCCCTTAGTTAGAGATGGATAACGCATGAATAGTGCGGATAAAATTATTTAAAGGAAAAGAATGTCAACAATAAAAGTGAAACAAAGGTAAATCAATAGATTGACTGATTGGACCCACAATACATCATTCGTACAGGTAGAAACAATAATTAGCATATATTTTTAATCTATAAAATGAAATTAAACAGACCTAGAAAAAATCCAATTGCACGATTTTAATATCTATGTATATCTTATTTTTGTTTATATTTTCTAATGGTCATCAGAGGTCGTCGGGGTCAACTCAATAGTAAATTAGATGGCGTCTAGATTAAAATACTCACGAAACAAAGCTGCATTTAATTGAGACCATGTCCTGTACATTGTTTACTTTAGTTTTTAGTTTTTATAGTTTGGATAAATGTTTTACATTTTATAAATCAAGTATGAGAATTTGAGTCAAATCGGTGAACACGAATTTGACAGCTAGTGCCACTTTTATCACTACAAAACAAACGAATAAATAAACAAACATTTACAATGTCAAAATAACACAATGGCGGGATGTATAAGTACAGAACCACGTCACGTCATATATAAAAAAAGAAACATTTAAAGGCATACAAAGCACATCAGAAAAAATGACAACCAAGAGTACAAACATTATTATAGAACAATGATGGGATGCATGAGTACAGTACCATGTCATTGTGACAAGGAAATACCAAAAGGCACATAGACAAAGCACTACAAAAGGCAAAAAGTCTAAAAGACCATGTCTGAATTGGTATGCATTTTTACTCGACATTCTTTTTTTGACATGTGTCTTTACAGTATTAACATTGTCTTAAAATTTCTCGACCCTTTCTGTATCATCTGATAAGAGTCTTGATAAGTCTCGACCAGTTCTTGATTGTCTTAAATTTGTCTCGATCAGTCTTGACATATTCTTGACATTCTAAATAATGTCTGAATAATTTTTGACATATTCGTGACATTCTGAAAAGTGTCTGAATATGTCTTGACACACTCATGACTGTCTTTCGGGCTTTCGCCCTCACCGTTCAACAATTTTCGACACCGTCTACATAACCATGTTAGTTGGGTCTTAGCACGATAACTTATATTCTTTTGCTGTTATATAAAATTGAGAATGGAAATGTGGAATGTGCCAAAGAGACAACAACCCGACCATAGAAAAAAACAACAGCAGAAGGTCACCAACAGGTCTTCAATGTAGCGAAAAAATTCCTGCACCCGGAGGTGTCCTTCAACTGGCCCCATAACAAATATATACTAGTTCAGTGATAATGAACGCCATACTAATTTCCAAATTGTACACAAGAAACTAAAATTAAAATAATACAAGACTAACTAAGGCCAGAGGCTCCTGACTTGGGACAGGCGCAAAAATGCGGCGGGGTTAAACATGTTTGTGAGATCTCAACCCTCCCCCTATACCTCTAGCCAATGTAGAAAAGTAAACGCATAACAATACGCACATTAAAATTCAGCATAAGTCCGAGTCTGATGTCAGAAGATGTAACAAAAGAAACTAAACAAAATGACAATAATACATAAATAACAACAGACTACTAGCAGTTAACTGACATGCCAGCTCCAGACTTCAATTAAACTGACTGAAAGATTATGATTTCATCATATGAACATCAGACACAAACCTTCCCGTTAGGGGTTTAGTATCATACCATCATAACATATATGAGAAGAACATAACCCGAGTCATGCCAACAACTGGTTTTTGAATAAATGTGTTTAGTTCCGATGCAAAGACCCTATAAGTGAATCAATATTAACGCCAAAATATGTAATCTTTAATGACCTGACAACAGTATCGTAACTATATCCCTTCTTAATAAGTCTATTCAAAGGTTTTGTTAGTTTTATACGTATTTTCATTATCTAAACTTAGAAGATGTAAGAATTTGTATAGTAAGATACCCTTTAGGAGTATACCCCCAAATGACCCCCATATACGATAATTTTTTAGTTTTTTTATTCAACATTTAATTAAATTGTTTTCACTTGGAGTATATGTCGAAGTTACTGACAAACAGCATTTGAGATTTTTTCCGGTCGAAAAAACTGCCTGTCAAATTTGCTTTAAAAAAATAAAACGGGTGACCTGATGCAGTTTTAAAATGTGACCAAGTGTCTCTTCTGAACCCCACCATTCCTCTTGTGTGTGTGTGTATTTTTTGTTAGGGGCAAATAACTTGTTCCCATCTTGATTCAAAAACCTATTATTTTTTTTTAAACCACACTTTTTTATTTTAAATTGAGTGTTATATTTCATAGTTTTATATCAAAAATAAATATTTGTTAATATTTCCTCCTGACTTGTTTTCTCAAGAAATCATAGAATAAAAAAACGTTTAAATCATAATTATGCATGTCTGTGTGAGATCAATTTCATAAGACCAATGCTTTCTTTATGCATATAGATTTCTATATAAATGCAGTTTTCTATTATTCCCGAAGTAGATAATAATTTTCTTTTAATCTTTGGGAAATTATCTTATTTGTTTTTTATGTCAAATTATTTTGCTTCATATCAATCATTTGTAAATTTTGATGAAGAAAATCCATTTTAGTTCTAAAAATGAAGATTTTTATTTTGATCTAACGAAAAAAAATTAAATTGTAGTGGCATGGTCATTCGACTGATAAGTTGCATGGCTGATTACAGGTAAGTCAGTAATTTTCCATATGACAGTCACATGTATCTATGATGAGTTTATTTGTACCCTGGGGTGTGTATAACTTATTTTGAATACTTAAATGTTATGGGGAACATCCTGTCCACATGTAATACTTATATATATAGATATTGCAACAGATATAAGACTATACAAATCCTTGGAAGAATTAAGATACAATAATACTTTGCTATTTATGAAAACAAAATATTAGTACGATAATTGTTTTTTTTACCATATTTACATTGAATATTCTGCATGTAGAATGAAATACATATTAAACAGTATGATTGGATTTAATTATTTAACAAATATTTATAAGATTAAGAAATCAATATTTGTAATTATTCACATATCATATTTAAATTGGTTCAACATATCCACATTTGTGATATTGCTAATAGTTTAAATTTTTTACACATATTTGTATAAAAACAAATTAAATAAATTTTACATACTGAAAGTTTTAATCATATTTTATATTTACATGCCAAACTTTGGGTTTTTGTTGTAATTAGAGTAACTTGATAAAACAGTATATTATATGAAGAGAAATAATTAAAGATAAAGTTATGTCCAGTATATTGATCATGATTTGTAAATCTCGGAATTGTCAAATAAATTTAAGACACAATTCAAAAAGTTCTAAAAAGTGAAGCCATACTGTCGAGAATCTGTCGAAAATTTCAAGACAGTATTCAAATGTCAAGAATATGTCAAGAAATTTTAAAACCATATTCAAAATGTCGATGATTTGTCGAGTTAATTTCACACAAATTTAATATAAATCAGAATTTGTCAAGAAAAATTAAGACACAAGTCATACTTTTGGAGAATGTCGAGTAATTGTTCATGCAGGTTAAGAAAAAAATGGTTTTTCTAGACTTGTGGACTTTTGTAGTGAAGCATAATAGCAAAAATGAATGTAAATAGTATAAAACTTATTATAGAACAATAACACAATTGCAGGATGTATAAGGACAGAGTCACGTCATACGTAACAAGGAAACACAAAATGTCATATAGACAAAGCACATAGAGACTAACCCACATATTTCTGTAAGTTTCCGGATTTTAAGTGTAACCACTTATCTTGTTTATACTTCCCTTTTTCACATTTGATATGAAGATGGACATCTTGTTGCTGTTGATCTGCATTTTATTAGTGTCGTCTGTCGATTCGGGTAAGATGCTATTTTTAACGTACTTATTCGCTGTAAAAACCTCCGAAGCAAAGTTTCTCAAATCAACAAAATTTCACAAGCCCTAATCCACAAGCATACGATAACTATCGAACGAATCAAATGTTCAAGTTAATTATAGTTTAAGTCTTCGAAATAGATATATACTACAACTAATTAATTTACCCATTTTTTAAGTTATCTCGTCTCTAGTTTTGTTTTGCATGATATTTTAGCCAGCAAATAGCTAAGAGCATGAATTATGAACAAGTATTAAAGTTTTAATTCACAGATAAGTTAAAATTCTCAGGTATGCATGATAAAATGTAAAGACAGGATAATAATTGCATAAAATCCTCGACAAAACTTGAAATTGCAATACTAGTTTATGAAATCCATTCAATTGAATCAATTCCACTACAAAAGTCTTAGCATGTGTAAAGGCACAACGTATATGTGTATAGCTGACTACAATGAATGAATGAATCAAGGTTAAATAAAGTAGAAAGCTGAAGAGCATTCAGAATTCTAAAAGGTTTTGCAAAATACAGCCAAGGTAAGCTATTCATAGGGTAGAATATCATTAGTAATTCGAAAAATTCAAATTTGTAATAATGACCACACCAATGATGTAAACACAGTGGCGCTGACTACTGTGGTAATCGGGGATGAAACCTCCATCAGAAATAAAATCGACCCAGTTGTTGTAAATAAACTCATTGAAGATACCAGGATGACAAGTTTAAATGCAAAGGTCATACTATTGTTTTACAGAAGTGTATACAGTTTACGTCAAGTTGGTAATAGTATTAAAAATTGCAAACCAAATACCGAGTCAAGGGACCTAGAAAAGGGCAAATTTCAACTTATGTCAGTTTTGCATGAGGGAGTCTTTAGTTTCTAAATAATTCCTTTATTTGTCATTTGTCAATAGAAAATTAATAGAGATCAATGTTTTCATAGCAATACAGATGCAAACTTTTAAGATAAACGAGATCTAAAAAAGGTTATAAATAAACATTTACAATAAAATGTTAAGAACTAATGGATATGATCATATCAGACGAAATATTTTGATTAGTGAAGATTATCTACTATTTAACTAATGGTAAACATGTATCAAATTCAATAATCATCATTTGTTTTTACTTCTAGGTCGTTTGAAAGTAGTTTTAGAAGAAAAAAAAGTAAGTGGAAGAGATCTGCATCAAGTTTGTAATCCAGTAGGTTTGAATGAAGATATTTTGCAAGTAAAGAATACAAATGGAAGTGCTAATAGAAAGCTGGCTTGGTTAGGAGCAATAGTTCAATACACACCTTGGGTAGAATATTATGGTATTTATCATCAAATTTATTTCTTTATCGTCAATTTGTACATTTCCCCCTTGATCATCATACTGCCTTATGCATGTTTAGATCATTGACATGACTTGATACTTGAAAATATTATTCATTTATGTCACATATTCGTGCAGCAATGTCATGTCTTCAAGTCCATCTGTGTCAAATTCTTAGTGAAATGTCTGCAACCTCATTCATACAACCGAGCAACTATCACAACGTTTTGTTAGCGTAAAAGAAGATATATCGATTAATTCATTTAATATCACATTCTCAACCAAAAACACATTTTGATAAGACAAATTACCATTCAAAAAATAAACGGCATCTTAATTATTGAGACTGACGTGTACGTGTACGTTTAAAAACATTTACCAACTGTTTAATTTTATTTCCTACTCTTAATAACAAAAAAAAACTAAAACATACAGTTAATAAAAATTTGAGATAATAAGAATAATTGCATTTTAAAAAGTTTTCGATACCGACTACATCAGCTCAAATTTCATGTCAATCAAGAGGACTCGTATGTTTTTTTGCTGATATAGTCAGTATCAAATTAAAAAATGCATTATTCTATGTATAGAGATTAATACATGGCAAAATCCGTATCATATGCCATATCATTCCGAGATACACAATTCGGCCCTAGAGCTGATGATATTGGTCGAGGGTGATACTGCATGTGATACGGATTTTGCCATGTTTTATACGTTTTATCATATATTTAAAGAGAAGAGTATATAGGAACTACATACTGACTCAAAGCACCTGGGTTACCTTCAGATATCTTTTAGCCTTGTTTAACAGCTTTATCATATATAGGAACTGATTTTATTATTTATCCGAAGCATAAGTTAAATTAGCGTCCTGTAGTCCATAGAAATATTTGTATTGATTTGGTTATTTATTTGTGTTTTATTTTCGTTGAGTTCTTCTTGTCATACTAAGGTGGTACCTTACACTACAGGGAGATAACTCTGTAAAATTAGCCAAACGTTTTAATCTTCTTCTTCTGTGTATAAGCCTCCTTTAAGTAGGAGCACCTCCGAATGGAGTATATACCCTTAATGCCTTAAAATTTGTAAACACATAATAAATATGTACAGCACATGCATATAAAAGAAAGAAAGTATTTTTTTACATTGCATATATACAGGGACTTGGGTGTTGTTTTTAAAACTATCTCATCTCATGTATATGTTAAAAATCATGCAGTTATAATTGCTTTATATAAGTCTAGAATAAAAGTTATTGTTAAGAGATAAAATTAATTAAAATATGATCAGATGTGATAAAAACGGGATTTAATCCGCTATAATATATTAAGTTAGCAATTTCATAATAATGTAAAATACATAATGGATTTGGTGAATCTTACATTTATATAGAACTTATAAGAGTAAAATAGTACAATTTAAAATAATAAAAGAAAAGTTCTTTTTAAATAAGGTGGTTTTGGATGTTACCTGTGAAGATGTTTTTTATTTCTTTCCTTTTACATATTATTATTTTCTATTCAATTTATTTAATTATTGCATTAATTATAAAATAATTTGGCATCAGTAGTGAGTTTTAAATGAGATTAAAATAGATTTTAAAATCTAAAATATATGTACTTTATTTTGTTTCTTTTCTTTGTTTGCATATTATGTACATTTATATATTTTATGCATTATATACTTTAAATTTCATATTTCAGACTCGGTGCCGGGCTTATTGTCATGTATTATATTAAGGCACTATAATTTGTTGACTGAATTTCCTCATATTGTCCTGATCTATGAATACTGTTTGTTATGGAATTATTCATATACATATCATCCTGTTTATTCTTATTCATTATTTTTTTCCAGACTTTTCAATCTGTCCATATGCAGTCGAAAGATCAAGTTTCTTGTTTTATTCTCATTCATGTTCACTAATTAATTAGAGTTGTTGAGCAATTCTTTATATTTTGTACAGTCTACTATCAGCTGAGAGATTGCTGCCTTGTTTTTAAAGACATTGTTCCACTTTTCTGCAGTAATCTCATAGGTGATGATTTCTCTTATTTCTGAGAAGTACTTTTCTCTTGTTGTACTTAGTATTGGACAGGTTGTTAGGAAATGTATCACATCCTCATTACCACTGCAACAAAGCAGACAAGTTGCTTCCACATTGTAATGTGTGAATTTGTGCTTATCCGCTTGCAGTATATATGTCCCAGTCATTACTCTTGCTTTTATGATTGCCTTTCTTAGTTCAAATCGTGGGAGTTGTTCAACATTCCAGACTTGTTTGGTTTTAGATTGCTTGTATTAAGGAATGTTAGGCTTGATTTGTTTTCTGCATCAGCTAGGATCTTTTCATTCCAAAATTTATCAACTTTTATCTTGATAGAGTTTTTCCAATGCTCTTTCTTTGGTATGTTATTTTGTAATTGAGTGATGCTTGGCAGCCCATACATTTCTAGTATATTTCTTATTCTTGTAAAAAAGCTCTTATTGTTGCCAAAACTTGTAGTTACTTGTCTGGTTAGTATTTGATGTATTTTATCATTTCTACAATTTAACAAAGATAAAAGGAGAGATAGACATCTTTTGTGTATTTCTGCCTCTATCGGTAAGGCTCCTATAAGAGTAAGACTGCTGCATTAGATGTTCTTTCTGGTAGGGATTGTATATGCCGATGATTTTTCCTGTGAAATTTTTCGAGTTCATATATAAGCCTTGGTACAACATACGTTTTATAGATACTGTATGATGTTGGAGGATCTAAACCATTTGTTCCATGGACTCCTGACCCCATTAGAGCATATTTCGTCCTTCTCGCAATTTGTATTCTTTCTTGTATATTGACTTGGCATTCATTCTTTTCAGCTCTTATTATACCTAAATGTACACCTGATTCTGCAATATTTATTTCATTTCCACCTAGAGTCCATTTAAAGTTGCTTTTTGTCTTTGAGCAATCAATAATTTGTGTTTTCATTGGATGTATAGTATAATGATGTTCATTGGCATATCTGCTGAGAACATTTAGCATTATCTGAAGCTCATTTTCATTGTTAGAGATAAATGCTATGTCATCAGCACATGTTGGAGTGCCTACATATACATTTCCTTGGTGATATCCAAGAGTATTTTCTTCTAATTCTACAAGTAAATCCTGGACAAAAACTTTGTAAAGATGAGTGGACAATATTCCTCCTTGTCTTACACCTTGTTTGATGTTGAATGGGGTACTGATACCATCCAGCCATTTCACTTTTGATGTCAAGTCATTATAGAGTTCTGTAAGTATCTTCCAATATACTGGATGTATATCCTGATCTATCATCTTGTCCATCAGAATATAATGCTGAACTACATCAAATGCAGATTTTACGTCCAAAATATTAATAAAGAAATTTTCGGATCCTTTTTTTTCCTCATACCTGGCTTCTGATATAATTAGACTGGCCATTATTGGTGACAGACCTTTTGTGAAGCCAAACTGGAGGTCTGTTTTTGATTCTAAATTCAGCTTGGTTAGGAATGAGTACCAGTTGTTGGCATGACACGGGTTATGTTCTTCTCATATATGTTATGATGGTATGATACTAAACTCCTAACGGGAAGGATTGTGCCAGATGTTCCTATGATGAAATCATAATCTTTCAGTCAGTTTAATTGAAGTCTGGAGCTGGCATGTCAGTTAACTGCTAGTAGTCTGTTGTTATTTATGGATTATTGTCATTTTGTTTATTTTCTTTGGTTACATCTTCTGACATCAGACTCGGACTTCTCTTGAACTGAATTTTAATGTGCGTATTGTTATGCGTTTACTTTTCTACATTGGCTAGAGGTATAGGGGGAGGGTTGAAATCTCATAAACATGTTTAACCCCGCCGCATTTTTGCGCCTGTCCCAAGTCAGGAGCCTCTGGCCTTTGTTAGTCTTGTATTATTTTAATTTTAGTTTCTTGTGTACAATTTGGAAATTAGTATGGCGTTCATTATCACTGAACTAGTATATATTTGTTTAGGGGCCAGTTGAAGGACGCCTCCGGGTGCGGGAATTTCTCGCTCCATTGAAGACCTGTTGGTGACCTTCTGCTGTTGTTTTTTTCTATGGTCAGGTTGTTGTCTCTTTGGCACATTCCCCATTTCCATTCTCAATTTTACTCAAATGTTTTTCCTGTGACTGGTGTAACTGTTATGCCTCTATAATTGCCTAATTCAGTGGAATCTTTATCTTTTTTAAGTACTGGAGTGAGTATACCAGATTTGAATGAGGTTGGAACCTTCCTATATAATAAGATGTTGTTAAATATTGATTTTAAAGCTGGTGTTATAGTTTCTTTTGCATTTTTTAAATGTTCTGCTGTGAGTCCATATTCACCCGGACTTTTTTTGGTGTTCAGACAATCTATCGCTTTCTCTATTTCTGATTCTGTAAACAATTCTGTGATATCTGTACATTCCTGTAAAGCGTCTTGTATGCAGCTCTGTCTAATTTTGCATAAATTCAGATAGTTACAGTCGTACTGTTCTTCTTTTGGTATACTAAAGTCTTCATAGTACTGTGCAAAACCTTTTCTTTGCTCTTCTGGTAGGAACATGTATTCACCATTGATTTTGAGGCAATTTGTTGTTGTTCGATTGTTATTTCTACCTCTGTTTATCAGCCTATAAAATAGCTGTGTGTTGGGATTGTCTATTATTTGTTGATATAGCTTTTGTCTGTCCAATGCTTGCTCTGCTCTAAGTTTGCTTCTTAACTTCTTTTTTTCATTCTTTGACTCAATTGCTAAGACATGATCTTTTGGTTTTCCAACACTCTGCCATTTCTTGTATATTTTTCTACATGCGAGAAGGAGAGGCTTTCCATTTTGGACCCTTTGTTTACAACAATTTAGTTGGAATTGATTTTTTTCCTGCATTAGTCATTGCTTCCATTAATATGTCTATTTGTATGTTTACATCATTTTCATTCTCTATAGAGGTTATACTGTTTTGAATAATACTATTATAACCTTTTTTGTCAATTTGTTCCCATTGCATTTTGTACTTTGCTTTATTGTTCTGTTGGTTTGATTTTCTGATTTTTGTCATTTGAGAGGCTATTTCCATTTTAACAATTGTGTGTGCCGAGGTGTTTGCACAAGATTTTTCTTCTATTCTATAGTTCACTACCAAGTTTTCATCTTGAACTAATATGTAATCGATTTGGGATGAGGAGTTTCCTGCATGATGAAAGAATGTGTGAGTGTTTACTAATTCTACTCCAGTTGTCAGATTCATGTCATTGGCAAAATTCCTGAGCATTTTGTCGTGTTTGTTAGTTCTTGATGTTTGTAGTGTTCCATTTAAGTCTCCAGCTAGTACAGTTTTGTGCGTTTTTTCGTATTTCTGTATTATATCATATATAATGTCCAAGCATTCTGTATATTCTAAGAGAGAGTCAGAATTATGTGTTGGCATATACGTATTGATTAGGCATATATCCTTAGTTGCTGTTATAAGAATTGCTATTATTCTTTCATTTCCGTCCTTCAGTTTCTTGATTCTACAGAACAGATACCCCTCCTCTTCCTTTTGGCAATTTAAAGCTATCCTATGGGTCGTTTGTTTCGTAACACCTTGTATGATCATCCATCTTTGGGAGTAGTATCTTTATTTACTTCTTTTGAAAGTCCCATAGAAAATGCTCCTGTAGACATAATATTGTTTTCGAAAGATCTAACGTGTGGAGGTATGCAATATTGATCTTTAGCCCTTCAATATTACATGTTATAATGTTGATGTTTTTATCACATGTTCTTTGTCTTTTGTTTTTTGGTTGGTTATTTCCGGGGGCCATCCTTTTAGGCTGTTGAGACGAAAATGGTACTCCTTTGTATTCATGTTTAAATTCTGATCTTCCTGAGTTGTCGTACTGTTTTCATGAATTTCCCTATTCGAAATGGGTTTGCTATTGACTTCTCTTATATTTTCCCCCTCTGTTTGTGTACTAATTTGTTTCTCTTTTCCTTTTTCCTGATCATTTAGTCTTTCATTTCTTATTTGAGATGATTCCTTGCTCTGATCATATAAAGCGTGATAAGAAGACGTTTCATTATGTGTTTGATGTTGCTGGCAGTTTTCTTTTTTGTCATCAGTTTTTGAATTTGGCTGGTAGCTGTTTGTTTTATCATCCTTCAGTTGGTCATTAGGATTTTGTATGATTTCTTCTCTCATGGTATAGTTATGGAGGACAGGTTCTTGCTTTCTCAAATGCTGTGGATTTATCCGTATCTCATTTCTGTTCTGTGACATATGATGAGGGTTTTGTTGTCGGTTGATCGTGACTGGTCTGCTGTATTCAGGCGGATGAGGCAAGGTGGTATGTGTATTCCTCATTGTAGCATTCCTTGCACTAAGAGGATTGCAGGTTCCTGTTGGTATTCCATACATTGTGGGGAGATGATATGCTGCTGGTATATTCATTTGCCTTTGCAATGTCACTGGGTTTGGTGATGTATGCATAGAACTGTGTGTAGAATTTAGATGCACATTCTGCCCTAGATTTGGTGGTATATGCATGAAGTTTTGTGATGGATTGGATGAAATATACATGCCTGTTTGCACTGGATTTGGTGGTAAATGCATGTAGTCCTGCGATGTATTTGGTGTTATTTGATGCACAACTCCTTGTATACCTTGTGGTATATGCATAATCATATTGTATTGTGTAGCAAATATTAAGCTTCTCAATGAATGATCAAAATTAGTGTTTGACAAACTGCTATATATCCAACCATATTTTTTTCCGAGAAAGTGATTGGTTCAATTTTTTTGAAATTTTGAATTTTTTTTTAAAAGTAAATATTTTGTCAAAATTATATGAAAATTAAACGAGCCAAATTATTTTTAGTCAAGGTGCTAGGTACCGCCTTAAGTACTGTTGTACGTTATAAAACACATTCTGAATAAGACCTATTAATAAAAAAAAAAAACAACAATTTAATAACCAGTATACTGTAATAAACAAAACAAAAAACTACTTTTAGACTGAGCAGTAAAATGTGCAATTTTGAAATATCAAAATTAAAAGTTTAACCCTCTTGCTACCCGTAGTTTTTTTTAATTATTTCATTTCAGAGTGACAGAAAATATGAAAGCTCGACGTCTGTGACGTCACATGCAAAACAATGAGGTCTTTCAAACAACCCATTGTGGAAAATATTTTTCAAATTTTGTGTTATTTTTATATTTCCGAGTAATAGTGTGACAAAGAGTAGGCATGCGATTATGGATTGATAAAGGGTAGATATGCAATAAAGGTTGTGATAAAGGTTCTGCATCAAAGTTGAGCGTTTCGAATTAAACAACAGGCTACTTATCAAATATTTTAATACTACTATATTAACTACTAAATATATTATAAATATAATTATTATATAACAAATAAGGAGATATGGCATGATTGCCACTATACTCCAAAGTTCAAACGAAGTGGATAAACAAACAGTTATAGGCTACCTGGCGACCTTCAAACATGAGAAAAGCATATGAATATAGAAAAGAAGATGTGGTATGATCAGCAATAAGACAACTCTTCACAAGATACCAAATACTAGTAACACGAATGTTTGCGACCGATATAACATAATTATACTGTTCAAAAATATGATTTCTTTATTTTCTACATGCTAACGTTAGCACCGCACGAGCAAGTTTATCAAATTTTAATAACAATGTCATGATCTTGAAATACGGGTCAAGCTCAATTTCGATCGTTTTATCATTTTTATCATTAAAGAATCATTCCTCTGTATTACTCTAGACATGTCTTTAATTTTGACGTTACTTAGTGATATAATTTAACGTACAAACTCATTTAGATTTTAACTCAATGTTATGGAAAATAAATTTATGTCTTAAAATGCATTAAGTAACAATTGACTGCATCCTTTAGATTTTTACAGCATGACACGTACTATAAACACAAATTACATTTAAAAGTCTAGGCATTTACATTTCTTCTGTGGATGGGGTTACATTTGATCATTAGATCACCAAGTGCTAGATTTAGGGTTATCAAAAGTCAGTGTATAAACCCCAACTTGTACTTTTATACTACACTTCCAGGATCACTGACAAAGTCAGTAGTCTGTGTTTGTAGTAGTTTTTCGCCGAATTGACATTTTAGGCTTATCACAATTAATTTTAAACCAATTGCAGCTTTACAAGTGGGTACATATAACCATCAAGATTGGTTCTGCATGTATAATAGGTTATTTTTATGTTTGAACGTCCGTATTTTCTGATTTGTACCATCCATATGTCTAAAAATTAATGTAGTGTTTTTCAACTAAGATTTTACCCTGGAATTTTTCAATTAAATCTTATGGAAATATAAGCTAAAATGCATTGGATTTTTTTAGACTTCTTGATAGACAATTGTCTATGGTTTCAGAAAAGGTATCGCTCTAATAGATTGAATCTCTCCTTTGATCAAAATTTTAGGGACTTTTGGGAAGTTTTCATCGCTCACCCCTTTTGTAACATTTTGTATCAAGTAAATGTAGAGTGTTACCATGGTTACACCACAAAAAGATTACATTTCAACATTATAACTGTTGGAAATCAAATCTATGGAAGATGCTGTTCCAATATTAATTACACCTTATGTAAGAATCCGGGGTTTTGATTGGTTAATAGCCAGTGTATTTTTCACCAATTTACTGTTATCAAATGAATATCGTTCATTTTTAACGCCGCCGGGGTATTTGCTAAAAGGATATGCCTTTTTTGCCCTCTCTGCCGTGGTATTTGCCAAAAAATACTCTATCCGACTGGACGTTTGTAACGTCACGATCATCAATGCGTTTTAGTACATTAACATTCGGTGTAATTAAACAGATATATCATGTTATTGAGGGGTATTTGCGAAAAATACCCCTCCTTAACATGATATATCTGTTCAATATACACATGCATTGGCTGATAGCATTGGAAAGAGTATGGTTAAAATTATCAGATTGTTCATAACTGTGTATTGCTTCCTTAGCTCCATTTTGCAACAGCTTTTGCAATTTGGGTATTCAATACTACTCCCAATCATATTCATTATGTACGTTTTAACGATTGGTTTTTTTTTTCTAGCGTCACTGAGGAGTCTTTTATAGACGAAAAGCCCGTCTGGCGTTAACAATATTAATCTTGGAATCTATAATCACTGGGCTGACCACAACTGATGACCCGAAGGTTTCATCAGCAATGTAGCCAGCACTTCCGTTTTGACAATATAATTGATATGGCAATAATCATAAATGAGAGAAATCCCGAAATAAAGTAGATATAATTAATCATAGGCAAACATACGGCATACATAATCCACTCTGCGTAGTAGAATTTTATAAGCCCTGACATGACAGTTGAGAAACAATCAAACGAAATAACTAAGGACCCAATTTATAACATAGCAAAACCAAATATGACAGACATAAACCAACGACAAGCACTGGATTAAATGATTCGTACTAAAGACACACATAAAACGATGTGGCAGGTTTGCAAAAGATTTAAATGCAAATTTCATTTTTTAAACATGTTTTCACAAATGAATAAGAGAAATACGATATGTTTTTAGCGATACATTTTTTATTCAGGATGTGGAAGAATAAGAGATATAAAACACAGTGTAAACAAAGCAGACCTGAGCATGTATGAATGCAATCAGCTGTGCAGCCAGATAAATCATACATATGACTACATTGGAATGCAAGAGAATACTTGTTATTGTTTGATTAAAGGACAGTTAATCGAAACTCTTCGAAGATGTAAAGTCAAAGAATGTAACGATTTTCTATGTTATAATGGAAAATCTTCCTCTTTAGTAGTATTATATACTTTAAATAGTAAGTAGCACAAATCAGAAAACGCTGACATAGTGCTTTTATTAGTTGGCATAACTCTTTGAGCAAATAAGAAGTGAAAAACATACACGTCATTCTGTAAATATTACAGTTAAAGTTGTTAAGATTTTTCGTGGACAGGATGTTAAAAGAATGAGGTTTAACTTACAAAAACAAAATGCAACACGTTAATTGGGTTTACTTATACATCTAAATTCAGACTTGTATACTATTTTCAAGCTATTATAATTATGGTACACTAAAATTAAAAAAACTCTCCAAATTTCAAAGCTTTATGTAAGGAAATTGAAAGTTGGCAGACTACTTCAGTATACATGTTACTGATAATCATAACTTTAAACTGAATCGTTACCTATAAAACGACACCGATAGTAAAATATTGGAAGATGACAAAGAAATTGTTATTTTATTAAATGCAAAGCAAAAGAATTACAAATTCTTATTTTACTAAATGCAAAACAAAAGAATTACAAATTCCAAACTACATGATAGATAAAGTAATAACAAATTCTTATCAAACTACATGATAAGTAAAGGAATAAAAAATTCTTATCAAACTACATGATAAATATAGTAATAACAAATTCTTACCAAACTACATGATAAATAAAGTAATAACAAATTCTTATCAAACTACATGATAAATAAAGTAATAACAAATTCTTATCAAACTACATGCTAAATAAAGGCATAAAAAATATGATAAATAAAGGAATTACAAATTCTTATCAAACTACATGATAAATAAAGAAATAACAAATTCTTATCAAACTACATGCTAAATAAAGGCATAAAAAAATATGATAAATAAAGGAATTACAAATTCTTATCAAACTACATGATAAATAAAGAAATAACAAATTCTTATCAAACTACATGATAAATAAAGAAATAACAAATTCTTATCAAAGTACATGCTAAATAAAGGCATAAAAAATATGATAAATAAAGGAATTACAAATTCTTATCAAACTACATGATAAATAAAGAAATAACAAATTCTTATCAAACTACATGATAAATAAAGGAATTACAAATTCTTATCAAACTACATGATAAATAAAGAAATAACAAATTCTTATCAAACTACATGCTAAATAAAGGAATAACAAAATCAGGATTGCGTTTATTATATTAATTGGTAAATCTCATTCGTATCAGTGGTCAGCCTTTCCCTTAAATCTTTATTATAATGTCTTATATACTATATACATTTTTCAATTTTCATTCGTAGTTCATATCAGCCAGCTCCAATATTCATTCTTGGTTTTGTGAAGGAATATAGGGAGGGGGCCAAAACTTCCGAAAGGTTTTCCAAAGGTTATTTATTCCGGAGGTAGAAACATTAGCACTAGTATTTCATCAATACGTTATAAAAAATCAGTAGACTTTAATAGTCGGAATGCTTGAACAGTTCGTATCTGCCACCTCCCATATTCATTCTTTTGTTAATAAAAAATAAGTATTTTAATTAGACATGATACGAGTGCCAGTTGCTAGCCTATATTATGTTATTATTTTTGGGAATCCCAGTTCAATGTACTGCTTTATATTTCGTACAAATTTTAATGATAATGAACTCAATCATTTTTTTTGCAAATTTACAAATAATGCACGATATACTAGAAAAGTAATAAAGCTTATAAATCTTTAAGGAATTTTGAAAACCAAAATTGAATTTCAGTTTTTATTCAGATATTATATAAATAAAGGCAACAGTAGTATACCGCTGTTCAAAACTCATAAATCCATGGACAAAAAAAATATCCGGGTTACAAACTAAAACTGAGGGAAACGCATTAAATATAAGAGGAGAACAGCGACACAACAAAATGTAACACACACAGAAACGGACTAAGCATTAGACAAAATCCTATGAGAATAATAAATATAACATCAAAACCAAATAAATGAATTTGGGATAGATAAGTACCGTGACACGTCTTATAGGAATTCACACTCAAAAATAAGAGAAAACAAACGACACAAAGGAAACATAACGTTAAAATGTAACACACACAGGAACGAACTATAATATAACAATGGCCATATTTCTGACTTAGTACAGAACATTTTTAAAGGAAAAAATGGTGGGTTGAACCTGGTTTTGTGGCATGCCAAACCTCCCTCTTTTATATGGCCATGTGAAATATAACATTAAAATGACAACACAACATTACAGGACTACAATATAGATAAATAGGAGAACACAATTTACAAAGAAACACACGAATAATAGCTAACAAAAGGCAACAAGTTTAAAATTTTAATAAGCCAAAAGTGCATTTTGTCCACACAAGACTTACTAGTGACGTCCAGATACAAAAGTTTGAAAGCCGAAACAAGTACAAAGTTGAACAGCATCGAGGACCAAAAGTTCAAAAAAGTTGTGCCAAAAACGACCAGGGTTTTCTGTTAGGTACCAGAACATTCCTATTTTTTTAGAATAATTTATACTTTTGCAAACAGTAAATTTTATAAAATGACTATACAAAAGATATACATGATAAAACTGAAGTATTAACTAATTACAGGAAACAACCGAAATACATTACATAACCCGACAAAATGCAACACAAAGAATAGACACATCCGAATAAGTCAAAACCTCAACGCCAAGTGACGTCATATTTGAAATTGTAAAACAGACCATCAAAAAATGAAAAAATGACGTCACATTTGAATGAATAAGATATAATTAGGATTGATTTAAGATTATATTTGAACTAAATACTGATATTACATTTAATAACAATGCACATTTCAATACTTATTAATAGCAAACTAAGGTAGCAATTACCTATATTATATAGCTATGTCCGGTTTGTTTTGAATCTAACTTCAAACGTAAAACATCGTACAGATTACGTTGAACAAAATCAAATCTAATAAACGAAGGCGGTGATTAATTTTCTTTACCATAACACATGAGTATAATAGAAAAGACGTTAACACATTTGACAAAATCCGATGAGAACTACAAATATAACATTAATCATTTAAACTAAAATTACTGATGTTTGATATGCAATGACTTCCAATTAGATTTGGATTTCGAAGTCTCAAACTCATTGTTTGATGAACCTTTTATTCTAAAATACTCCATTTAAAATTGAATATGCCTTATTTCAAAATAATGCCAGCAACGCTATGTCTCAATGTTATCAATTTATTTTTTTACAACAGTTTGGTCCTGATTGACATGTTGCTAACTTTTTTTTATATTTTCAAGGCAATTTTTCTGGAAATGACAGTCAAGTTGGACGGTGTGGTGTTTTGAATTATACACTAAACAAAACTTCCGTTGGCAGTAAAAGATGTTCTGATACTTGTCATCCAGTTTGCTGTATGTATGACACATTTTATTAATATATGTACTTTTTGCTTCTAAAAACGGACAATGTCATTGAAGTATGCCACACATTTGGGAAGGTGGGATTGTCAACTAAAAGTTACTTTCGATTACCGCTAAATTTATTTCGACCAAGGATGAGAAAAAAAGCGTTTTTCAGGCTTTTTAAAATTCAAAGTATCACAGCATTATGAACACATGTACTATGGTCACTTACCACATTATAATTAAAAAAAAGAACATACTTGATTACTTGTAAGATTGGTGACAGCTGCAAATTTGATTTTTATTTGGCAAATTGAAAAAAAAAGTCATGAATAAAGACATTCCTTATAAAAACGAAATATCCAAAAATTTCAGCCAGAAGAAAAATGTATTGAAATAAATTTGATTTATTTTTAGAATTTTGGATCCTGAATGCTCTTCAAATTTGGACATATTTTGATATGAGCGTCACTGATGAGTCTTATGTAGACGAAACGCTCGTCTGGCGTACTAAATTATAATCCTTGTACCTTTGATTACTATTTACACCACTGGGTCGATGCCACTGTTTGTGGACGTTTCGCACCCGAGGGTATCACCAGCACAATAGTTAGCACTTTGTTTCTGACATAAATGTCAATTATGTGGTCATTTTTACAATTTTCCGATTTATTAAACTTTGAATTTTTCGATACACAAAGGATTTTCTTATTCCAGGCATAAATTACCTTAGCCGTATTTGGCACATCATTTTGGAATTTTGGATCCTCAATACTTTTCACATTGTTCTTGTTTGGCTTAATTACTATTTTAATATGAGCGTCACTGATGAGTCTGATGTAGACGAAACGAGCGTCTGGCGTACTAAATTATAATCCTTGATAACTAATTACCACATTCTAAAATCCTCAAAAACTTCACTGTTCATTTCAATGTAGTATGAACGGACCAAAAATAACAATTGAAATGGTGAAGATTTAACCACCTTTCTCGCATAAAATAAACGTAAACTAAACCTAACGAGGAAATACTGTGATTTGTTAATTCTTTAAAATTTGTATCCAAGATAATATAATTTGTAAAGGTCCTTATATAATTTCAATGTGTATTCTATTTTATTCAAAATCAATAGGCTGCAGTGACTCCAATTTAATTTAACATCCTAAACAAATTTAATAGTTTAGTCATATCATTGCATTTTATTTAAATTATTTTTATTTAAAAACATAACACAACGTGTTTTAAATTGATTACGTCGAAGCTCTATTCTAATTTTACCTTCACCAGTAGCGTTAAATGACAAGTTTTAAAAAGCAAGATGTATAGAAACCATAACAGATGAAGAGATATATGACATGTGACACTTGTGTTTTTAAGGTACATGCGTGACCAATGCGTGGCTTTTTTGCCCTAGTAAATATAGAAAAATCCACCCAAGGTCATCTTCACCTGAGGAAGTTGAAAACTAAGTTTCTTGATGATTTCAAAATTTTTAAACGAACAACTCTTGTTTATATAAAAAAAACATTTAATAGTTGGGTACGTAGGTACTGAAATTGAAAAATAACAAAAATACCAAACTCCGAGGAAAATGATTTTGCTTTGCTTATTTGTTTTAATTTTTAATTTTACATTTCAATTCTCTCCTTAGTTCATGTTTTTCTTTTCTTTCGGTTCCTTTTTTGTTCTGACTATGTTTTGTTTGTGGATTGCATTTTTTTTTATTGTTGTTATTGTTAGTCGAGGGAGGAGGAGAAGCGATAGCCGATATTAAAAAAGTTAATAAAGGTGAAATACTTATTTTACCTAATTCATTACTGTCACTGGACTTTTGTTCAACGGTATAAACATTACGGGTTCAAATCGTCGCTGGGTTGGTTTATTAATATTTTGATTTATTATTACGTACAATAGTTTAAAAATATTATTTATATTCATTCAGAAAGACTTACAACTTACATGAAAAATGACAGTGAAAAAAAAACCCAAACTCGTATTTATCCAAATGACGCTTCTACTGCTTTTTTACTCTGCCAACATGGTAAACATGAATACAACAGGAGTTCACCGATGTTCAAATCTCATTAATCCAAAAAGGAAATGCACATCGGAGAAAACCATTAACTTGGAGAATAGAATTTACTCGAAAAAGAGATAGACTCCACACTCATATCTCTTATCATTATGCGAGTTGAAGTTTATTATCAGCTCTAATTTTGCATCCCATAAGGAACAGATATACGTGAGAATTATTTTTTTGGATACACTTCTATGAAAAGAACTCATAAACGGCTGATAAAACAATCAGTTTTCAAACGATAAGTATCGAATTGCAGCATTTTAAACAACATCATCCTAAAATATTGAAACGCCGACACAAAATCTTTCACCGTTTTCCATAGTATTCAGGAAATCTATACGCAAAATAACTTGGAAAACCGATGAATTAGAAAACTCAGATAATGTAAAAATCTGATTTTTCTTTTAAATTCACTTATGTCTATGTGCACAAATGTAAAATTGCATTCCTTTTAAGGAGCATTAGCTGTCAAATTCATGTTCACCGACTCAAATTCTCATGTTAGATTCAAAAGAATGTAAAACATTTATCCAAATTATCAAAAGTCTAAAATAAACAATTTATAGGACATTGGCTCGATAATATGTATCTTCGTTTCGTGTGTACTTTAGTCTAGACACCATCTTAATAACTATCGAGATTACCCTGAAAACAACTGATGGTCTCATGACACGATATAAACATAATCATAAATATGAATAGATATATGGACCTCATGGAAATATTTTTATATGTTAGTTTGATTTCAATTTTATGGTTAAAAAAAGTTAACTTTCAATTTTACCTGTATAAAAAGGATTTTTTGTGAATCGAATCAGTCAATCAAATGATTTACCTTAGGTTATCTTTTTTTTAATAACTTAACACGCATCAATCATGCATAATCCATCTCTATGCACAGCAGAGCATAAATTGTTCTAAATAATAAGGACGTTCTTATCCCAAGCATAAAAACATAGCCGTATTTGACACAACCTTTTTCAACTTTTGATCTTCAGTGCTGTACAGCTTTGTACTTTTTTCACTTTCGATCTTTTATATCTGGGCGTCACTGATGAGTCTTGTGTGGACGAGGCGCGTTTTTGGCGTATTGAATTTTAAACCTGATGCCTTTTGTTATCTATTAATCGTGTGTTTCTTTGTCTAATACGTTATCCTATTTATTTGTATTGTAGTCCTGCAATATTATGTTGTCATTTCAATGGTATATTTAACATTGCCATTAAAATGCGAGGTTTGGCATGCCACAAAAACCAGGTTCAACCCACCATTTTCATCTTTAAAAAATGTCCTGTACCAAGTCAGGAAAATGGCCATTGTTATATTATAGTTCGTTTCTATGTGTGTAACATTTTGTGTTTTCCGTTGTGTCGTTTGTTTTCTCTTATATTTGAGTGAGAATTCACATTACTATAAGACGTGTCACGGTACTTTTCTATCCCAAATTCATGTATTTGGTTTTGATGTTATATTTGTTATTCTCATCGGTTTTGTCTAATGCTTAGTCCGTTTCTGTGTATGTTACATTTTAATGTTGTGTCGTTGTTATCCTCTTATATTTAATGCGTTTCCCTCAGTTTTAGTTTGTTACCCCAATTTTGTTTTTTGTCCATAGATTTACGAGTTTTGAACAGCGGTATACTACTGTTGCCTTTATCTTGCTAAATGGTTAAATCGTATTTCAAAAGTTCAAATGATTACGAATCCAATATGTCGAATTAATCACTTGCAAGTGAATAATTAATCATCGATCTTTCTTAGCTTATTTTTACAAAATTAAACCAGATTGGCTGTTAAACAAAAGCGAATTATTTTTTTTTACTTTTTCAATTTCATTAATTATTGAACCAAAAAGAAAAGTCCTAATTCATTTTTTTGTTTTTGTATCTTGTAGTGAGTGTCACTTTGAGCATTATATTTCCTGTAATATTAATAGTATGTTTAAATTTGAAAACAATAAAAATAAAGGACGGCTGAGTTAATAATATTTTTTTTTATATATCTAACCGTCTATCCTACCCTTGAATAGTAGAACAATGGTAAAATAATTCAAGACAAGCTTTTGTTAATTTCATTAGGAAATAAATGTGATGATATAATCGATATCTAGACACTTGAATACAGAAATGTCTATTGTAATGACTAGGATGTCTTTATGAGTTAATATTGAACACGTCGCTTTGGTCAAATCCATAGAAGATATGGTATGAGCGCCAATGAAATTTCTCTCCATCCAAGTCACAATTTATAAAAGTCAACTATTATTACGTCAAAGTACGGCCTTCAAACTTACATATGAATTGTTTTAACATGTGTTGTCTACTTTCGTTATAAAATGGTTTCGGTGTTTGAATATGCAGATAAAAACACAACGAGAACGAACAAAGGACATGAACAAAAATTGAGTTGGAGCGAAAGTATGAGACACTGTAAGGAATCATCGCATAGCTCTGTCAAAAATTTGAATTCAGCTAATAACTATTTTGAACATGGAAGTTACTGGACCACTTCAGTCAGAGCAGCTAAGTTCTTTCCGGTGCAAGATAAGTACAATTTACTTTACTTTCATGTAAAACTTATCAGCATTGGAAAAGATCTCAATTATAAAAGAATTAAAAATGCCCCAGACTTTAAAACATAGTCTAAAAAACATGCTATAACCATTCCCTTTCTTCTAAAATGCCTTATTTTGAGGAAGGTGCAGATTTCATTTTTTTTAAATTTCAAAAAGGAGATATTCTCAGAAAATGAAAGTAAACCTAGAAATGAACATTTCAAAAGTAAAATTTTGCAAGCATTACGTGCAATTGTTTGTAAAAAAAACCAATAATAACTACGTGTTTATTTAGTTAAATTCTATAACAATAGGCACACAAGAAAGTCCCATATTTCACTGTGTGGCGGCTTGGACTTCAGAGGACAATACTATAGAAGAGCATGTAATAGAACTATGCGAAAAGAGTTTGCCAGTATTATGTTTGGAATCCACTACGAGGACCGAACTTACAAACAGTAGTGATGTAACCATAGAAAGAGCTACAACTCCAAACCATATAGAAAATAAAGGTTACAGTTATAGATTCAACGCATTTTCATTAAAAGGAAAATATAGGTGTTGTCTTTATATAGGGTGGTTGCGACTTATATAAATAAAAACAAAAAAAATGCAATCAAGTTTCTTTACAAGATGTATATTTTCAGCCCATTAAAATAACAAAATGATAGATGATACTCTTCATACTAGTATTTAATATTATAACCACTTTACAAATTTTTATCAACTTTTGGTTGGGAAATATATTTTCAAAATAAATGTCGTACCATTTCCATGAACGGAATATTTAATGTTGAAATGAAAAACAATGCAAGTAAAGTGAAGCTGTTTTCTGTTCTTTGTAGGGTTGTTGTCTCTTTTACACAATCACAGCTGTTTTTATTCTCAATCCTATAATACATTGTCGTGGACAAAACACAAGTTAAGTAATTATTTTGATTTTATTAAAATGTTCATCATTATGTTTTGTTCATTATCTTCTACAATAATGTATAAAACTGTCCAAAATCTTTATCTTAGAGGACGAGGAACACAAATCACAGATGCCATGGGAGATTATTGCTGGTATAACTGGTGGTATAGGAATAATATTCATCATTGTTCTTGTAATAGTGTAAGTTACAATTACATTTGTCGTATCACACACGTATGCTAAGATTTCAAATTGAATGAAAAAGTCAAAAAGGAAATTCCCTAATCAAATTGCAAAATCAAAGGCTAAAACACATCAAACGAAATGGATATCAACTGTCATATTCCTGACTTTTTTTGTATTATATATTTTTATTATTTTCATATCATTCTCAAATCTCATCTACAAATAAAGATGTACAAATAAAATAGTTTTGTAATTTGAACCCATAATTGTTACTTATTATAAATTACTAGGTTAATAATACAATATAGAATACATCTTCATCGAGCTCTATTTTTCTTTTATTTGTTTTGCTTTCTTGGTCGAGTACAAACTCATAGAGACCATGTCATATTCCTGACTTGGTACAAGCGTATCCTTATGTAGAAAATGGTGAATTAAATCTTATCTCTACATTTTGTATTTCATTTGTTTTTAGAAATTTACCTATGACGTCACTTTAGTGGTTTGTGACGTCGATCAATTCGTTTGATAGACAATGCGTGGTTCTGTTGTCCTGTTTTTATGTACTGCCTTATGTTGTTTCCCGTGTTCGTTTTTATTCTGTGGATAATCAGCACTTCGGTGTTGACATGAATATCAACTATATTGTCATTTTTTTTATATATATATTGACTGTTTGCAAAAGTATGACAACATTTTTATATTTTGGGTCATCAATGCTCTTTAACTTTATCTGATTTGCATTGTGACTTTTTTTTTTATCTGCGCGTCACTGGTGAGTCTTTTGCCGGCGTCACACATTGGCGTATAGACCGGCATGCACCAGACGTACAGTCCGTATACGTTAACTACACGCCAGGGGAACTCTAAGCAATCGTTAAACGCGCGTTGTATAGGTTAGAAGTACGTCAAAATGCAAAGGTAATCGCTTGGTGAACGCTATAACTCCAGGGAAATTTTTATGCAGCATGAAAATTTCCATCTACCTCAAGCGTTTGTCAAGCGTATATCTGTACGCTACACGCACATAATACACACGCTGCAAGCGCGTATAAAACGATATAGATAAGTTTGAGACACGTTTAAGGCACGTTGTATACGGTACAAGATAGTTTAAATTTAACTAAAACGTTTGTAGGTATGTTTGTAACAAACACCCCATATTTAAACGTCCCTGACACGCCGAAAGCACGCATTATCGTCCCAGATACGACCGGGACATGTTTCAAATACGTTCAGGAGATTGTTTTACTTCTTAGCGTGCATACCATCTACGTTAGACACACGCTAGACATACGCCAACATACGTTACTTGAACGCCCGATAAACGCTTATGCCGGCGTCACACATTGGGGTTAAGACCGGCGTGCACCAGGCGTACAGAGAAAATTGACAAAGTCGGTATACGTTAGTTGCACGCCAGAGGAACACTAAGCAATCGTTAAACGGGCGTTGCATAAGTTTGAAGTACGTTGAAATACAAAGGTATACGCTTGGTGAACACTAAAACTCGGTAAATTTTAATGCAACTTAAAAAAGGCAAATTTGAGACACGTTTAGAGCACATTGTACACGCTTCAAGATCGTTCGATCTTCACTAAACGTATGCGGGTGTGTTTGTAACAAGCATCCCATATTAGAACGTGCAAGATACGCCCGGGACGTGTCTCAAAACGTTCAAGATACGTTTTTCCTTTCGTAGCGTGTATTCCATCTACGTAAGTTAAACGCAAAACATACGCCAACATACGTTACTTGAACGCCCGATAAACGCTTAGGTCCGCCTCTCGTACGCCCAGTACACGCTTAAAGCTCGTCGTGCACATAATACAGATATGATTGACAGGTTAAATGCATCCAAAATTACTAGCGTATTGGCAGCATACATGATTTTATACCATGCTCGGCGTACGTCGGAGCTATACCCTGATGTGTGACGCCGGTATAATGTACGAATTTCGTTCGCCCAATACACGCTTAAAGCTCGTTGTGCACACGATATAGATATGATTGACAGGTTATATGCATCAATAATTTCTAACGTATAGACAGCGAACATGATTTTTTACCACGCCCAGCGCACGTCGGAGCTATACGGTGATGTGTGACGCCGGTATTATGTAGATGAAACGTGCGTTTAGCGTTTGAAATTATAAACCTGGAAACTTTGATATCTATAAGCATGTCGAAATGTATTATTGTATTGTTTATTTGTGTATTTCTATGTCCTGAATGTTTTTGCATTTATTTGTACTGTAGTCCTGTAATGCAATGTTGTCCTTTAAGTGTTATATTTAAAATTGCTATTAAAGATCGAGATTTGGCTTGCCACAAAACATGTTCAACCCACCATTTTTTTCTTAAAATGATCCATACTAATTCAGGAAAATAGCAGTTGTTAGCATATAGTTCTTTTATGCATGTGTAACATTATCGTTTTGGTTTTTTGTTGCTCTTGTGTGTTTCTGTTGTTTCGTTATTTCCTCTTTTAATTGATGTGTTTTCCTTGGTTTTATTTTGTAACCCAGATTTGTTTTCTCCCAATCGATTTATGACTTTCGAACAGCGTTATACTACTGTTGCCATCAAGTATAGCTAGTTATTACTTGATTTATTTCACTTGGCTTGGCGGGACTCCAGTTCTTTTTATATCCGTTCGGTGACACGGATAGGCGATTATAAACCAATAATTATTATAACGGCAATCATCCTTATCACACACACTTTCAACAAAACAGTCCTTATTTAGATTAAAACGTAAGCTCCGCCCGATAAGTTGAAATAACATTGGTAATAAACTGCTCACTTTTTGATAGTCGCATCAAATGCCATCATATTGACAACGATGCATGAGCAAAATAAATAGACACATTAGTTAGAGACAAGGACAAGTAGTAGTAAAAAAAATTATGACAGAATAATAAACGATAAAATTCAAAATGAGAATATTTCAAAGAGACAACAACCCGACCATAGAGCAGACAACAGCAGAAGGTCACCAACAGGTCTTCAAAGCAGCGAAACATTCCCGCACCCGGAGGCGTCCTTCAGCAGGCCCCTTAAGAAATATATATACTAGTTCAGTGATAATGAACGCCATACTAAACTCCAAATGGTACACAAGAAACTAAAATTAAAAATAATACAAGACTAACAAAGGCCAGAGGCTCCTGACTTGGGACAGGCGCAATATTTGCTAGAATGTAACGGAAGACATCAATTAGATTGAAGGTTCATAAATAATGCGGTCGCGTTAAAAATGTTAACGTTATTTTGGGCGAAATTTTCCAGATATCCAACAGTAGTGTAAGAGTACAGCAAGATAATTACATTTGAAGATCACTTGAAAGAGGTAGCCACAACAGATCGGTATTATGTCGCAGACCTAAGAGCTAGTTCGACTGCCAAATAACAAACAATCAATAAAACATTAATATTTCCACTGACTCCTAACTTATTATATGTTGGTCTTGATGCACATATTTATGATAGTTACTGTATATTGTGTCGACCTGGACGAAGGTGGGAAAATCTACGGCATGTTGAAATTATAACAACACTAGAAACGAAGAATGGAAATGGCTTTTCTATCGACTACTGCATATTTCAAGACATGCATCAAGTCTTTTTTTTTTTTTTTTTTACTGTTATAACTTGAAATTACGGAAGCATATGAGTAAACATATGGTTTCTTTAAATCTCTTTTATTCATATAATGAACGGCCGTGTCAAGGACCTGTTTATTTTTTACATTACAGAATTAATAGAAAAAGATCTCAAATACAGATTGCAAAATCTGTTGCGGTTACAAATCTGAATGATCATAGCACAAATGCAAGTAATGAAGAAACACTGGAATCTGGTAAGTCTTAGACAACGGAATAAATATAATAAGGACTTTGTTATGTCAAAGAAGGTTCAAATGTATTTGTAGTAATGATGTACAGATCTGTCATAATTCGAAATGTTTCGCCTAGTTGATCAAGTAAGACAAAGAATTTAATAATTACAGTTCTCTTTTTATTTTTTTATAATGCACTTTTTACACCATCAAACCATGATATGTAACCTTGAGAAGGAAAATGAAAGGCATCATGATTATCTGTAACTTGAGTGTCTCAAGAGATAAATTATATTTCAGATAATGGAAATATTTACAATGCCAGTAAATCTGAAGAGAAATATGTAATGCTTAACGATAGTAATTACGATAGTATGTCTGCTATTAGGCAGGATACGGAAGGGATTTATGACCACACAAGTTCCACTCAAAATGCTCATAGAAAAAATGAGGATGTAGATGTTTACGACCATGCAGACCCAGTCATTATCAAACAAAGCTTACAAATTGAGAACGATGGCGTCTACAACCAATGTGAATTAAATATAAAGTCAGTTATCGCCAAGGCACACGTGAATGGTGATTCAACAACTATTTACGATCATGCATGATTTCAGACTGGATTTTTTTAACTTATATTTATGAACCGAGCGGGCTTGCATTTGATTTTGTGGTGTTAAAAATGAAA
Source organism: Mytilus edulis (assembly GCA_019925275.1). NCBI lineage: Eukaryota > Metazoa > Mollusca > Bivalvia > Mytilida > Mytilidae > Mytilus > Mytilus edulis. Next base: position 129,675,817 of record CM034349.1, read on the forward strand.
CAGCGGTCACCTAATTTTTTTTAGTTGAAGCAGCAGATGTTTTGATGGCAAATGTATTTGGTTTCATGTAGCGCCTAATACATATTGTTGGTTGCACGTTAGTGAACTACAACATTTTCTTTTTTTGAGAAATGAAGAATCTGCTTACGTCGTCGATTTTTGAATGCACATAAGCCAATGCTTGGCCATTATTTTGATTAAAAAATATCGTTTGATTAATTTTCAGTTTCAAAATTAAAATTAAGTTAAATCAACCACATGCAAACATTAACCTTTACGCTTATACCTAATCGACTTTGGTTTTGTTTTTGGTGTTGATGCCAAACGATGTTTTTTATTATTTTTTTTCAATCGTTTGCTCATTTGTTTACCCGAAGCACGTGCTGTGTGCATCAAGATTTGTTAACCTAGACCCCTTTGGGTGTGATGCCGATTGAAACAGTTTATGTATTGTCTTTTCATACATTTAGATCCTCAACTATTGATACGGAAGACACAATATGATTTGTTATGAAAACTAATGGATTTTGAAATAGTGTACAGTATATTTAGCTTGTTTTAATTATATGATTTTTTTTTTATAATGTGTATTATAAAATTGAGAATGGAAATGGGGAATGTGTCAAGGAGACAACAACCCGACCATAGAGAAGACAAGTGCAGAAGGTCATCAACAGGTCTTCAATGCAGCGAGAAATTCCCGCACCCGGAGGCGTCCTTCAGCTGGCCCCTAAACAAATATATATACTAGTTCAGTGATAATGAACGCCATACTAAACTCCAAATTGTACACAAGAAACTAAAATAAAAAAATAATATAAGACTAACAAAGGCAAGAGGCTCCTGACTTGGGACAGGCGCAAAAAAGCGGCGCGGTTAAACATGTTTATGAGATCTCAACCCTCCCCTTTACCTCTAGCCAATGCAGAAAAGTAAACGCATAACAATACCAACATTAAAATTCAGTTCAAGAGAAGTCCGAGTCTGATGTCAGAAGATGTAGCCAAAGAAAATAAACAAAATTAAAAACCAATTATTCAGAGAACAATTGAAGGCCTTTCCACCAGTTTATATCTATTTTGATATTAAAATATAAAAATCAGTTTAAAATGTCAGTTCATATGGCTTTATGATGTATAGATATGAATTTAAAGCAAAGGTCAAAATCTAGAACGTCAAATTAACCTATGACCTTGACCTCAATTTCAAGGTCACAAACTGAGGATTTCAAATCAAAAGACCCTAGTCTCTAATATGTATGGTTAATAAGTGATATCACTTTAAACATAATTTAAGATATGATAGGGGCTAAAACTCCCATTCATTGTTTACGCACCCTTTCAACTAAAATTATTTAGTTACCACATGTCGCAACTAACAATTTATACAAAATAATTTGTCGATATCTAATAAGGTTAATGAAAATGATTGAAAATAAGACAAATTCAAAAATTAGAATATGACCTTGACCTTTGACCTTGACCTAATTTTCATTTTTTTTGGACCAAGGACCTCAAATCAAAAGATCCTAGGTCTCTATCACTTATGGTGTTCCAGTTTAAAATACATTTCAAATTTCAAATACAAAAAAGGAAATAACTCTCATATGGAGTGTTTGGGGAGATAACTCCTACAAAGAAAAGTATTCGGTTACACAGGGTAAATTTCAAAAGCGCATAAACTGTTCGATATCATATACCAAATATCTAAGCAACATATTGCGAAACAAATGTTTATCGCAAGAACAAAATTTGGCGGAAGAAAAAAAAAATAATCAGAAGAAAAACAATAGGTCTTTCCACAGAAAAGTGGAAAGACCTAATGACAATAATACATAAATAACATCAGACTACTAGCAGTTAACTGACATGCCAGCTCCAGGCTTCAATTAAACTGATTGAAAGATTATGTCTTCATCATATGAATATATCCTTCCCGTAAGGGGTTTAGTATCATACCATCATAACATATATGAGAAGAACATAACCCGTGTCATGCATTGTTTATATGTGATAACGGTACGTTATTAATTTATCGTTCACATTAGTATGATTAGTAGATTGTAAAAAACATATAATTGACTCAATTTTTAAATTAATAAATATCAAATTCTATTTATTGTTACAACATAAGAAGGATTGTTTATTTATATTGTGGATTCTGTAAAGGTTTCTTAAAAAAAGTACCAACATATTTAATGAATTCGATTTGAAAGACTTTTGTTAAATCCATTGTTTTGTTTTCTGATCGGACATATAATAGACTTCACACAAAATCAAAAGTAAAAACTCAAAAAATCATTAATACAATTATTATGTGTATCATATATCTTGAATCCATTCAAAAGTAAAGTGAAAGGACTGATATTATATGATGCACAATTCTATTTTTTTTTCAAGTAGTTTAGTTTTATTCTATCCCAAAATAATTTCAGATATGTGAATGTTACACAGCACTGGTGATAATAGACAACAACATTGCATATATGTTTATTTCTCACGAAGTCTGTTGAAAAGGAAACGATACATGTTGGTTAGTTCCTTTTCTATGGGAATTAAAATTTAAACTCATTATCGGGAGCAACAAGTCTATTATTTATTCGATCCACCACAGACTGTTTTTGTACTAATTTAAACAAATAAAATTATTCAGAAATCAAATTAGCCTGCAAATATTTGTTTTTAATCTAATATCACCTTTTGAATAATATCTCCTTATCACCAATTGTATAATTAACAGGTAGAACCTTATCTTTTATTAATTTGTTGTACATAAGACTTTCTTTTTAATTTATTTTGATGTATTTATTTCCCAGAAGGAGTAACTGTTGACGTTGATTATGCTTTTGTAAGACTTTATTTAGTTCATTTGTAGATTTTAATACTTTTTATATAAAATTTAGAAACAACCTCTTTTAGTTTATTTATAAAATTGATATTCTCAAAACTCATTCTAAATACAAGAAATCTTGACCATCTTTCTAAAAAATAAAAAAAATGGTGTCGCTTTCCAATTAAAAAATGGGTCATCATTATCAATGGGGTTTCGTATCCAGTATATTTCCTATCACTGTTAAGCTGTTTTCTTTCCAGTCGTTAATAATATTTTATTTTTATTTACCATAACAATCTCTTTTCACTTCTAATATTTAAACCTGAACTTCTTTTTATCACGTAGACTATCTCTTGGATCAGTTATACATTTCTTTGTCTGTCTGGATTTCTCTAAAACAAAACAAAATATTGTGTATGTTTTCACCCTCTTCTCTTTACTGTACTCTTTATTTCATATGTGTACCTTTTATTAAATCGTAATAAAGATTATGAATTATAAAAAAGAAGATGTGGTATGATTGTCAATTCGAAAACTCACCACAAAAAACCAAATGACACAGAAATTAAAACCTATAGGTCAATTGACAATTTTTTTTATCAAAGCATATATTCTCATCTTGTATAAATCAACGTCAATGAATGTTATATTTGACCGTAGATAAACATGGTGATATCTTTTGAATCCTGTTTGGTCATAAAGCTCCTAACGTTTCTATGTATATATATATACAACTCGTCTAAACATCAACCCAACAATGTTAGATCAGGGAAGAACAACAAATTTGCGAAACATTGTTGGGTTGATGTTAAGACGAGTTGTATATACATTATGTACACAGCCATGTATCACCATCATTGCTGGTGATCCGATGTATAAATCTGTTGTAGAGTTGTCACTGACTCAGACGTATTTATATATATATATATATATATATATATATATCTTTAAACGAGTCTAAATTGAAAACTACGTTCAAACCTATAATTGCGTTGGATAAAAACCGCAATTTTTATACGTGTGCATGTAAAACAAATTTCGTTGTAGAAGGGTCTAAAAACAGCACACACAACATTTTCCAAAAGCAAAAAAAAGTGAAAAAGTATATTTAAACAAAACGCATTTGACTAACAGGTCGAACAACTGATGTTCTTTAACCCTTTATATATATGTTGCGTTTCCGAGTATATCTAATTACCAATAGATACATTTGATGGTTGTATGCTCTTCAAGTATGATAAGGTCGTCTGTTAGCCATTAGTTCAGTACCGGAGGAGGATAATTTCTAGATGGTCTGTCTGATGATCTAAAACAAACCCTACGGATACTACATATACATCCTGTACATTCAGCGCTTCAGACGAGAGGTATAGGTTCTTTTATCTAGTGATGCTCACAGTCCAAATAATAGACCAATTTCGAGTTCATGCGTTACCGGAAAAAATTATGCACGCCTTTATGACGTCTTTTACCAGATAGAGGGGATCGCCTGTATCCCTGCACTATTAACGTTCATCAATCGTCTAAGTGATCGTCATTATGCAAGATAAAATAAAAATAATGTTCGTTTTGTAAGTACTTAATCACAATTCCCTAATGACAGCAGTGCTGATTGTCAATTATGAGAATTTAATTTGGCGAATAATTCGTGCAATATAGTTTTATAGTTTTCCAACCACTCGTCTAACAATGGAATGGAAGTGACAATGCCCTTAAACGCACGAATTATGTTCACTTAAACCAGAATTTTTGACGGAAATGCGTCGAGCTCGAAAGTTGTCTATTAAAAAATATAAATTGAGACAATGAAAACATGCAGCATTTCATGTTGGCGACTGCAGTGATTTAAGTTCTTCTTCCCTACTGTTGGGTATATCTCTACGATTCCTCCTTATGATAGCATGATCTGACCTACTGATATCGTTAACAATTAATTAGATGATTGAGAAGATAAAACACTTCCAAAATAGTAAGTTGAATGTCATTGCTTCGGAACCGTCGGCCTAAAGGTCCTGATTATATTGTTTTGACAATTTTGGACTATATAGGTACTGAGTTTTTCTATTTCAAAAAGTTCGAAATTACAACCGAGGTTTAGGTTGCTCTTATTTCCCCGAAAATATTGTTTATTGTCTTTGTGTAGCTTGCTAATGTATATAGTTCGTTTCATTAGATCTTTTTCTAAGATATTACGCACATGTTTATGTTAGAATATTCAATTATCTAATTATTTCTTTTTATATACTTTCTTTGTTTATTTTGTCCTTTTGTTTTTATACATAAGTTTTGACTTTTTGCACTCATGGTAAACATGCACTTTTACTTTTAAAATGAAATGCTTTGTTAATTTCTGTTTGTACCAATGTGAATGGAAAATCATGTTACTGTTTTCAAACTGGTACTACACAGATATCAAGTTTACCATATTTTTTTTCAGAAGATGCAGTGAATTACAATTGCGCGTTTTTTTTGTTTTTTTTTAGAATTGATAGTCTTGCACTTTTCCTCATGATTTTTGTATCATTTATATTCATTTGCCTATCTGGTTCGAGTATTTGTAGTTTTTACAAAATAAAACAATTAATGTAATACACATGAGAGGCTTAGATAACTATATAACCATGTTCAATTTACCATTTTTCTACAAAAGAAAATGCATGTACTAGTCAGGAATATGATAGTTATCATCCATTCGTTTGATGTGTTTGAGCTTTTGATTTTGCATTTGATTAGGGTCTTTCCTTTTTTGAATTTTCCTCAGAGTTCAGAAATTTTTATGATTTTACTTTTTAAATGCTACCAAGTAGTACAATATTATGTTCATGTATACTTTTTATTACATCATATTGCAATAACTTATCTGGTTTTTTTTCTAGCTCAAATAAATAAGTCACGTAGACATAGAAATGACACAGAGGAACTTCAAATTCCGCGATATAATTGTAACTCTAATAATCGTCCGTATTGCTATTAGATATCTTTTTTTCTGTATTTGCACTTTAAGAACCTAGCAGCTGAAAACAACATAGTTAAAATAAGTATACTTCTCAAACAAAGTTTAGCAACACCAATTTTAACTTAAGATAAAGCAAAGAACAAAATCCTGATTTACCTTTCAAATCTGTGTCTTCTTAATTGAATTGATTGTCCAATCAAATATACTTCAGTTATGCTGGTCAAATTTTAGAAAGCTATACTATTCGAAACGGAAGTGGTCAAAATTGAAAGTCACAATTTAAAGCTAATTCTGTATATAGTCACGGTAAAAGATGAACAACGAAGTGAGGATATAGTTGATCGCATGCGCGTCTAACAATTCTCTAGCAAAAAATGAAAATGACACTCTTTGTCACCTCAATTTTTTTGTTTTGTTTAGCTTTATCTTCATTCAATTCAATATCTATTTCAGCAGGAATGCTGTTTTTTTATCCTTTTTTTGTAACAAAAATATGTATCCTAAGATTTTGACTATCATAAATCTTAATGGAAGTGTTGCAAAACTTCTTCTGAGTAGTATATATGATCGCAATAACAAAATGTTTTTCTAACATAACTTAGATTACGAAGTGTGAAATGGGTTTATTCCAGACAAGTACTTTAAACAGCTTCGCATTAATCTATAGAATTCAAATAAATCAGTAATCTCAGTAGTAATATGTCAAAACACTAAATAGTAATAAACGTGTATGAAATGACTGGGGATTTTCCCCCTTAATAATTCCTACTGTAAAAATATTTTAATGTTGCAAGTTTTACGATTTATATTTAAAAAAATATCATATCAAGTATTGCAAAAAATAACATCAAGCATTTATCTTATTAATCAAGACAAATATCAATTTAATGCTCAATTACCAGTTCTATGATCCGAAAGTTAATTTATCTAAGTGATAAATGTATGATTTGTACAGTATTTGGAAAAAAAATCTGCAGCAACAAATTAATGATAAAGATTCATTGATCAATCTGTGAAATATTTATCAAAGGTATCAGGATTATGATTTAGTACGCCAAACACGCGTTACGTCTACACAAGACTCATCAGTGACGCTCATAATTGCTTTAAAAAGACACTTTGATATTGTATCAATTAATCTCATCATAGATACCAGGACTAAATTTTGTATATACGCCAGACGCGCGTTTCGTCTACAAAAGACTCATCAGTGACGCTCGAATCCCAAAAAAAGTTTTAAAAAAAGCCAAATAAAGTACGAAGTTGAAGAGCATTGAGATCCAAAACTTTTAAAAGTGTTGCCAAATACAGCTAAGGTAATCTATGCCTGTGGTAGAAACTTCTTAGTATTTCCAAAAACTCAAAATTTTGTAAACAGTTAATTTATAAACATAACAATATCAATGATAATTCATGTCAGCACAAAAAGTGCTGTCTACTGGGCTTGTGATACCCTCGGGGAAATAAATCTCCACCAGCAGTGGCATCGACCCAGTGGTTGAACATAAATTCATCATAGATACCAGGACTAAATTTTGTATATACGCCAGACGCGCGTTTCGTCTACAAAAGACTCATCCGTTACGCTCAAATCCAAAAAAAGTTAAAAAAAAAAAAAAAAAAAAAGCCAAATAAAGTACGAAGTTGAAGAGCATTGAGATCCAAAATTCCTAAAAGTGTTGCCAAATACAGCTAAGGTAATCTATGCCTGAGGTAGAAAAGCCTTAGTATTTCAAAAAATTCAAAATTTTGTAAACAGTTGATTTATAAATATAACAACATCAATGATAATTCATGTCAGCACAAAAAGTGCTGACTACTGGGCTTATGATACCCTCGGGGAAATAAATCTCCACCAGCAGTGTCATCGACCCAGTGGTTGTAAATAAACTCATCATAGATACCAGGACTAAATTTTGTATATACGCTAGACGCGAGTTTCGTTTACAAAAGACTCATCAATGACGCTCGAATCCAAAAAAGTTATAAAAAAAGCCAAATTAAGTACGAAGTTGAAGAGCATTGAGATCTAAAATTCCTAAAAGTGTTGCCAAATACAGCTAAGGTATTCTATGCCTGAGGTAGAAAAGCCTTAGTATTTCAAAAAATTCAAAATTTTGTAAACAGTTAATTTATAAATATAACAATATCAATGATAATTCATGTCAGCACAAAAAGTGCAATTTCTAAAATGAAGTTACACGATTAGAAAGTGAAAGACTTTGATAGCTATGTTACCAACGCTAAACAAAGTCCAAAGCTATACCAGCTTTATCAAAGATACAATTCATGGAACCCGAAAATTATATAATACTATTAGCAAATTGTTCATTATCAAAACGTGTACAATATGACTATTGATATTGTTTTAAAAGTTGTCAAATTTACCTACAATATATATAACAAGTATCGTGATTATTGTCGCGAAACATATGATCCAACTGTAGTCATAATCCCCTACTCTTGTTCCCGTATGCAACATTTACTGAAGTTGTACTTTTAGCAAAAAACACCGGGTGCCACGATTTGATTAGGATCTGCGTACCCATGCAGAACACTTGAGGTCAATTGATTTATAACAACTGTAGGTCAAGGTGCAAATTATAAGGGCAACTGATTGTACATAGGGAGTTTTGATAAACCTCCAAATTAAACTGGGGATGACTATTGAACACACTTAGGAAAAAAACTGTATACAGAATAAGACGTAATTGAAATTGTCAACTTTGGTTGATAGGGATTTAAATCTCTGTAGAATAGATTGGAATAATCACTCAATATTAAAACAAATGGCATACAACTCAAAACAATGCAAACCTATATAGTTAGAACAAGTTGAAACAACACCAAATCATTACACAGAAACAATCCAGTTCATTCTTGATCTTTTTTGTGAGAATAACAGCTCCCTTGTTTAACAAGTCTGAAGTTATTCTTTGATTATCGAACCACAGAATTGTATATTTCGAATACCACTTAAAACAATAAAATAAAGGACATACACACAAGAAAAGTAGTCATGTACAATACGCTAATATGCAATAAAGAAAAGCTAATAGAAGAACTTACAATGGATCACCTTTAGGATAATTATAAACAACAGTGGTATTTAAAACCATGGAAGAGTAAATTCCAACCATAATGATAAATAAAACAAAATTGAGACTATCATGGTTTGTTAAAGAGATAACATTACTTCTTAGAAAAAATGAGTAAATTGTTCAAAGCATGAAAACAGACTCAACAAACAGTACAGAGACACAAAGAAACTACTTAAGAAAGAGACAAGATTAGCCTGCTGGGCATATTAAAAAATTCATAAGTTACGACGAAAGTTTCGAACTTGACAGACACAGAATTTTTTATTTTTTTTACATCAGGTCCCCTAAAATAGAAGACAGCTAGTGAGTCGCACCGTCAAGATCTGAGGGCATTCTGATAGTTGATACAAACTTTTTTTTAAAAGACGAAAATACCTAGCCAGTTATTAAAGACCTATCTCATTAACCGGTACAAACTGCAAACAGTTAGAACCTGTTGTAGTAATAAGTGTTGCTCTGCATGGTAAGTTTTTTTGTACGTTTTGCCATTCCATTGATCAAAATTAAATGAAAGTGAGGGTTGTGATTGTATAAAAAAGCTTAGGGTATAAACTTCGTATTTCATTTGGCCTACACATTGTGTTAATTTCAACGCCACTGAGATTTACGAAGATGAAAGCGCGTATGACGTACCGAAATATTAAGCCTCGGTCACACCTTACCGGATAGCTCGAACGGACGCCTAACGGATAACTTTTTTTCAATCCGTTCATGTCCGTTAGACGTCCGTTCTTATCCGTTAGACGCCCGTCCATATCCGTTGCATGTCCGTTAAGCGTACGTTTTATCCGTCGACGTCCGTTCTGTCCGGTGGAAAATTTTGAGCATGTTCAAAACTTTGAACGGACGTCCAACGGATAAAATGTCCGTTGAACGTCCGTTAAGCGTCCGTTTTGTACGGTACTCGTCCGTTTTATTTCCGTTTTGTATCCGTTACGTGTCCGTTATACATCCGTTGGAGGTCTGGAAGATAAATTCACCAACGGACTTCTACCGGACGTTTAACGGATGAACGGATCTACAACGGATTAATGCCAATTGAAAATTTCGCGTCAGAAATGCCAATTATTGGTATGTCTGATTTCTTAAAGGTTCATGAATTCTTATTATTCATAATCGATCTTAGAGTATAGGTACGTCTTCACAATTAAGCAGTTCTTATTCAGGCCAGACACTGCCCTTTGACGGAATTTTGAAGAACAAACCAAAACCAGTTACACAGAAACATTTTGAATATTTATGCGATTTACATGTATTATTATTGTCGCCTTTGATTTTTCCGTATATATCTTGTTCATCCCTTTTATCCGGTACGCTTCCGTTAGGTGTCCGCTTTATGCGTTACTTGTCCGTTGGATGTACGTTCGACATCCGTTCTGTCCGGTACGCGTCCGTTTCTCGTACGTTGCATATCAGGCGTGTGTCCGTTATGCATCCGTTACACGTCCGTTTTATTCGGTCAGTACATCAACGAACTCCCAACGGATAACAATTTTGTCAACGGACAACTTTTATTTTCATCCGTTAGTCGTCCGTTCGTGCTATCCGGTAAGGTGTGACCGAGGCTTTAGCTGGTTATATTTTATGATTTTGTACTGATAACGAACAGTATTTTGTAGATCTTTGTGTACATGCTTTTTAACAATTCATCCCAATGCATCTGTTACCGAATTTAAAAGTCATAACATTATAATGTAAAATTGGTATGACTTTTTAAAACCTTTTAATGACAGACGAACATACTGTATATAAGGTGTTTAAGATAAGACTTATCGTTTCAAATAGGTGAAGAACTTTGACATAATTTGATTTTGTGCATTAATTATTGTATACAATTCAAGTCAATCGATCCTTCAAATTGAATACGAAAAGATGAGTTTTCTGAAACAGAAGTAAAAGGAGAATAACTGAAATCGACACTTCGTAAGTCTTACGGTCACTAACAATAATTTCTTTAAACCGATATGGCATGTCTAGTGTTAATTGACTAGCGACATATTTTGCAGTCTTAGATCTTTAGATACCATCTGTATCTTACCTATTAATGCTATTTTACTGTGCATGGATTTGTAACGATGTTGATACAGGTATATAGCATGACACCCTTTCTTTATCGATGTTCATGCGATTTCTTCTGCTTCTTGTTTGCTTCCTAGGTTTGTCTTTCAATCGTGTTATGAGATTTATAAAAAAAGGTAAACATCTATTGCTTTATTTTAGACACTTCAATTGCTAAGTTTTAGAACACAATGCATGTCTATATACTTGATTTTTAAAGAAACTCATTTGTATAATCCGAATCTGAAACATACTGATAATATAGAAAAACAAACGATATCGGTTATCTATCCATGACATAAAATCAATACATGCACAGCAACAACAACAAGAAACAAAACCAAACAAACCACACACACATAAGCAAAGAAATAGCGCTTTTATTGCTGTTCTCCATATCGAAATCACAGTGAGGCCGCCCACTTAAACTCTCACCTAGCACCATTTATCTCTTTCGTTAAAGTAAATCATCCGTTTTTCCGTATGAATTAACCTTATCCATAACACATCCTAAGGAATTTGGAAATCATACAACGCACGTTCGAGGGATATACTACTGATGGAAAAAGTAAACAATGCGAAGGAAAGGGCTAGTATAAACAGATTATGAACAGAAAATATTTAATACGCCACATTTGTAACAAAGGATATGACTAAGTTAAATTTACAAGTAACAAATTGATCCACATGGAAAATTAGGCTAAACATCATGTAATAAATATTGTTCTATCATCTTACTTATCCCATACGTGATTCTTGATTAATTGTTAATTGTTTATCTAGGTCAGGATAAGCAACCATCGAAAACATTAACATTAGATTAACTACAATTTCGTATTATATGACTCTAGGAAGGACAACTTTATGCAGATTTATGGATAGAGAGGACTCTAAATATGAATTTCTCTCCACAAATATAACGACTGTGTGTCCTTTGGAAAAAAATCTCACGGTAATGGATTAGTAACATATTTCACCCGGAAACATCTTTTATGATCATTTGCAAAACAAGTAGCCTGTAATACAGTGGTTATCATTGGTTCTCATCAATGTATTTCGTTTATTGTTAAGGTACTTATCGTATTGTTTTTTTTCCCTACTTTTTGTTGTAACATTTTGTTTGCCAGTACCCTTTCATAGCCTACGTTACTAGCACTGTTTTTGTTCTGTCTCGAAGGCTGTACGATAACGGATAACCATATCGTTCTGATAAATAGAAGTCCAATTGATAATATAATTTTCTGACTCTTTTATTTCTGTAGATGCAGCTGAAGATTCTGTTCTAAAATTCACCTGCTTTTTAAGGTAATAGGTTACCTTGCATAAAACATCGATGGTTGAAAATCAGCTGGTAATCACATAACCTTATTCGTCAGTTGTATTAAATTAGTTTTATAAAGAAGAAAATTATTAACCAATGGAAAAAATATGCAGTCTCATTAAACTCAGCATCAAAGCTACCTGCTTTTCGTTTATCATCTAAAATAAGAGTTCAGATGTTAAATTTACTGTAAACCCATATTAAATCTACAGGAGGTACTGCTCTGGACAAAATCCTCACACTTCAATGTCTATTTCGCATTATCACATTATCATATTTTCAGTACGGAACAGGATTCGAAGTAGTTAATAATTTCAACTAATATAATGAGATTCTATGTAACCGTTTTAAACATTTGGTACTTAATCATAATCATATTTGACAGTAATAAGTGATTTGAATAATTTAATTTCCAAGCAATCAACTATGTATCGCCAACTTAACAATATTCCAACTCTGTAAGGAAATTATCTCTATTTCCCTGATCCTTGCTCACGTTCGTATGTAATCCCGTGGAAGGGGCATACTCGAGTTCAATTAAACCATCATAGTTTGGAAATGAATACTTAAACAGAAAACGCGTCATGTTTTATGTCTCTCACTGTGTCAATAATGAAGCTATAATGAAGCTAAGCAAAAGATAAGCCAAATAACCAGCAGACGTGTCGTCTCATAATTGGTATAAGTGAGAAAATCTTAATCCCAATTGTTAAAAAGGTAAAGCCACCATCAATGAATTTTTATAATGTGCACAATTAAGCAAAACTCGACTTTTTCTATCGCATTTGGTGTATTGTAAATAAATTTTTTGTTATACTGAATCTGTTTTTAAAAGTTACTTGAAATAGCTTACAATTCCCTTGATTTAATCTATAGAGAAAGGCTAATAGAAGAACTTACAATGGATCAATTTTTAGGATGATTACATACAACAATGGTATTGAAAACCATGGAAGAGTCAATTCCAACCAAAATGATAAATAAAAAAAATAAATAGAGACTATCATGGTTTGATAAAGAGATAGAATGAATTATTAGAAAAAAATAACAAATTGTTCAAAAACATGAAAACAGACTCCACAAACAGTACAGAGACAAAAGGAAACAACTCAAGAAAGAGACAAGATTAGCCTGCTGATCATATTAAAAAAAACATCATATGTTACGACGAAAGTTTCGAACTTGACAGAAACAGAAAAAAATAAAGAATGACTTCAGGTCCCCCCAAAAAGAAGACTGCAAGTAAGTCGCACCGTTAAGATATGAGGGCATTCTGATAGTTGATACACACTTTTTTTAAAGACGAAAATACCTAGCCAGTAATACAGACCTGCCTTATTAACCGGTAGAAACTGCAAACAGTTAGAACATGTTGGAGTAATAAGTGTTGCTATGCATGGTAAGTTTTTTGTACGTTTTTCAATTCCATTGATCAAAATTTAAATGACAGTGATGGTTGAGATTGTACAAAAAAGCTTAGGATATACAAGAGGGACGAAAGATACCAGAGGGACAGTCAAACTCATGAATCGAAAATAAACTGACAACGTCATTGCTAAAAATAAAAAAAGACAAACAGACAAACACTAGTACAAATGATACAACATAGAACAGAACATAGATACAACATAGAAAACTAAAGATTAAGCAACACGAACCAAAAACTAGAGGTGACCTCAGGTGCTCCGGAAGGGTAAGCAGATCCAGCTCCACATGTGGCACCTGTCGTGTTGATTATGTGATACCAAATCCGGTAAATAGTCTAGTTCGGTAGGTCACATTCATGAAAGAGAAGGGGATTGTAGTTACGACGTGTATCCGATATCCTTTTTGAAACAGTTATTTCAGAAATAATGAGTTTCGTTAAAACTCCGGAAGGGTATGCAGATCCAGCTCCACATGTGGCACCCGATAGCTAATTCGGTAGGTCACTGCAACTTGCAGTGATGTGGTGGTTTTTGTAGTCCGTGTCGAAGGCCTCGCTGTGAATTTCAGCTGACGATACCAGAGGGACAATCAAACGGTTTATTAAAGATACCAGAGGGACAGTCAAACGGTTTATTAAAGATACCAGAGGGACAGTCAACCGGTTTATTAAAGATACCAGAGGGACAATCAAACGGTTTATTAAAGATACCAGAGGGACAGTCAAACGGTTTATTAAAGATACCAGAGGGACAGTCAAACGGTTTATTAAAGATACCAGAGGGACAGTCAAACGGTTTATTAAAGATACCAGAGGGACAGTCAAACGGTGTATTAAAGATACCAGAGGGACAGTCAAACGGTGTATTAAAGATACCAGAGGGACAGTCAAACGGTGTATTAAAGATACCAGAGGGACAGTCAAACGGTGTATTAAAGATACCAGAGGGACAGTCAAACGGTGTATTAAAGATACCAGAGGGACAGTCAAACGGTGTATTAAAGATACCAGAGGGTCAGTCAAACGGTGTATTAAAGATACCAGAGGGACAGTCAAACGGTGTATTAAAGATACCAGAGGGACAGTCAAACGGTGTATTAAAGATACCAGAGGGACAGTCAAACGGTGTATAAAAGATACCAGAGGGACAGTCAAACAATTTATTAAAGATACCAGAGGGACAGTCAAACGGTGTATTAAAGATACCAGAGGGACAGTCAAACGGTGTATTAAAGATACCAGAGGGACAGTCAAACGGTGTATTAAAGATACCAGAGGGACAGTCAAACGGTGTATTAAAGATACCAGAGGGACAGTCAAACGGTGTATTAAAGATACCAGAGGGACAGTCAAACGGTGTATTAAAGATACCAGAGGGACAGTCAAACGGTGTATTAAAGATACCAGAGGGACAGTCAAACGGTGTATTAAAGATACCAGAGGGACAGTCAAACGGTGTATTAAAGATACCAGAGGGACAGTCAAACGGGACAGTCAAACGGTGTATTAAAGATACCAGAGGGACAGTCAAACGGTGTATTAAAGATACCAGAGGGACAGTCAAACGGTGTATTAAAGATACCAGAGGGACAGTCAAACGGTGTATTAAAGATACCAGAGGGACAGTCAAACGGTGTATTAAAGATACCAGAGGGACAGTCAAACGGTGTATTAAAGATACCGAAGGACAGTCAAACGGTTTATTAAAGATACAAGAGGGACAGTCAAACGGTTTATTAAAACTCTCTATGTACAATCAGGCAAGTTGCAGTCACTACCGGATTAGACTATTTACCGGATTTGTTATCATTATCATTATCATTTGTGAAACTGTTATTTCACATTTTATTTGGCCTACAAATTGTGTTAATTTCAACGCCACTGAGATTTACGAAGATGAAAGCGCGTATGACGTACCGAAATATTAGCTTGTTATATTTTATGATTTTGAACTGATACCGAACAGTATTTTGTAGATCTTTGTGTACAAGCTTTTTAACAATTCATCCCAATGCATCTGTTATCGAATTTAACAGTCATAACATTGTATTGTGTGACGGCGTGCACAAAGTTGACGGCAACTGTAAAATGCGCGTTTTAAAAAGTTTTATACAACCGTGTTTAAAATATTTCTGAATAAGAATAAGAATAAGATTTTTTTTATGATAAAATTATGAATGCATGCCATTAAAATCCACATTACTAGTAAGGTAAATTAAAATTTAATCTACAAAGCATGAAACGGACATATAGAAAACGGCAAAAAATACGGTGTAACTTGTAACATTAAATAAGCATAAATAAGAGTTTTTGACCTAAAACTTATACAAATTCAACATATTTTCCTGCATTTTCGTATAATAGAACTGTTGGGATTCGGACTCGGACATCACACTAAATTCATCCCAAAAAAAATCAAAAGATCATGGTAGATAAGTCTTGAATGATCTCCGTTATGTGTAAGAAGTAGTAATTTGGAAGGACTAATAATCGAAATGGAAGAATCGGCAAGAAAAATATGTAATTGCAATCTTTTTATTTTCAAAATAACTTGATATTCCAAATGTGCATAACCAGAGGTTTAAAATTATCTGCAAAATATGAATGATTCAATAGTCCAGACTGAACACCTGATTTTTTTTAATGTCCAGCTATTATGTTACAATCTAAAGAAATGACGTTTTAACACTATTTTCTGAAAGGAGTCCACGACATAGTCGCTAATCATTTTCATTTCTCTGCTCTGAGCACATATTTATCTATATTTTCAAAATGTGCATTTGCTGCACTTTTACGTTCGAAAGAAAAAAGAAATATGTTATACGTAAATATATAAAGTTATGTGATAAACTAAGTGTCCAGTGTTTTTGTTACGCTCTTGTTTTCTAGGGGGAAATGCCGACGTCGTAAATGATTTTAGTACTTTGAAGACGTTACGTTTGTGGACTCAGCTTTGTGCACGCCGTCATACCATTAAGGTCAATCGATCCTTAAAATTGATCACGTAAGGATGAGTTTTCTGAAACAGAAGTAAAAGGAGAATAACTGAAATCTTTACTTTATAATTTTTAAGGTCTCTAACACTAATTGGTTATAACCGATATAAGGTATGTCTAAATTTTACTTGACCAGCGACGTATTTGACAATCTTAGATATTTAGATGTCCTGCTAAATATCTGTATAATTAAAATCAAGCCCCGTTAACAAAATAGTTGTAATATCTGTACTGTTATCATAAGCATGCGAAAGTATTTGATAATAATCTCCCGTTGTTTTTGCTACTCGTTTATTAATGTTTTTATTTCTGAAAAGTGTTTTAAAAATATACAATTAACGAAAAATAAATTCAATACTCACCAATTTAGAAAGATATATATTACATCCATCACATTTATATACTTCTATGTACGGTATATTAGTCTATTAAAGTTAATCCTCGTGCGAATTAATCGTTTTACATGTGAAGGTCAATATATTTTACCAGCTAACAATTCTAAATATAGAAATAGGTGGAAACCTATTAAAGTCGGTCAATATGAAATTATAACTATGTGTGTACATGTAATTATACTTAGTCTAGCAACTCATACAGTCAAAGCTAAAACTGTCATTAGAGATGCACATATAATTGTATTTTTATCTCTAAATTCTGTATATATTTGTATGTATATTCTGCTTTTTATATTTGAAATACATGTATCGAATACTTTTTTTAAAACAAACCAAGATGTCACTTAATCCATTGCATATATGTTCTTTAAATTGTCAGGGGTTAAGAAAATATGAAAAAAGAATTAGACTAAAAGAATGGATAAAACAACAAAAATGCAACATAATATTTTTACAAGAAACACATTTTTCGAACAATTCAATAGATAAAGAATTTACGGGCGATTTATATCATAGTTTTGGAAGCACACAATCAAGAGGTGTTTCGATTTATATCAACCAAAAAATTAAATATGAAATCATAGATAAATATGTAGATCAAGACGGAAGAATTGTTTTAATCAACACAGAAATAGATAAAAATATATTTACCTTTGTAAACCTTTATGCCCCAAACACATGTAAAGATAGAAATATATTCTTTAAAAAAGCTTTAAGTGTCATTGAAAAATATAACCTTGGTATAATTATCATAGGCGGTGATATGAATGAAACGCTTAATATAAAAGATAGAAAAAGTAATAGAAAAGATCAACAAAAAATAAAAAATAAGACAAATGGGCTAAAAACTCTGATAAAAAAACTAAAAGTTATAGATATATGGAGAGCAATAAATCCAAATAAAACGCAATATACCTGGAAAATAAAAAATAATGAAGTAGCTAGTAGAATTGATTATTTTCTAGTTAGTCAAGATGTGAGACCAAGAGTACTCAGCACTGATATACGACCTGCTACTATTCAATATACAGATCACTTAGCGATTTCACTTAAAATTAATCATTGTCAAGGGAACAAAGGAAAGGGATACTTCAAATTAAACAACAGTATTCTTAATGACGAATCATACAAAATAAAAATAAATACTTTGATAGATAAATATGAAAAATTAAGAAATAAAAAAAGTCTAGCAATCGTGTGGGATCTCTTTAAAATAGAAGTAAGAGAGAAAACTATAGAACATTGTAAATTAAAAGCTAAACAGAAAAGAGACGAAATTACAAAACTCGAACAAAAACTTAAACTTTTGAATGAAATTCATGATAACAACCTGGATGGAAAAAATAATAATTTGCCAAATATAATAGATTCAATAAATAAAACAGAAGAAACACTACAAACTCTATATTCAGATAAAATAAAAGGGGCACAAATAAGATCACGAGTTGAATGGATAGAAGAGGGCGAAAAAAATACAAAATATTTCTTGGGATTAGAAAAATCAAGACAAACAAGGAAAAACATTACTGCTATAAGGAACAGTAAAGGAGAAATAACAGAAGATCAAGGCAAAATATTAGAAACGGGGAGAAATTATTATGTCAATTTATATAAGTCAACTAACCCTGATTTAAGAGAAATTGAAAATTATATTGAAAAAACTAAAATAAATTACAAATTAAGTACACAAGAAGGTAATGAAATTGACGGCAACCTGACAATAGAGGAATGTACACAATCTGTTTTTAAAATGAAACTTAATAAAACACCAGGTATCGATGGTCTCTCAATTGAATTTTATAGAGCTTTATGGTCCAACTTACAAAACTTTGCTGTAGATGTTTTTAATAATTGCTATGAAAAAAAAGAATTGACAAATTCTCAGAAACTAGGATTAATTACCCTTATATACAAGAAAAACGACCCATTAAATTTAGATAATTATAGACCAATTACCTTACTAAATGTAGATACCAAAATTATAGCATACTCTCTTGCACAAAGACTGAAACCAATATTGCATAAAATCATTCATAGTGATCAAAACGGTTATGTAAAAAACAGATATATTGGATTTAATATTAGACAAATCCAAGATATTATAGATTATTCGGAAAAATTCAATGTAGATGGAGCAATCCTATTTTTAGACTTCACAAAAGCATTTGACTCGCTAGAATGGGAATTTATGTATTGTTCTTTAAAGAAATTTGGTTTTCCAGGAATCTCTTTTGAGGTGGATAAATACGTTATACACAGATATAAAGGGTTGCATATTAAATAATGGCTGGATTTCAAGACCCTTCAATATTGAGCGCGGAATCCGTCAAGGGTGTCCCGCGAGTTCTATAATTTTTGTAATTGCTGTTGAAATTTTAGCTAGTAGATTAGGATAAAATAAAAGTTTTAAAGGTTTTCAAATTAAACTAGATAATAAAACCCATACCTTAAAATTAAGCCAGCTGGCAGACGACACCACTTTATTTTTAAATTCAAAACAAGAAGTGTCATTAACTCTGAATATTATAGAAATTTTTGGATCACTTTCAGGCCTAAAGCTTAACCGAAATAAAACAGAAGGAATATGGCTCGGCAATTTAAAGTCCTGCAAAGATAAAGTTGAAAACATTAATTTTACACAAAAACCTATAAAAGTTTTGGGAATATACTTTGGACTTAATAAAAATGAGTGTAAAAAATTAAACTTGCAACGACAATACGAAAAATCTGAAAAAATAATTAAAGATTGGAATAAAAGAAATTTAACTATGCTAGGTAAGATAACTCTTGTTAAATCATTAATCTTACCGAACATTACTTACGTTGCATCTGTAACCGAAATTGATAACGAATACCTAGCAAAATTTAAAAAATTGATATACAGTTTTATATGGAATAATAAATCAGAAAAAGTTAAAAGGGATATGATAAGTAAAAATTACCATGATGGCGGGCTTAAAATGATAAACATAGATAAATATCTAGAAGCGATAAATATTAGTTGGGTAAAAAAACTCATCGATAATGAAGATCTATCACCCAATTGGAAAGTCTTACCAAAATTTTATTTTGATAAATTTGGACAAGAATTCCTTATATTTAAAATGAATTTCAACAATAATAATTTGGTCTATAAACTGAAAGAACTAATTCCACAATTTTACTTAAGAATAATCATATCATGGATAAATTCAAAATCTGAAAAAGAATCAGATCATCTATCATATAAACAAATTAGACAGCAGCTTATATGGGGCAATACAAATATCAAATTAAACGGTAAATGTCTCATTTTCAAAAACTGGATAAACAGTAAAATTCTTTTTTTAAATGACATTATTGATAATAAAGGAAAATTTAATCAAAACATGATCTTAGATAAACTTTCCTGTCATGCTAACTGGTTTTCAGAATATTCTAAATTAATGAAAGCAATACCAAAACAGTGGTTAAAAGAGCTAACTAAAGAAGAATCAATAAAAACAAAAGTTGCCATTGACTCCGAATATAAATTTAAAGATAAAAAAGGGAAAATGGTATCACTTAAAAACATTTCCTCTAAAGACATTTACATCTCCCTCTTAAATAGATATTATGAAAAACCAATAGGATTTCAAAAATGGGACAACATATTTATCTTGGAAAACAACACAAACAAAAGACAACAAATGCTAAATTATATCTTTTATTATTTACAAGATAATAAATTCAAAATGTTAAGATGGAAATTTCTGCACTACATTTTACCAACCAAACAATTACTTTTCTCTTGGAAAATAACTAAAACTCCGCTATGTAATATTTGTGATGTCATCGAAGATTATGAGCACTACTTTTTAACATGCAAATTTCTGAAATCATTTTGGGATCAAATAAAACTATTACTTGATAAACTTAAAATAGGACATCATATCATATCAATTAAATCACTTTTGTACGGATACAAAATAAACGATACAAGTTATTACAGTATTAATGATTTAATAACAATTATTCTTTTTACTGTATACAAAGGATACTATATATCCGAAAAAAAACCAAAACAAATTAATATGTTTGAAATTTTCAAAAAAGAATTTCTTCAATATCACGAAATATTGATAAATAAAGAAGGCAAATATGAAAAATTCCATAATCTGGTTGCAGCAAAAATTAAATTAATTTCATAAATTAGAATTTATAATACATCATGTTATCATATTTCTATTCCGTTACATACATGTCATTATTACTATATATATATATTGTGCACTAACAAGTACTAACTTATCAATGAAATGCAATATACTAACGTTAACGAGGCCGGGATAAGGTACCGGTACTTCATGTATCTCTAACAAATGTAAAATTCAAATAAAACATTATAATTTCAAAAAAAAATAAAAAAAATAAAGATATTTAGATACCAGAGTATTTATTTAATCTGTATCTTTACCTATTAATGCTAATTTATTGTGCAAAGATTCATAACGATGTTGATACAGGTATAGCATGACACCCTTTCTTTGTCGACGTTCATGCGATTTCTTCTCCTTCTTAGATAAAGAAAGATGTGATATGAGTGCCAATGAGACAACTCTCCATCCAAATAACAATTCATAAAAGTAAAACATGATAGGTCAATGTACGGCCTTCAACACGGAGCCTTGGCTCACAACGAACAACAAATATAAGGGCGCCCACAAATTACAAGTGTAAAACCATTCAAACGGGAAACGAGGAACACGTATAAATTACATAAACTACTGTACATCAAATTCCTAACTTAGGACAGGTGAAAATATTTGCAGCGGGATTAAACGTTTAAATGGTACCAAACCTTCTTCCTTTTTCTGAAACAATAGTATAAAATCACAACATAGAAAAACACATGATAAAATATCAATTGGCAAGCTTTACTAAATCAAAAAACTTAAATTCACACACGTGTTTGATACCTTGGTTTGTCTTTCAATCGTGTTATGAGATTTGTAAAAAGGTCAACGACTATTGCCTTATTTTAGTCACTTCCATTGCAAAGTTTTACTACACAGTTCCTGTCTATGTACATGATTTTAAAAGAAACTCGTTATCTAATCCGAATCGTCTGAATTAAACATATTAAATAGAAAAGCAAACGATATGGGGTATAAATCCATGACACAAAATATAACGAACAGCAATATTAACAAATACAAAAATCACACACATAAATCAAAGCAACAGAGTTACCCTTATCCATAACACATCCTTAGTAAGGGAAGTCTGCTGATGAAAGAGGTAAACAAATGCGAAAGCAAGATGCTAGTATACAAATATTTTGAAAGAAAATATTTAATACGCCACATTTTTAACAAAGATTATGATTAAGTTAAATTTACAAGTAATAAATAGATCAAAATGGAAAAGAAAGCAAAACCACATAAATTAAATATTGTTCTACCATCTACTTATCCTTTACGTGTTTCTTGTTTCTGTGTTTATTGTTTATCGAGGGCAGGATAAATAATCATCGAAAGTTAATATTAGAATAACTACAATGTCGTATCATATAACTGTAGTTATGACAACTTTGTGCAGATTAATTGATAGAGAGAATTTCACAATAATAATTACTCTCAACAAATATAACGACTGGCTGTCCATTAGCAAACATTCTCACAGTAATGGATTAGTAATAAAATTGAGAAAAGAAACAAAGCGACAATAACCCGACCATAGAGCAGACAACAGCCGAAGTCCACCAATGGGTCTTCAATGTAGTGAGAAACTCCCGCACCTGGAGGCGTCCTTCAGCTGGCCCCTTAAAAATATATATACTAGAACAGTGATAATGGACGTCATGTTAAACTCCGAATTATACACAAGAAACTAAAATTAAACATTATACAAGACTAACAAAGGCCAAAGGCTCCTGACTTGGGACAGGCGCAAAATTGCGTCGGGGTTAAACATGTTTATGAGATCTCAACCCTCTCCCTATACCTCTAGCCAATGTAGAAAAGTAAACGCATAACAATACGCACATTAAAATTCAGTTCAAGAGAAGTCCGAGTCCGATGTCAGAAGATGTGACAAAAGAAAAAAAATGAAATGACAATAATACATAAATAACAACAGACTACTAGCAATTAACTGACATGCCAGCTCCAGACCCCAATTAAACTGATTGAAAGATTATGTAAACATATCACCACGGACAAATCTTTTAGGGGCATTTGCAAAAGAAGTCACCTTCAATACAATGGTTGTCATTGTTTTCCATAACTGTGTTTTATTCATTGAGGTACTTTTCATATTTCTTTTTCTTATTTTCATTGTAACATTTTGTTTGCCTAGAGCCTTTTACAGCCTACGTTACTGGCACGGGTTTTCTCTGTCTCGAAGGCTGTACGATAACGTATAACCATATCGTACTAATAAATAGAAGTCTAATTGATAATATTATTTCCTGACTCTATATTTCTGTAGATTCTGTTCTAAAATTTACCTGTTTTTGTTTTAATTAATAGGTTACTATACATAAACATTGACGGTTGGAAGTCAGCTGGTAATCACATAACCTTATTCATAAGTTGAATTTAATTAGTTTGAAAGAAGAAAACTTGTTAACCAATGGAAAAGTATGCAGTCCCCAATTAAACTCAGCATCAAAGCTTTCTGCATTTCGTTTATATCATCTAAAATAAGATTTCAGATGTTAAATTTATTGTAAACCCATATTAAATCTACAGGAAGTACTGCTCTGGACAAAATCCTTACACTTCATTGTCTATTTCACATTATCTTATTCAAAGTACCGAACAGGATTCGAAGTAATTAATAACCATAACTAAAAAAAGTACAACATTCATAATACTAATAAAGCAAAAACAGTAGTTTGTCATAAAAAAACTTTAACCTTCGATTTTTGAAAGAACACCAATCATCATCCTTGTGATGTGATCTTTAACTAATATTATGAGATGCTTGCAACCGTTTAAATTTTTTCTACTTAATTATAATCATATATGACAAGAATAAGTGATTTAGATAGTTTAATTTCAAAACAATTTACATTGCATCGCCAACTTTACAATATTCCAATTCTTTAAGGAAATTGTCTTTTTTTCCCTGATCCTTACTAAGGCTCAAACGTTATCACGAGGACGGGGCATAATCGAGTTTCATTAAATCATCTTAATTTTAAATGAATATTTTCAATAGAAAACGCGCCATGTTTTATATATTTCACTGTGTCAATAATGGAGCTAAACGAAGATAAGCCAAATAACCAACAGATTGTTAAAAACAATACCAATCCTTTGCCAAGTTTTTTTTTATTAAATACTATAAAATACAATGACCTGTCATATAAGATTTTGCTTAATATATACATTTAGTATTTAGAACAAAGTATTTATTTGTTTACCGGTATTTACACGTTTAATACCAGAATAATTGATTAATATTAAATATGTCAAAGTTTGTAGCAGATGTAGGCGTGCTTGTGTGTTGCATGGTACTCACAGTTCAAAAAGGAAGACATTGATTGTAGACAAAGTGCATTCACTTTCGATCATTGAACATTTTGTATACCACATTGAAATTCAATACAAAAATTATAGAAAACAAAACACTCGAAAGGAGCTTCGATAATAAGATGAAGGCGTAATATTGATGCATTTAAAAACGGAATGTCAATCCAGTTTTTAATTGATAACATCCAAGAATAGCTCCAAATGCAATTTTGAATTTATGCGACAAAGCTTTTCTTGTCAACATTCTTGTAATCAAATATGTTTGTTTACATATACTTTTTCCAATATCCGTGCATTGCATTGTCACATCAATTAACATTTTACTTGAAATAAACTTCAGTGGTAGTTTAAAGGCACATTCTTTCACAAAACGAGTTGTTTTTTAAATTGAAAATGGAATTATTTGATGTAATTTATTTTTCGGATGGAAAGTCTATATTTAATTTGCAATTTCATCTTGAATGTTTTCTTGTACAAAATGGTTAAAGTCATGAAACAGAAAAAGGCGATTACATAACTTTTAATGAGTATGCATGCAGTGATTTCCAGCAGTACTAAAATATAAAAAATACCGAGGAAAAGTGTAAGGAATGTCCTCCTTAAAATGACAAAACTGAAAGCTCAAAAACATCAAACAAATGAATAACAACTGTCGTATTCCTATTCCTTATGTAGATAATGGTGCAACAAACCTGGTTTAATAGCTAGCTTAACCTATAATGTGTATGACAGTTGCATACAAATCCATTTTACTGAACAAAATAAACAACGGTCAACCAAACGAAAAACAATAAAAGAAGACATCGAGAGATTTTGCATCCTTTTACGACATTTTGAGCATTGACGTTAAAAAAATAATTGAACAGGTTTATTGGATGACATATTATATAACTAAACTCTAGAAACAAGCACATGCAAGTACTCCATGACAGAATTCTGTAGTCAGTTGACACAACGCTGTTAAAGTGTAATTCTAAGCGAAAATAACAATTTGTGGATGCTCTTCCGATAACACTTGCCGTCATCATTACATCATTTTACGACAGTAATTTTAGGTTTGGTAAAAAAAATAGACCATTTAAAAATGTATATTGATATATAAGTTAAAAATATCCGAATTAAAAATTTAAAGAATATAGTATACATGGTATATGTGGTTGTGGTTACATTCCACTGTAAATCTATGGGTTAATTTTAGATTTATTTCTCCTTATACTGACAAAGAACTTATTTTCTCTAAATGCAGTTCCCCATATATATGACGTTTTGCCTGATTGTAACATTTGACAAATAGAAGCAAAATCAAAGTTCGGTCAATTCTGTCAGAGATTCTAAGTGATCGTTTTAATCTATACTTCCATTAGTTTAATGGCGATTTTGGTGACTTATTCCTCTCCTCATTGATACAATTTCAAGATAGGTTTTACTTAATGCATTATGTGGTCATATATGTGACTGCATGCACACATTTTACTGTAGTTTTGCCACCCTATTTATGAATTCATCACTACACAGTTGTCTGAATAAGAACATGAACATCTGAATGAAGCCATTACTGTAAACCGGGAAATTTTCGCGCCGTCTTTATTTCGCGATTTACTTACACGATCCTAATTCGCGCCGTTTTAATTCGCGATTTCCCAGTGGCCTAGATAAATATTTTCATAAATGATTTGGAAAGTGAACAGTTTTATATATATCTTACATCAAAATGACAAAAATCGATCAGAAATCTTTTGTTTTCGGTTCATTAATGTTAAAGTAGATAAAAAACTTGGCGTGTTTCAATGCACGTAAAAACACATACACAAACATAGAAAAGTAAACCTAAAAATGAAGAATAAATCAAAATAAATAGCTGTCAGGATTAATGCTAATTAATCGATCTTTTGATCTGATCAATCTGTGTAGTAGATTAAACGAGGTGATATCGTTATTACTTATTGACAGGGGTCAATAACATAATTATAATGAGTGTTGTTTACATAACAATATCCGTAATGTTCGCTTCATTGAAATAACTGATTTGAGTTAAATACATGACTTTTAACATTGATTTTTTATTAAGAGATACATTTATAATTTAAATTTTCTATTTGTCGTCTTTGAAACCAGTGTTATACAGAAGTCCTATATATATTCTATGCATATACATAGATATAAGAAGATGTGATATGAGTGCCAATGAGGCAACTCTCCAACCAAGTCACAATTTGTAAAATAAAATCAACGGTACCAATTTTGTTGCACCAGATGCGCATTTCGACAAAACATGTCATTTATGTACAACGCCATTGAATACATATTGTATATGTAGAAATAGGCGTTTAATTAAGTTTTCATGTTTCATGTTTCATGTTTCTCGTGGCCAAAATATTTGAAATCCAAAGCTTATATAAAAGATGAAGAGCTATAATCCTAAAGGTCCAAAAAGTATAGTCAAATTCGTGAAAATCAGAGCTTTGCATGAGGGAAATACATTCCTTAATTTATAATAATTTCTAATATTTTGTAACAGCAAATTTAAATAACACAAAAAATCCGTATTTTCATGCCAGTACCGAAGTACTGGCTACTGGGCTGGTGATACCCTCGGGGACTAATAGTCCACCAGCAGAGGCATCGACCCAGTGGTAGTAATAAAATTAATAAAAGTTAATGTAATTAAAAGAGTTTTTCCTTGATATTTTCACGGTCGTTTTATTTTTGCGTTTCATCTCTTACCGCGAAAATAGCGAAAATAAAACTACCGCGAAAATTTCCCTGTTTACAGTAATTAATTTAAGGTCGTTCCACATAGCGTGAGTTAACTCTATGTTAGTTGTGGCAAAATGTAGTAAAGTCTTAAATAAAGGCAACAGTAGTATACCGCTGTTCAAAACTCATAAATCCATGGACAAAAAACAAAAACGGGGTAACAAACTAAAACCGAGGGAAACGTATTAAATATAAGAGGAGAACAACGACATAACACTAGAATGTAACACACACATAAACGGACCGAGCATCAGACAAAATCACACGATAATAACATATATCATCAAAACCAAATACATGAATTTGGGATAGACAAGTACCGTGACACGTCTTATCGCAATGTGAATTTACACTAAAAAATAAGAGAAAACAAATGACGCAACGTTAAAATGTAACACACACAGAAACGAACTATAATTTAACAATGGCGATATTGTTTTGGCGTCATTCAACAATGAATACTGCATCATTTTTATTTTACATCAATTACATTGATTCATGATTTTTTTTATCGAGAATACTACGATTAATTGACAATTTCAACTTATAAAACGTACTTCTACACAAATAAGCATCTATCTTTTTAAAACATATTCCAAATAATTTTCAATTCAAACAAATTTAAACATACCGAATTCATACAATTTTTTTTCCAAACTTAAGGGCATCATTCAATTACTGTTAGTTGATCGGAAGCATATAACTGACCGAATGACATATAGTTTCACTACCAGAAGATTGTGAACCACAATGTGTAAGTAAGCTTAATGAATGAAGTTTGGGTTTTAAATTCTACGATTTTATGATTCACAGTGAACAACAAAAGACCAGCAACATACAAGGATTGCGAACTTCTATTTTCAAAGATATTGACGAAATCTCGATACATTAAACGTAAATCTTGTAAAAAAACAAGATTTGAATGTTCTTGTAGTATAATGATTGAGTTAATCGAGATATAGATTTGTTTGTCCGTCCAAAACTTTAATTACAAAAACGGCAAAGAACTTTACATACTGTTCAGGCTCTTGGCGATAAAGAACATGACATATGGTAGAGACAATCGTCAATTGTTCAAGACAATGAGATTACCCCAGGCAGTGTATTTTAAACACAAAAGCAACACATTTACTGAATTCGCCTAGCTTTGTTTCAGAGATGTGTGATACCAAAATATTTAAAAAATTTAAAAAAACCTAATATAAATATGGAAGAGCTAATAAAACTGAAAGTATATCCAAGGTTTCTAATGTTATATCCGCATTTTCATGTCTGTACAATAATACTTGGATAGTGATACTAACGGGGACAACTTGAACAGTCCACCATCAGAGTTATCGACCGATATGATATTCAGAACGGTCACAATTTAACTTCACTTCATGAGCAGTTCGACAATCAATGTGGGATGCTCGTAGAAACTTAGTGAAAACAAATAACTTTTACAAGGAAACAAAGGCATGAATGATGGAGACAAATTCCATTATTTAACATAAAAAACATATATTTTATAAAGAGCCTATGAAATATCTATTATCCCGTTTTTCATTCTTTATGGACGACTGAATGATGTGCTGGCGATGATATCATGAACAAACTTGCAGCCTGCAGAGGTATCGAAAATTTGTAGAAATACAATAAACAATACAAATTTTATTACTCTAGATTCGCATTTCGACAATTATTATATCATCAGTGATGTTCACTGCCAATATAATTGGAAAATAAATACATTATACAAACGCTGACGAACTTATGAAATTGAAAAAAACCCACAAAAGAACAGCAAACACATACAAAAAGAATAACCCCCTAAAAACTGAACTCCGAGGAGAATTCAAAGGAAAGGTCCCTAACCAAATAGCAAAATCCAAATTCAAACACATGAAACGTAGATTCAACTGTGATGTTCCTGAAGAAATTGGAGCGTTCCATGAGTTTGATATATTCCATTACTTAAAACTATTTCCGAAATAATATAACAGCAAATATCTTTATATCAATAACTGTTTTTTTTATACAATAGCAACAGAGCTTGTTGTAGTAGTTGCCATTTTAATCATATGGGTATGAAGATATCAAGATTAAAAAAAAAAAAATTAGGACAAGCAATGCAAAATATTGGTTAACACAAAAGAAATTCCTATAAAATCGAAATACGAGACAAACTATTTGAAATCTCATCGAAAAGAGCGATTTGGAGGTTTACTCAAATGAGTCTAAAAAAAAGATATAGATTTCTGATTAACAATCTAGGAATGTAGGATTGAAAAAAAAACCGCGTTTTGTACTGTCAGTGATTGCGTAGTGAACTCTTTAAAAAAATATGTTTTGTATTAAAATGCCAAACACAACAGTGACAGATTTAAAAGAATGATGTCCTCATTTTTTCCAAATCAAGTTTTTCCAAAACAAGAAATTTTTATGTAAATGCACGATTAAAAAATAACACTTCAACAATCTATTGTAGTTATTCATAATGTATTTGGACTTTTTGATACACAACGGAATAAATTTACAAGCTTAAAATATAATGAAATGTAAGCTGCTAAAATGATGGCTGTCATTTGGTGTCAATAACAGGGAATTTTTATATCTTGTTTTTTGTTATTTCGTAAGACGTTGTCTAGGCAACTAAAGTTAAATATCAATAAACCTATTCTAATGGCTTGCTGTATTATTTTGATATCTAACTACAAGACTAGTACAACATTTAACACCGACTTAAATATTAATGCCACCACGCACGTCAGATTATAAAGCTGAATGCACCTTTTTCGTGACCCAACCTATATGTTGATGGTCTATTTTCACATCTCTTATTAATTAAAAAAAACTTCTTAAATAGGCAACTATTCTTTCACCACTGTATGAATTTCAGAAAGTGTATCTAAACAAGATTGCATGTATTCTATTACAATTAACATCTCTCAATAATTTGAATAAGGGATTTTTGGTTAAAAATTGATATATTCCTTAAATGTTTAAGCTAGCGTAAAGCAGATTCAATATTTTTCAGAAAACAAATCGTGTCAACTACCTCTCTAATATCGTCAAATGTACGTGTTCGGTAAATCTGCATCATTTATATGAGCACCCCAATTATTTGTAGTAATAATATAAATTCGGAACACATGGACAAAATGTATCAAAATTTTTCGATTTTCTAAATCAAATAAAGATTCGTACCTTTCATTAACCTTAATATTTGGATCGAGTTACAAGAAAACAACTTTCTACATCGGCGGCACATATTCTGTACATATGATATAGTTAATCAAATAATTCCGGTATTGTTTTCAACGCATACAATTCTAAAAATAAAATTGTGATTGTTTGATCGAGATACTTTATTCGATAAATGTTCCAGATTTTCATGAAATTGGTTATTCTATTATTATGGCAAATCATAGTTGTAGGTTTTCGAATAATGTTGGTTTGTACCTTTCATTTTACTAAGCTAAGTGCTACTGAACTGGTCGATAAGTAAAATATATACAATGCTGATAAAATCACCAATTAATGACACAATGTTTTGTAGAGTGGTATTTGATAGTTATGTTATGTAATCATTCTAATTAATGTTTTATTTCGCAAGGTCCTATTGAGATAGTATCAGAATTTGTAATCTCTTGTCATTGTAAGGTTGTGATGCCTTTTGACAACATTTCATACATGTCCAATTTAACAGGGCTTTGATCCAAATGTTATCATTACAAGTGTCTTCTCAATTGACTCATGCAAACTATGAATATTTCATTTACAATCCATTTCTATCCTCAAAAGAGGTAACTATGTTTTTTACGATTTCCAAAATGATTGTGTCACTCACAGATACAAATGTCAATATTGTCATTGTCCTATTCAATCATTGGATAGACACTTTAACTGTTTTGTTTTATCATAAATTTATTCCGGAAGATTGCATGAAGTAGAAGGCTGTGTAACGTTCTGATACAATAGGAACAAGAATACATTTACTGACTGCATCTATTATTTGTATATTCTTATGGAGATAAACGAACTGTGTAATATTGGGTATGAATATTGCACTTTTGCCACTTCATACCGACCCTGTGTCGTAGTCAAAGCGAAGATTGATGAGTACTTTTGATTTTCCGATGACATGTTCTTAGTAACTAGCAAACACTTATATACATAGAATGTTGACTAAAATCTTTACAGTTTAAAAGATATAATGTTGTAATTTGTTTACATGAAACTGTACTTAGCTATCCCTACTACTAGAACTTATTCACCTACAATAAACATATACATTTTACACTTCAAATAAAAAGCAAAATCGAAAGCAAATACTACTATCATGCTTAGGCTAAATCATAGTCAAAACAATGAATATAAACACTTATTTAAAGTCAAAATAGTTAATGAAAGTGAAAACGTATTGGAAGTCAAAACGCCTAATGAATGTTTAAACATTTAAAAAAAAGTCAAAACACTTCATGAAAGTCAAAAGTCCAGATAATCAAAGAGGGACGAAAGATACCAGAGGTAAGGGCAAACTCATTGATCGAAAATAAACTGACAACGTTATGGCAAAAAATAAAAAGACAAACAGACAAATAATAGTTCAGAAGATACAACATAGAAAACTAAAGACTAAGCAACACGAATCCCACCAAAACTGAGTCTGATCGCAGGTGCTCCGGAAAGGTAAGCAGATCCTGTTCCACATGTAGCAACCGTCGTGCTGCTAATATAATTACAAATCCGATAAATAGTCTAATTTGGTAGGTAATTTTCGTGAAAAGGGAAAGGTATTGTAGTCACTACATAAGGAACATATCCGATATAAAACTGATAAAATCACCAATTAATAACACAATGTTTTGTAAAGTGGTATTTGATAGTTATGTTATGTAATCATTATAATTAATGTTTTATTTCGCAAGGTCCTATTGAGATAGTATCAGAATTTGTAATCTCTTGTCACTTGAAAGTTGTGGTGGTTTTTAACAGCATTTGATACATATCCAATTTAACTAGGCTTTTATCCAAATATTATCATTGCAAGTGCCTTCTCAATAGACTTATGCAAACTATTGATATTTCATTTACGATCCATTTCTATCCTCAAATGAGGTTCCTTTGTTTTGTAAAATTTTCAAAATGATTGTGTCACTTACAGATACAAATGTCATTATTGTAATTGAATAGACAGTTTAACTGTTTTTTTTGTCATAAATTTATTCAGGAAGATTGCATGAAGTAGAAGGCTGTGTAACGTTCTGATACAAAAGGAACAAGAATACATTTACTGTATGCATCTTCAATTTGTATACTCTTAATAAAGATAAAAGTGGAATATTGGAGAATATTGCACTTTTGCCACTTTATACCGACCCTGTGTCGTAGTTAAATCGAAGAGTGTTAAGTACTATTAATATTTTGATGACATGTTCTTAGCAACTGACAAAAACTTGTACATAAAACGTTGACTAAACTCTTTACAGCTTAAAATATATAATGGTGTGATTTGTTTACATGGAACTGTACTTAGCTATCCCTACCACAAGACCTTACTCACCTACAAAAACATATTTATTGAACACTTTGATTAAAAAGCCAAATCGAAAGCAAATACTGCTATTATGCTTAGGCTAAAACATAGTCAAAACATTGAATAGAAACACATAATGAAATTCAAAATAGATTATTAAAGTCAAAACATTTAAGAAAAGTCAAAACACCTAATGAAAGTTACCACATTTAAGAATAGTCAATACACTTTATGAAAGTCAAAAGTCAAGATTAATCAAAAGTAATATTACAAACATTGAATAAAAGTCAGGAAAGTCAAAACACTCAACGAAACACTTAATTAAAATCTAAACATGAATACAAGTCAAATTATTTAATGGAGGTCAAAACTTGATGAACTTAAAACATCCCATGAAAATCAAAACACTTTTAAAAAAAAACTCAAAACACTTTATGAAAGTTAAGTCAGTTACAGGAATTCTAACACTTAATAAAAGTCAAGATAATCAAAACACATATCGAAAGTCAAGAAAGTAAAAATAATTAATACAAACACTAAATAAAAGTAAAACACATATTTGAACAATTGAGCCAAAATGATAATCTATCTTGAATTTCATTAAGTGTTTCTATTAAATGTTTTGACTATATTTTAGCCTAATAAAACATTTAATAAAAGTCAGAATACTTAAGAAAACACTTACTGAAAGTAGAAGCTTTCAATGAATATTGATATTAAATGAAAATATGACAATTGTCCTCTTCTCTATTCACGTTGCTGTGTGCAACCTATTCTAATATATAGTAACAGGTGTTACAGGAACGTATAATTTCATATCAGATCGTTTAATACGTCTTTCTTTCAGTAACTACCAGCAATCTTTGACATTGTATTATTTAGTATTGTCTTAATTGTACTTCATGTTCAGTTATTTGATTTCCCGCAATAAATACTAATTAAAACAAAAGATTATTTTTTCTCTTTCTTCTTCTACTTTTTCTTCGGTTGAAATTAAAGTGGGGGTAGGGTGGATTTGGTGGATAGAGTAAGATGTCGTGAGTTTATTAGGTATTTTCAGGTTAAAATAAATAGCAAAACAGCTTGCCATAATTGATGGCCTTTTGAAGTCGATTCAAATTTTCTTAACTTGGTATGATTTGAATTTTGATTCTTTTCCGACGCATAACATCTATAAAGTGTTACTTTCATTTGATATTGTTATAGATTCGGTTTATGTATAATTGATGCAAACCGGGTCTTCATATCCTATTCTATTCTTGTTTTGTGTAATGAAAGGATTTAGAATAAGCTGTGTTAACACCATCAGGACGTCATATATAATACTGATAAAGGGCAATATTGGAATATTAATTTTCAAGTAATTACAAAAATGAAAGTTTATAAGATATGCAGAACAATAAAATCTGTCATTTTTACCCTACGATAAAAATTGCAAGGTTACACAGTTTAATTTGCAATTAGGAATCTATTTATTCACATGAAACTCCTGATGAAAAAAACGAAATTGTACAAACAGCTCTTATCTGACCAATCTTAATTGGAGATTTTTATCTTAAGTAAGAGATTTCTCTAGAAGCTTGAAATTTCTAATTACGTTATTCTATTGATAACATGTCTCGTGCTTTCCTGATCTCAGTATTTTATGAGGAGATTCAAGAAGATTTCGGAGTAATTTAGGATCAGATGTTTCTTATTCCTTTATACAAAATCAATATTTAATTTTTGCACTAGTATAATTGTCCAGCTAATATTACCATGATTATTTAATATCTTTCTGTGAATATTGAGGTTTTACCTGGATGTGATACAACTTATTCATAACTTTAGTCAATATTATAGTGAATGTTGTGTCAGTCAATCGTTTTACATAGTTGGATATCCACTTTATTGTTGTAACTACAAAAGTTACTGCTATTGATCTTTCAGTCATTAGGGAAACTCATACCTAGAAACATGAACAGAAATACAGAGTTTGATAACAACTCTTTAATTTTAAATGAATTTCAGAACTATAGTAACTTGACAGGGATGACTACAAATAATAGTAATATTTCAGCCGAAAATGTTTTTGCCAAGGCTACACCAGTGTCATCAGCTACCATGTTTTCCATTGGAGTAGTTGGGAATATATTTGCTATAATAGTTATATGGAGGTCTTCACCAAGTCACAAATGGAAGGCTTTTTATAGATACGTGTTCTTGTTGGCTATCACAGACTTATTAGGGATTTTACTGACATCCCCGATCACGCTGTATACTTATGTGAATAACAGGCAGTGGATAGGAGGGCAACCACTTTGCAACTTTTATGGTTTCCAGATGGCGTTTTCTGGAGTGGCAACTGTCCTTATTGCGGGTGCCATGTCGGTTGACCGTCTGATGGCCGTTTACTTTCCATATTTTTACACAAAGGAAATTAAAAACATTCCAAGACGAATTAATTACATTTTGGTATTCATTTGTCTATTTTCAGTTCTTGTTGGCGTTTCTCCTATCATAGGATTCGGACATAATCAGGTACAGTTTCCAGGAACATGGTGCTTTTTCAAAATTCATTCGGAAGAAATAGTGGACAAAGCTTTTTGTATTATGTACGCCTCGACTATATTAATAGTCATACTAATAATGGCCGTTTGTAATACACTAGTTATAGCTTTTCTGAAAAACGAATCTTTAGAATGGTCATATGCTAACGGACGCAAAACTAGTATATCTAGTGTGAAAAGTAGCAGGAAGAAAAACGATTTATACATCATAATATTTTTAGTGGCTATATTCGTTGTCTTCAGTGCTTGTTGGACCCCTTTCATGGTAAGTATCTATATCTTATATATATTATTTTTATCTAAAGATAGGCGAAGGACACCAAATGGAAATTCGTACTCATAAGTCGAATTCTTACTAACACCACCATGACAAAAAACAAAAACTTTAATTTATCATAAATATAAAATAACATCTTCAATCTACAAGACAACATTATATTGACTCTTATCTGCCGGGTACACCCTTGGGTACTTTTTCTGGGTAATGGTTTCCTTTTTAGTTTCTTAACTCTGTCTTTGTTTCCAAAACCAAATAATATGTTGTATGTGCACCTTTTGTTAAAAAACTTTGACAAACAGAAGTCATAACGAGCTTTTCACACAGTTTTATATCGTTTACTCGCACTTCGGCCTTGTCGTTTGTCGTAGAAGTGAAAACAATCTTTTATGAAACCATGTAAGTAAACCATGACACTGAGAACCATGTTGGACTCTATCTCTGACCAATGAAATCTTCAACTCGAAATGATATCCAATATTCCTGTTATAAACAAATTTGGGTGGGAAATAATGGTAAAATAGTTAAAGCATTTGATAAAAATTCTAAGAAAAAAAATTAGTTATGTTATATACCTTCTTAACTTAACATAATTACTGCATTGTCGGGCGCTTTTAAGAATTACGGTTGCTAAGACAGAATGCGAGCAAATATGAGAAAAATGAATACGAAATTATTTGCGATTGAAAAAAAAAGCGATATTTTTTCAAATCGTTCTAAAACATTTCAAAACAGACCTAACACCCAAAAAGTAGAAAAAAACGTTATAATGAAAATCAGCCATAAAAATCACCAAAAACCTAATAATGAAGTATCAACGTAACGTTAGCATTTTCTGTTTTTCGACTAATTTTTATACAGGATCTACTATTTTGTTTATCATAACATTGATTTTATTTATATGAAACTACACATCATGCCAAAGCAGAAAATATATTAAACTATAAAAATTTAATGAAATAATAATCATATCATAACATCTTTATTGGTCCAGTTCACTCGTATTTTTCCAATTTTTCTGTACATAATGAATTTATAATTATTATTCTAGAAAGCAATGTTAGCAAAATGAGTTTAACGTTGATTACAAATTCCTTGTTAAGCGTGGTGATAATATTATAATTGAAGTACTTATAATCATCTGACGTTCTAATTGACGTTACTCTAGCATGTCTATAGTAGGGGGAAAATTTACTACGTTATAAACTATTATATAAATGGGCATTAAATAGGTAAATCGCTGTCTTTGGGTTAAAGTTAAAAGCTACCTAACTGTACAGATATTCAGGTCAACCTTTTTTTACCAATCATATCACCTAGACAATGAAGAAGAGAAATGCGTCAGACATGCGTTTAAGGAAATGGACTTTCGTCGGCTTTAACAAGACTTACCATTTTGATTATATTCAACTTTGTTACGATTGGACCTCTTTTATGCTGTTGATGTGTATGGTCTCCTTTTTGTTACAGTATTGGTGTATTTATTCTTGAGGCATACTTATGAACACTTTTTCTTGCAGTTTGTAAGTTTATCAAAATTGTAACTTGCTTTTTTGTAAGAGATAATATATGTGTAAGTTTAAAGTTGTTTCAATATTCTTATTTTTTTCCCATTCTTTACCTTCTACAGTTTGTGACCAAACCCAATAGCCGTTCAATTGTTGTCACTAACGTCTATATAAAGACAATTTCATCTTCCAGATCTATTTGCTGAAATTGACCTGCTGTTAATTTTTGCTTCTTGAAATTTCTATTTATTCATAACACTTTTACAGATTATAGGCAAACACAATCATCATTATGGAGTTAACTAACAGTTTCGACCACTTTGACTGATTTGTAGATCTTCTATTGCTGATAATTTTTGCTACTTAACTTTCTGTCTGTCTGGTTATTAATATAAAAGATCAGACCTCAAACATTTATTACAAATTTTCATTTAAGGGCAGTAAATAAAGGCAACAGTAATATACCGTTGTATAAATCGATTGAGAAAAAAAAAATCCGGGTTACAAACTAAAACTTGGGGAAACGAATCAAATAAATGAGGAGAACTACGAAATAACAGAAACACAGCATAAAATCGGCTAAGGTGTGGATTGAACATTTTGGCCATGTTGTCTGATTGCAGATCTTCTGATTCTGATTCTGATAGCTTTTACTTTATAAAATTTCTAACATCAATAGTTTATTTCTTTTTCGCAAATTAGCTTTGTCTATCATATGCCTATTTGTGTTTCTTTGTTACATATTTGTTTGTTTTATAGACATTACGAATACAACACATTCGTGACTGCTGTATCCCCTTTTCGTGACATTTTTACCTATTTGGTCTGTTTGTTTTGTCCACACATAATTTTCAACATACTAAGTAATGGAATAATATGCGACTTTCATATGAAGTAAGAGGTTTGTTAGTCTATAAAACCAGGTATGATCCACCATTTTTTACATACGAAAATGCCTGTACCAAGTCAGAGATATAACAGTAGTTTTCCATTTGTGTAATGTTTCTGAGCTTTTGATTGGCCATTTGATTACGGACATCGTATTGAATTATCATCAGAGTTTTTCATTTTTATAATTTTATTTTGTAGTTTTTAATAGAATAAAAAATCACAATTTGAACAATGGGTCATTTAAGGCCAACAAATCCAAGATGGTGTCGACTATGATTTGATATTTTGGTTATGTTTTAAGTCTTGTCGGATTATTATTTATGTTACTTACAGATTTAGGTAAAATAACTCTCGTAAGGAGTCAACAAAAAGTTTTGATACATATATCTCGTCAGTCTTTAATTTTTCTCATGTCAGACTTTTGTTTTGCCATTTCGGTGCGGTTTCTGAATTTTCGTAATTGCCCTAATTTTTACTGCTTTTACAGAACTAATGAGCAAAAAATAGATGCTGGGTAAATTTTGCATCGATCGTACTAAAGTAGTATTCAAGGCAGTAAAACATTTGACAATTTTGTTATTGAATACGATAAAACTAATAATTGGCCCTTGCTAGTGGATTTATCAATAGATTTGTGAAAATCTGTTAAAAAGAGAACTTTGGGCCTGTAAACGTTGCCGATTTGAAGATATATTGTTTTTGTTTGACATATTGTAGCTGTAGCGGTTGTCGCCAATGATTACACTTTTGGCACTTTATAGCTCGTCAGTGTGAGCAGCCAAGACTTAGTGTTGAATATAAAAAAAGAAAATGTGGTATGATTGCCAAATTAGACAACTCTCCACAAGAGACCAAAATCACACAGAAATTAACAACTATAGGTCACTGTCCTTTGATCTATATTGAATTACTTTTATAAATTGTGACTTGGACGGAGAGTTGTCTGATTGGCAATCATACAACATATTCTCACATCAATATAAAAATCAGTTGAAAAGGGCTTTACACATTAGATTAATACAATGCACTAAAAGAAGTAACACAACTCAGATTAAACGTGACAGTGTACATATACATCCCCACAACAAAATGACACTTCAGATCTGAGAGAACTCGCAGTCTCTGACCGCTAGTTTGAAGCCAATAACAACATATGATGTATCTAAGACTAAAATATCAACCAGTACACAATAATTATCGAATGGATTTAGTATAAAGCAACTTAGCAAAAGTACCGAACTCTGATGGAAATTCAAATAAGAAATCCGTATTCAAATGGAAAAACCAAAAGCAAACGAATGGATAACAACTCTCATATTCCTGACTTGGTACAAGCATTAATTGACTTTATTTGGCCTTTTTAACTGTGTTGGAGCGTCACTAATGTGTCTTATGTAGTCGAAACGCGCGTCTGGCGTAAATACAGAATTTAATCCTGGTATCTATGATGAGTTTATGTAGAAAATGGTGGATTAAACCTGGTTTTAAAGATAGCTAAACTTTTCACGTCATTAACAGTCAGAGAAAAAAAAGAACTTTTGCAAAGATAAGATAAAGGCATCGACAGATTAGAGAGCCATATATTCATAATTATGTATATGAAACAATAATTATTTTAATTCCAATTTACTGATTAGTAAATCAGTATTTATACCAATAAAACAATATTCGAAGATCAAATTACAGTGTTGAAATGGTAACCTTTTAGAATAGGTTTATTTAAAGGATCAATAAATAAACCAGTAAATGCATATATTCATGAAAATTATGTCCTTATCTTGATAACGATATACAAATACTGATTCGCGTCTTTAATTATCAGACTTATAACAAGTTGTCCTACAGGCAATATTTTTTTCTCGGTAGTTTTACAAATGATACCAAGGTATAAATGAAACAGGTTTACAAAATAAACAGTTGTCCTACAGGGACTCAATGTAAATCGACACAATACGATTTGAGTTATTATTGTTAAACATTATATATAGACGTCGTCCCACTTCACGTTGACGAACAAATAAACTATTTTGCACTAAACAATGGATTGTAAACGTTTAGTTCTTTTATCTGTGGGAGGAAGAACTATATTTCTTTGTCACAGTTCGATTTCGAAATGAAAAACCTTTTTGTAGGAAAAATGTAAGAAACAAATCCATATAATGTATTGTAACTGCTTCCTTAACCAATGAAGCAATTAAGCAATGTAATTACGATGGTTTCAGATAAGTAACTCACAATTTATCTGCGAACAATATGTTGTTTTTTTTTATCAAAATATAGATGTTTGAATATCAATATGGATGTGTTATATTCTTTTGTATGAAACATACTTTGTTAAATCGACCAGAATAAGGTGCTTCTGAATTTTCATGAATAAAAATGCCTCTGTTATTATCCCCACTATATTAAAAAAAACTATACATAAACTTTATGTTATAAATTTTGAAATTGAAATTAAAAAAAGTTTTTTGGTTCGTGTTCACGCACGCACGTGTTTTCTGTATAATTAATCGTTCGGTCTGAGAGTTACACGAAGAAAATTATTCTAAACACATTAGTCACTTATACTGATAAAGGTATCAAATGTTTATATTACGTAACAATATCTTTTTCTTTTCACGTAAATTTCTTTCCGCCAGCTGTATTGTTATAAATCTAAAACAAATAATGAACAGATGGTGACTATGAGTCTTACTACAAGATTTATGTACTTTTGAAGAATTAAAACAGATGAACAGAAAATAATAATTTAGTACATGCACTTTCATGTATGATTAAGAATTAATTTAACTATAATCTCCAAATATAGATGTCAACATATGTAGTATTACAAGAATAAAATATGTAACAATGCAGCGAATTTACAAAAATTAGTAATGTATAAAAGTAGAAAATTGAACAGTACAGGTCTGAATAGTGCGATTGTGTACCAGTCACATGCTACATGTGAGAACAGTATAATTGCTTTTCTATAAACACTAAAAATGTATTCCTAAAAAATCCGTGTCTTAATGACCTTGGTTGATAATTCCAATCCGTTAAACTCCAACCACTTTATCAAACAGTGATATGATTCCAAAATAATCAGGAAAATTATATCATATTATATGTGTTCAATATGTTTCACGATATCACAGATGATATCGGATATGTTCCTTACGTCGTAACTACAATTCCCTTCCCTATCATGAATGTGACCTTCCAAATTAGACTTTTTACCAGATTTGTAATCACATACCCAACACGAAGGATGACACATATGGACCAGGATCTGCTTACCCTTCTGGAACACCTGAAATCACCCCTAGTTTTTGGTGGGATTCTTGTTGCTTATTCTTTATTTTTCTATGTTGTGTCATGTGCTCTATTGTTTGTCTGTTTGTCTTTTTCATTTTTAGCCAAACGTTGTTAGTTTATGTTAGATTAATGAGTTTGACTGTCACTCTGGTACATTTTGTCCCTCTTTCACTAAGCACCAAATTCGATAAAGAAAACACATTTTCGCGGTTGTCATGCCTATTGTACTAGTATAATAATGAATTTCGTCCTGCACAGGAATACTATGATATTTGTGTCCCTTATATATAAAGCTAATGCAAGTTATAGTAGAGTAAAGTTTTGCTAGCATAATAATGAGGATATGAAATATTCAAATCAAGGGGTCTAAATTGGCAGCATGACACTTACATACATGTACACACAATACATGCTATGAATTTTGAAATGAAATATTTAATGATATTATTACATGATCAAAACGAATTCACCTGTGAAATTATTTGAAACAAGTAAGAACAACAAATTAATTATCATCAAATCAAGTAGCAGATGTTTTGTAGATTTTACATCGTTCGAACTAAAGTGATATTTGAAGCAGTCAAATAGTTTATAACCATGTCAATATACGCTTTAAAAATATAAGTTCTTCTGTGGTTGTTTATTTTGATAAATTGGTTTATAAATTGCCCGTAAAATTACAAAATCTTTCTGCCGGTATACGCTATTAATTTGAAGATATATTAAATTGTCTTTTGTGGTTTTGTGCGAATGACCAAACACAGACATTTGATGAATAACAGTAGTCGAGCCTGTAATTTGGTTGTTGTCGTTTCTAGTTGTAGATCATACTCATTTATCTTTATTGTGTCGTACACGAACCAGATTGTTAGTTTTCTTCTTTAAATTGTTTTAATCTGTCTTTAGGGCCTTTTATAGGTGACATATGGTATGATTTTTTTTCATTGTAAAAGCCGCACAATTACCTTCATTTTGTAACCAAGTACTTTATTTGATCTTTGGGAGACAGTTGACAATCATGGCACATTTTCTCATTTATGTAAAGAAATATCAGATATCATGAAACAAAATACGTTTTATTCTAGGATCACATGTATCGTGAGACATAACTACGGTATAACCATAATTATGCTATTGACAAAACTGATAAATAAAACAGACAATAGGTCCCAAAAGGACATAAGGTAAAAACAAACCAGGAAATTGTA
The DNA here is from genome assembly GCA_019925275.1 of Mytilus edulis. Classification (NCBI taxonomy): domain Eukaryota; kingdom Metazoa; phylum Mollusca; class Bivalvia; order Mytilida; family Mytilidae; genus Mytilus; species Mytilus edulis. The sequence continues at coordinate 129,718,409 of CM034349.1, forward strand.
TGATTATATATATTGTGTTTCATAACATTTGATAAAATCGTAATCCTTCATATATATCCAAGAAAGTATACTTATAGCTAAATCTTACAATTAAAATTAGCAGTATAGCGAACCTCGATGTGTCGAAGTCAGTTGTGTCGGTAACTAGAATGAACCGAAGTAATTTCTTAGTTCATGTAAAATTCTCGTTTGATAAATGCACAATGCTATCTGAAGATTCGACCTCGGTTTATTCGTAAACTTGCTTAGGTCGAATGAATTATAAAGTCCCCTTGAAAAGTGAATATTTTATGACGAAAATTCAATTCGGATGAATTTCTTTGGTAATGATAATCAATAATTTTTAAAAGAGATTTAAAGCTGAGTATACATGCTGTTTTGGCAACAGAAACAGTTAAATCGGCCTTATTTCTTGACTAACATCTAGAATTGACAATGAGGGTCTAACTTGCAACATTCCAGCAGCTCCTGCATACGGGGTATATAACTCCCAATTGATACGATATACCCGTGCTTGTATTTCCTATCATGATTTTCTTTATAGAGGGTTGCTTCTCACAACGAAGCATTTAGCCAAGAGTTCCATAATGGGGAAGTTGAAATCATGCCTTCGTAAATTTTACTGACGCCATCACGAGTTGGTTGACCATTATGAAATAACCATTTCAAAGATGATATCAGATATGTTTCTGAATACGTAACTACAATCCCCTTCCCATTTCATGAATGTGACCTACCGAACTAGACTATTTACCGGGTTTGTTAAAACCTGAGCAACACGACAGGTGACACATGTGCAGCAGAATCTGCTTACCCTCCCGAAGCACTTGAGATCACTCAAAGTTTTTGGTGAGATTTGTGTTGTTTATTCTTTAGTTGTCTATGTTTTGTCATGTGTACTATTTTTTGTCTGTTTGTCTTTTTCATTTTAAGTCATGGCGTTGCCAGTTTTTGTTTCGATTTATGAGTTTGACTGTCCTCTGGTATCTTTCGTCCCTCTTTGTTGATCATTCAAACGGAACTTTAATGTGTTGAACATATTTCACATGCGATATAAACGAAACGAATTTAAAGGACTAAAGCCAATATTAAGTATATCGTTATAGTTAAAACTCATTATATACAAGAAATAAAAGTATGAAGACAATTATTACAAATACATGACAATTTAAGGTAACTCAGATAAATTCATCGAATGTTGTACAGAACTTATTCCGTCCGCGAGTTTTTTCATAACTGAGACCTTAGAACAGATGTTTGTAGACTGTTGAATAAATTTGTGTATTAATCGTATTTGTACTTGTGTGTGTGCTTTATTATATCATGAAAGACATAAAATGAAGATTGCATAAATAAAGGCAACAGTAGTATACCGCTGTTTAAAACTCATAAATCCATGGGCAAAAACAAAATCGGGGTAACAAACTAAAATACTCATTAAGTTTCATATCGAGGAATCGTTCATTTTATCAAGTTTCACATATCTCATGCTGTATTTAATTCATTCAAATTGTGTGACGACACACTCGACCTCGGATAAGTCGAATACGTTTGCCCAGTGACTCTGACTTTGACACAGCGATTTCCTGTCTTATAAATGTTTGTATCACATGATATTTGACAACACTACACAAACAGAAAGCCTTTTAAACGTATGATGATATGAGGAACGATAGTTAGATAACAGATGGTAATATACAAATGTTATGAAATGATTACGTATTAACAAATAGTTTGGTACAAAATGGACTTTGTTAGTGTTAAATATGCATATAGTAAATTGATTGACACAGACGACGAAGACCTTTGTTGTGTCGAAATATTTCTTAAACATGAGAGACAATTCAATTATGACTGTAGTAGCTATAGGAATAAACCACTTACGTTGAATGTAAATTAGCAGTCGAAGTATAGGTGTGTGCTAACAAGTTTACTGAGATTAAGATATAATAAACACTTACTTGTTTGTTGTACAACATGATGTATAGATAAGAGTCGTACAAAAGTAATTTTAACATAATAGCAAATTATGTATTAAATAAGAAAGAACCGATTAATAACATATCATTTTTTGGATAATATGATGTACTCGAGTGATACCGTTCGTGCAATCTAAACATTTACGAATATACAGGTATCGTGACGTCATTAATGTTTGAACGTCATCAATAAAAATTTGGAGATTTCAAAGATATTGTGTACACTTTTTTAAGTAGCTCTTTAAGCATTTGTAAACCATGCCATTATAAGCATTAATTGATATAGGTTCATTTGTGATGGATTATTTTAGTATTGGTTTAGTAGAATTCTAGTAAATTTACATAATCGTTGTGTCGGCAAACGCTGTCATTTTCAAAATATATTCATGTCAGCGAATATTTCATTTTATGTTACTGACCAAAAATATACCTTAGATGACCAGCAGTAGGAGTATTCGCCAATGAGACAGCAAACAATGATATGGTAAAACAGAACTACTTTCTAGAGTTTCAATCTTCACCAAATCATTAAATAACAAACATCATTACGATTTAGAGTAGGTTTCAAACTTGAAAAATATAACCAAATATGGCTTTCTATATTTTCATGACAGGCCGGGGAGTATAGTAATGTTTTTCTTGTATTTGTTTTCTTGAGAAAAAAAATTAAGCTTTAATTTATGTATATAATATGTAGCGGGAGATATAATGACGAAATACAAATGCTGATCGCGTCTTTGGTATTCAGCCTAGGAATGCAATACTCTTTCTCAGTAGTCTTACAAAACAAATGATAACACAGTATGAATTCAATAGATTTGTCTACCAAATGTAAATAGAAAATGTAATCTATAGAATTGAGAAAGATGAATTGTTGTTAAACGCTTTCCATATGTATACGACCCACTTCACTTTGACAAACACAACATACATTTTTTTTTGCATTATCGATGGATTGTGAATGGTAAGTTCTATTATTTTTTAGAGGAAGAAGAATTTTTTCGTTCGATTTCAAAATACTGCCTTCTTAATCAATGCGCTTTGTAACTATGTAATTAGGACGATTTTAGATAATGAACTCACCATTTATCTGAAAATAATATGTTTTGTTATGGTCAAATACATATTTGAAAATCAAATATCGTTTTTTCCCCTTCATATCAAGCATTCTTGAAAGCCATCTAGCTCAGTAGCAGATGCACAAGAAATTGCATGATTAATAGATTATTTGACTGTAATTGCTCCCATTATAAATGATGTTAATGTATATATACTAACGTTTCCAATCTTGGAACTGAACATTTAGATTATTTTGGCAATTCATAGATATAGGAAGATGTGGTGTGAGTGCCAATGAGACAACTCTCCATCCAAATAACAATTTAAAAAGTAAACCATTATAGGTTAAAGTACGGCCTTCAACACGGAGCCTTGGCTCACACCGAACAACAAGATATAAAGGACCCCAAAATTACTAGTGTAAAACCATCCAAACGGGAAAACCAACGGTCTAATCTATATAAACAAAACGAGAAACGAGAAACACGTCTATACTACATAAACAAACGACAACTACTGTACATCAGATTCCTGACTTAGGACAGGTGCAAACATTTGCAGCGGGATTAAACGTTTTGATGGATCCAAACCTTCTCCCTTTTTCTGAAACAATAACATAACATCACAACATAGAAAAACATACGATAGAATATCAATTGGCAGACTTAACTCAATCAAAAAACGTATGATTACACAATGAACGAATAAATGTCCTTTTCATATACATGCTCGCGCATGATTTATATGTTACTCATCTCACACTTTCGAATTCGATTTTACGTTTAATTTAAAGATCGACATCATTCTACTTCTGTTATTTCCATCAGTATTACATAATCGTATTCTGTTCTTTTCAAATACATTTCTTATTTGCCAGCTGTATTGTTGCAAATTGTAAAATATGAACAGGTTGCAACTATATTCTTAATACATGATATATGTACTTTAAAAGAATCATAACAAATGTTGAACATACAGTTGCAGAAAGCACTTAGTACCTGCACTTTTACGTATGACTAAGGACTAAGTAAACTCGAAAATAATATGTCAACATCTGTAGTTTTACGATTATTATATTTTACATGTAACAATGCAGCTAATTGATAGAAATTATTTTATGTGCAAGAAATTATTCACGTAGAAAAACAAGGAGTACTTGTTTAAAAAGTTTGATTTATGATACAAGACACATATTTTGTACAGATCAACATTTGAGTACGAGCTTAATTACTCGTTCATAAAAGGCATACTTTTCTTTAAAAAAAAATCAATATTAAATGAGATAATACCAGTCTATCAAACTCCAGTGACATTATTATACAATGATTGAATTCTTAACTAATCATGTTAATTGTCTCTATTTCAGACTTGTCGGACAATCACATAAAAACAAATTCCGCGGTTATCTTGAATAGTATTCTATGGTCTTTAGTAGTACACAGAAAAACTATCGGTATTACTTATATATCAAAATAATACACTTCCTCGAATACACTGACGATAATTCACGATCAAAGAGAACACGAAAACTGACTCGTTTGTAAAGCTGAATCTTTGGCCAGCATTCAATATCTGCTTTTTTCCATCTTATACAAATTTAATCTGTAACTACCAGAAAAGACCACGAGTCATGCAAATTTTGGTTTTTGGTCTTATTGTTCAATATTTTATTCCTGCTAACTTTTTTATGTTTTTTTTCCTTTGTCAAATAACATACGTAATGTGATATGAAATATGATAAAGTGATTCACTGATAATGATATACTGATCAAACCGATTAACGAAATAGACAATGGTTCCCAAAGGATTTAAGGTAAACAAATAGATAACTGTATGAAATATATTGTTTTGTTAATATTGTTTTGTCAATTTCTAGTAGAAAACAGTAGTTTCCAAGAAAGTGAATTTTTAGCTGAATCTGCAGGTACAGTTATGCATTTTTCTTCTTATCAATTTTAAATCAGAAGAGATTTGACAAAACTATAAAAACAGATTAAAAAAGATAACATGCAAAGGTACTTACAAAATTATATATAGTATTATAGGAAATAAGTGAAATGATATCGTTTTGACAAATCTTGCGGAACTAAATATTTTACTTTATCAGTTAAAGAAGGGTATTTCCCGTTTGAATGGTTAAACACTAGTAATTTTAAGGCCCTTGATAGTTTGTTGGTCGTTGTGAGCCAAAGTTCCGTGTTGACGGCCGTACATTGACACATAATGGTTAACTTTTTTTAAATTGTTATTTGGATGGAGAGTTGTCTCATTGGCACTCACACCACATCTTTCTAAATCTGATACAGACAATTTGTTGTGCCATAATTAATTTGAAATCTAATAAGCAATTCAACGGAGTTTGCATGAAGAAGGTATAGGAATAAACAACTCAAAATGAATCTAAAGTACCTCTTACAGTACATGCGCTTAGAAACAAGTTATTGTCCTTCTAGTGCATTTACATATAGTAAACACTTGCGTGTTTTTTGTTTAACACGTTGTAAAGGTAATCAATCTAGAAATCACATTAGCATTTTTTTGTATTAAATTCAAAGCAAGTTTAAGAACTGAACCCAAACACTTTTACTTCTAAAAGATTTGATGTACTTTAATAAAATCGTTCGTGCAGACACAGCTTTGTTGAGAATACTTCAGAAACTTGAAATAAAACGGGATTTTTTTATTGCATAGAACGTTACTTTGTAGTGATCGAATACCGTTCGACTATTCCATTGGTATTTACGTGTTTATTTGACATTTATAACACATGTGTCAACTTTAATAGAATTCGGGTTTGCTAAATAGTGTTTTATATCATTTTACAGTATGTTTTACACCAAGGCAAACACACTGAGTCTTTAAACGTTTCAGATTTGCAACTAGTTCAATGCACTTATTTTTCCTTATTTATCAGCATTAAATTTTACAAACCACATTGAGCTGTAACAGTATACGGGCTTTCACATGTAATGCGGTCCAATTAAAAAAAAACTTTAAATCTCTAAAAAGTACTCCAAACGTCATGAAAAGGGTTTAATCCATCATTTTCTACATAAAATAAGTCAGGATTATAACAGTTGTTATCCATTCGTTTGATAATTTGAGCTTTAGATTTCGTAATTTGCCTTCGGACTTTCCGTTTAGAATTTTCCTCGGGGATTAGTATGCTTGTTATTATCTTTTTTACATATGTTTAATCTGTTTTTTTTACTAAGAAGATTACCAATCGATGACATAAGACTTATCATGTAACCTAGGAAATGTATATAAGTATCTATATCAACATGTCAATGTTATAACAATATATTTTTCAATTTGTGTTGTAACACGTCTTCTGATTGGCTAAAATGTTTTGTATTTCAGTTTATAGACATAATTTTGTCATGTCAACTTGACGTCAACGGATTTTTTTTTTTAAATTTACTTCTTAAAATTGCTGTCTTTAAAAAAAACCTAAACAAATGGTGCATATTTTTTTCATAAATGGTGTTCCATCGGGTTCTCATTAAATATAGTTTGAACGAAGAACGAGTTTTTAAAATTATTCAGCTTAGATAATGTCGTTTCAAGCCCATTTGAGTTGTTTTCACTAATTTTATTACTAAAGTAGAACTTTCAAAGTGGTTAAACTGTTCACTGTTTAAGTGTTAGTTTATTATACGCGTATTTGCATAGACATTTTAGATTTCAATGCAATATCTATATTAGTAACGATTACAAGAGATAAATTTTTATAAAAAAATGGTAAAAAATATAATGTTTTATCACAAATAAAGAATAAGCGTGAACGATTAAGTTCAAATCCCCCTCCCCCCCAAAAAAAACCAACAACAACAAAAAAACAAAAAACAAACCATAAACCAATCTGATTAATTTATAAATGTCTGCATTTATGGTATATATGATTTAAGTTAGGGCTTTACATAAGATCACGTCTTTTTTTACCTTTTACCAAACTGTTTGAAATCGAACCCGAAAAACAGCCATTTACATTACAATATAGGGCGGCAAAATTTCATACCAGCAGGATAGGTACTTTGATTGATATCAATGACTGTGAAAATCCTTTGATACTTAATTGTTTTTATTACTGTGCTTGTATTCGTCTTTATATCATGTAAATCAGTTTTCCCAGATCGAAATTGAAAGGTGGATGTTTGAGATTTTCAAAGATATCAAACGCCTCCACAAGTTCAGGTTTATTTTGTTGGCACTTAGCGTTGCTTGCAGATATTGACAATTTGAATGGAAACTTGCTTTTTATTAAAGATATAGTGTTGACCCTGGTTGTTTTGTATATGTGAGGTTAGAACAATGGCAATTGACCAAATATGTCATGCTGTGGAAAGCATTTATCCCTCATAATATGTTTTTTTAATAAGGATACCACAGATAACGCTACACCTGCTTTATAACGTATTTGTTAATTTACAAGAAGGATGAATATGTATTAAGTAAATTTTAGGAATGAGACAAATAGACAGCACATCGATGATTTCATTACACAGATGAAATCTAGAGTACTGGTTTAAAATGAATGATACAACATTTAAAGGCTTGCATTTGTTTTATTTTCTCCTTTGAAGTTATTACAAATTCAGCTCGGTTGGCTGTACGAAACATATGTTACTCGGATGACAACACTTTTCGTCAGTCCATGCGATTACACTATAGTTATCAAAGGTACCAGGATTATAATTTAGTACGCCAGACGCGCGTTTCGTCTACATAAGACTCATCAGTGACGCTCATATCAAAATATTTATAAAGCCAAACAATTACAAAGTTGAAAAGCATTGAGGATCGAAAATTCCCAAAACGTTGTGCCAAATACGGCTTAGGTCATCTATACTACTGCCATAACAATATTTTATTCAGTCGCTTATGTCATTATAAGCAATATAACACAAGCTGCAAAATAAAGTTCAAGAGACACCTTTGGTGTTTTGAAATATATCATCCACAAAAAACGCATTCAGACAGTAGTCACCAGTGTTCAATCTTTGTTTTTAATTCAGTCATTGTGTCTGGATTTTGCATGTTATCAAGTTATATTAGATTATAGTTTTAATTATCACAACACCGGATGTTACTTATAAGCATGCGTGAACGACACGTATTTAATCTTAATGTAAATGAGTAGAAAAGTTACCTTTTCGGAAACCCGAAGACAGCTTCTGTTAAAAGTAATGTATTCTTATTATAATCTGAAATTATATGAAATATTCAAAATTTTCATATGAAAATTCAAGTTCCAGGAAGGGGAATAATTGATGACACCGACAATAAAGCCCAATCACAGATAAATTTTATTTAAAGACAAAATCAGCGTCAGAATTTGAAACTTGTTTTTGATTAAAACCTAAAAAGCTTTCTACGAATTGTTAAGAAACAATAATGGCCATCGAGAACTATTGGGTATAAGCGCTATATATGGTATTTATTATTTAACTGCAAATACATTTGTACCAGCGCTTATTATTATACTATTAAATACAAAAACGTTTTTGTAAGTTACTTTGTCAAATTTGGATCACTAAATTTGTTTTCCATGTGTCGTGTATGTGAGTCAAGAGACGTTAGAACCCTGTGTTATTTAATTCCCCGTTCTTTCGTGCGCACTATTGTAATGAAACGTAACGCTATTGGTATGTATTTAAGCATCTTAAAATCCTAGATCAGTATCTCCTACTTCAATATTCAAGATGGTGGAAGACATCCGAGCTACCTTACATCGCAATTTTAGTCGGAAAGTGTCAGTTCCAAATCCAAATCATGAAGATTAGGTTTTCACTCGTTATGAAGATTAGGTTTTCACTCGTTATGAAGATTAGGTTTTCACTCGTTCCTTTTGATAACGTTTGATTTTGTCAGTTTGTTTGGACTTCTACTTTTTGAATTCACATCGAGTTAAGTATTTTTGTTATGTGTACTTAGATAATGTGTTTTACCACTTTTTTTGTAAATTGTCTTAGATTTTTTTGATGATAATTTTTATACATCAATGTCCTCGATAAAGGTAAACCATTTTTGAATGGGTATTTATAAGTAACTTTTATCTCAATAAAGTGGTGATGTCCATAATACGATGTGATCTAGTTGGTTGCCAAGAAGAACAAGAATTTATTTCAATAAAAAAAAGTTTTTTAACATCTGTTGGTTATCAAGTCCTTTTCCTCATGTAAAGGCAAATTATTAGATTTCGATTAACGATGGAATTGTTAAACATACTTTTAATGATAATTTCTATTTACAATCATTCACCTGATTCAGCAAATTGAAAGAAGTATTTCATTAAATGACAAAGCATTAATATTTATTAAACTGTTTAGTTGTAGCAATTAGATGTGGTTTTAAATGTTAGAATTTCTTTACAAAGACTAACTCAAAACAAAATGCAATTCCTCAATAATTGTATCATGTTTCAAAAATGATAATTACTATTAATGACTATAGTTTCTATTTGTATAAGCGAACTTATCAATGCCAACACATTCATTTTTAAGTTAATTGCGACTAAATGAAATATTGCAATTTTACAAAATTGTAAAACAAATTAATTTAACATGGATACTAATTCATGCTATGTTCTTGAAAATCAGGTTTCCTAATTTTATACTAAACTACTTGTATTGAACAGTATATCCAATTCAATGTAAAAAGTTGGACCGTGGTTTAAATGTATTTGAAGCTTTTAGAAAATATATGTTTGACCATGTATTACTTTATAACAAACAAAATAACACGTTAAACCGTAGTAAGTGTTAATTCAATTAACTGTCATTCTCAATTTATGATATTGTTTGATAAAATCTACTCGAGACTGTGAAAATCGGTTTCGTACGAAGGATTAAGGTTCGTACTGGATATTTCCTTTGGTAGCCGTCATGGTTTGGAATGAATAAAAATAATCATCTCTCACTATTCTTTATAAATTAATAAAAATTTATATAAAAACATTCGTGTATATTTTGTGTTTTTTTTATAAGCTGTTGTTAACTTTTATTTTTTATGCAAACGGAGTTGTCATTTCGTCTTATGGTGCTTAAGTTGGTATTCTCTTGGTATCTGTTTTCCATTTTCTGAACTTTAATGATTGTCATTTGTTGTTGTGGTTCAAAACTGTTTCTCGTTCTCCTTTTTTTAATACATACGTCCGTTGTTTTTTCTGTTTGAATTATTTAACACTATTCAATGTGGTGTCCTTTATAGCTTGACGGTTGGTGTCAGCTGAGGCTCCGTGTTACCGATTCATTTAAAAAGAATGTCATAGTTTTTAAACAATAACTCTGATTAAAAGACAAAGTTTTTGACTATGTCGATCGCATTCATATTATATATTTGTTTTAAAGGTCACAGTGAAACAATTGACTCAGCTGTTCATTCTGACTTACATAGTTACATCGACGAAATCCGACTGAGAAGTAAAATTTAGCCAATCATATTAAATTTTTCTATGTTTTTATTAACATTTGAAGGCGCGATTTGGTATCTGCAATACAATTCATATAAACATAAGCGCCAAAATGAAATACTTTTAAAATCTTGGTCATTTGTGTATATTAAACAATAATGTGACAATGACGTTTATTACACTTTTTTGTTTAACGCTAACTAACGGATGTACACCTCTTAGGAGCCAAAATGTTTTAGAATTAAACTTTGTTTCTAAACCTGATTTTTTGGTCTATATGACTGTAATAATAATCTTTGGTGAAGAAAAAATCATATGGTGGTGCTCTTCTTTTTTTCTACGGCCATAGAAAGTACCCAATTTTGATGATTTTCACATTTTCACCAGTTTTACCTAATTTTGGCTATAATTATGAAAAATTAAAAGGTGGAGGGCACCAATCTGAATAAATTTGATTTAAAAAAACTGAAGGATGGTGTTAAAATAATAAAATTTTATCATAAAAAATATTGATTTTTTTGGTGTCAAATTTACCATGTTGTCAATTTTGTGATTTTTTCAGTTTTAATTACAAATTGCATATTTTTTTAACTTCTTTGTTATAAATGATTAAAAAAATACATATCTAAAAAAATTGGAAAAGATAAAAGGGATTTGAGACGTACTTATTTGGTAAAATAATTTTTTGTTACCCTCACCCATTTTCTCAAGATTTTGGCTAAAAAGACTTACTTGATTGGTAATAACAAATATTATTCAAAAACTACCCATTGGAAATACCAATTTTGTTCACGTGTGACCCATGTTTTGGAAATTATTACAGAACGAGTTTTCAATGAGACTGAATGAAACTGAAACTTCAGATGAATACATCCTTAACTCGTTTCACCATGAAGGCATAACAATAATGAAATTAACTTCGGATGTTTGTACAATGACTCTTCTTGTAGGGAGGGATAAATCCTATTTTGTAAAGGATCACTCTGAAACTAATGTTATCAAGATGCTTGATTTCTTGATTGACAACATATTTGTTACGTTCGGGTGACGTGTTTCTCAACAGACTGTCGGCATTCCAATGGGAACAAACTGTGCTCTTCTACTTGCCGACTTGTTTCTTTATTATTATGCGGCTGACTTCATGCAAGACCTTCTTAGGAAGAAAGACAAAAAAATAAGCAATATCTTTTAACTCTACTTTCACTATATAGATGATGTTCTTTCACTAAATAATTCAAAATTGTGTGGAACGCATCTATCCCATCGAACTAGAAATAGACGATACTACATATATAGATAAGTCGGCCTCATATCTTGACTTACATCTAGAAATTGACAATGATGGTCGGTTGAAAACAAAACTTTACGACAAAAGAGATGATTTCAGCTTTCCAATTGTGAACTTTCCATTTCTAAGTAGCAACAATCCAGCAGCACCTGCATACGGGGTATATATCTCCAAATTCATACGATATTCCCGTGCTTGCATTTCCTATGATGATTTTCTTGATAGAGGGTTGCTGCTCACAATTAAGCTATTAAACCAAGAGTTCCACATAGTGAAGTTGAAATCAATCCTTCATGAATTTTACGGACGCCAACACGAGTTGGTTGACCGTTATGGAATAACCGTTTTACAAATGATATCGGATATATTCCTTACGTTGTAACTACAATCCCCTTCCCTTTCATGAATGTGACTTACCGAATTTGACTTTTTATCGGATTTGTTATTACATAAGCAACACGACGGGTGCCACATGTGGAGCAGGATCTGCTTACCCTTCCGGACACCTAAGATCACCCCTAGTTTTTGGTGGGGTTCGTTTTGTTTCTTCTTTAGTTTTCTATGTTGTGTCATGTGTACTATTGTTTATCTGCTTGTCTTTTCATTTTAAGCCATGGTGTTGTCAATTTATTTTAGATTTATGAGTTTGACTGTTCCTTTGGTATCTTTCGTCCCACTTTTGTACCCTGTTCTTTTTTTATAATATGATTCTATACCATGTTTGTCTGAAAATGTTAACACTGTGATTAAGTTCATGCGTAAACAAAGACATTAACTGACAATTTCGTTTAAAACGACAACTTTGTCAGCTTAAGTTCAAATTGAAAAGAGTAAAGGTCTGTAAATGCTGGAAATTTTATCAAACGGCTAAGTACGTAGCCGTGTTTTGTAACCCCCTTTTTATTTCCGTGGAATTATTATTTTATAACATTGAATGCCATACTATTGTCTGTCAAAGGTTATTTTACTACACCAGAGTATCGATTTTCTTTGCTATTAAATGCAATGATAATACTACTCCCATTTAGTACCAATTTAAGCAAAGTGGGAGACACCAATGAAATCTATACTAATTCCCGCAATTATGAAGGTTGTATTGTATGGTCATATTCCAAGTATCAATAATTTTCGACTTAATTCTAAAAGTAGAATATGCAATTAATTGATTTGTTTTCACAAAAAGAATTGTTAATACGAAAAGGACACGTAAAGCTCAGTTTACATTAAACAACACAACCAAATTTACATAAGTTTGATAATATTATTACATATTACAGGATGTGTATGAATAATTCTAAATTATTGATTAACCTACTACATAATAACATTTCTCAAATTCTATATTAAGATTCTTTTCTCGAATGTGAACTCACCGAATTCGTATCGTAACCGAGTTTACACCCGAAGCACTAGATATCTTCCCAGTTTCATGCTTGGTTGGTGTTGTTCCGTTATTAAATATTTATGTTTTGCATCCTTGTATTTCCATTTGACGTATTTCATAATGTTGCTGTTAGTTTTACGTCTGAGCTGAAAATCTTTTTATGATATTTCTCCTGTCTTCTATTTAAAGTTGGAACAGTTGTCTTAAAGGCTATCACTTTTTTTTTTTTTTTCAACGTAACAATATCTTTATTGCAATCTTGCTGTAACAAATTACTAAGTTTACAGTTTTAACTTAGTATCCCTCATGTTAGCTTACGAAATAGTTAAGGGAAGCACTATTTGGCAAGGTATTATTTATTCATAATATTAGTATTCATAACATAAAATTTTTCACAAAATAGTGATTATACACATACATTACATTTTGTTTCTCTTTTTCATAGTATTTATTTTTTCCGGAATCAACTCCGTTATCGGTATGATCCGTGTTTCCATTATTATTGGGCACAGTATGTGTTGTTTTTCGCATGTGCGTTATCGGGTATAGTTTGGATGTGTGTCTAAATTATATAAAAATTATCCACTGGATTTAACGATTATATATGGTGAGTTTACTATTTAAGTTTTCTTAAGTTATCTACTGATGTTTTTGTCGAAATGTATGTGTGTAATTCACAAATAGGTAATTTAAGTGTAACAAGTTGAAACACTCGACATCCGAAATGATACATTACTTTTCCACATATATTAATTAACGAACGGATACATTTATACTATAACTTTTTTTAATCATTGTAAATACACATTTTAAAATTTAAAAAAAATGCTGTATAATTTACATGTGGTGACTCATGCATGGCTGAACATGCTTACAAACATTGAACATGCATGGTTGAACTTGATCATAAATATTACCATATTTGGCTTGTGTACAATAATCAGTTTTGTAAACAATGTTTTGTTTTTCGCAAAAAGATTAGTCCTGATTCAATTGAATCTTTGCAATGAATCTATTTGTTTTTAGAATTATCTGATTAGTTTTTTTGTTATTAAAGTTGTTTATTTCAATAATTTCTGAAATTTCTTTCTGGAAATTTTTTAAAATGTTTATTTTTTTTGTCTTCTTTTCTGAAACAAAATGTGATTTGTATATTGAGAAGGATATTATAGTCAATATGTAATTAATATCAAAGTATGCTAAATCATCAATTTTGTACCCTGTTACCAAATTTGCAAGGTTTATAATATCTTTTTCAATACCTAGGGATTTCATTAATGTCATTTTTATTTTTAGAAAATCATTATTATAACAGCAATTGATAAAAAAATGTTCATAGTCTTCCTTTTTTTTACAATGCTTACATAAGTTGTCTTCAGTTATTTTCCACTTTTTTAAGAGTTCATTACTTGGCAGTATGTAGTGAATAAGTTTCCATCTAAATATTTTCAATCTATTATCAGTTAGATATTGAAAAATGAAAGCAAAAGTATTTTTCAATTTAGAATTCAAGTTTTTCTCAAATATTTTTTCCCACATAAGAAAACCATTTGGTTTATCACAACTATTTTTCAGTGTGAATATTTTATAGAGTTCTTTTGTACTCATCAAGGGAGTAATTGTCCTGTGCATAATTTTTAAGTCGTTTATAAATTTAACTTTAGTTTTGAATGAATCTTCAGTTCAAAGATCTGTTTTCCAATCAATTGGTATTGCTTTTTTTAACATATATATTTGCCTTATCCAATTTTGCTTATATTTTAGTTTCTTTAAAATGGTTGTTTCAGAGATATTGCCTTGTTCATCAATTACATCATTTATATTGATAATGTCACTTTTTATCCAATCATCAAAGTTTAAACATTTTCCATTAAACCGGATATTATCATTTCCCCACAAAACTTGTTTTCTAATTTCAAGAAAATTTTTAGGATATTTTGTATTACCTCCCTTTACACTTATCCAATCTTTAAGTAGTTGTTTATAGAATTCCGGTAAATACTGTAACTTACTTTTATCAATGTCGTTTATATTCTTTAAATTCATTTTAAATACAAGAAGATTTTTTCCTAATTTGTTGAAGTAAAATTTGGGAATTATTGTCCAGTTGTCATTTTTATTTTCACTTAATTTAAGAATCCAGTTGATATGTAATGATTTTATATAAGCATCAATGTCCGTCATTTTAAGTCCACCTTCTAGAAAATCGTTTGAAAGTGTTGATCTTTTTATTCTATCTCTTTTGCCTTTCCAAATAAAATTGTATATTAAAGTTTTAAAGTCTTGCAACATTTCCTTAGGAATAATAGTGTTTGATGCAACATATGTTAGGTTTGGTAAAACTAAAGATTTGATGACAACTATTTTTCCTATGATAGTAAGGTTTCTTTTATTCCAATCAGATATTATTTTTTTACTTTTTAACAGTTGTTTTTCAAAGTTAAGTTTTTGACATTCTTGTTTATTGTAACCAAAGTAAATTCCGAGGCTTTTGATTTGTGCAGTACACCAATTTATATTTTCAAATTTTTCCCGACTGTGTTTTTATTGACCAAGCCATATTCCTTCAGTTTTTGTTTTATTCAATTTCAAACCGGAAAGAGTACCAAATGTTTCTATTAGATTAATTGCTAGAGATACATCTTTTTTTGATTGAAGAAATAGAGTAGTGTCGTCAGCTAATTGGCAGATTTTCAGGGTGTTACTCTTACCATCTAATTTTATTTCTATGCCTTTTAAGTTTTTATTTTCCCTTATCTTTATCGCCATAACTTCTACAGCTAGAACAAATAGTAACGATGATAACGGACATCCTTGTCGGATCCCGCGAGATGCCCTAAAGCGAGAGGAAACCCATCCATTATTAATAATGCATCCTTTAATATCAGAGTACATTGTCTGAACCCACCTTATAAAATTATCTTAAATCCAAATTTTTTTTAAAGTCTCAAACATGAAGTCCCATTCTAATGAGTCGAATGCTTATGTAAAATCCAGAAATAAAATTGCCCCATCAATTTTGAAAGTTTCAGAATAGTCTATGACATCTTGTATTTGTCTAATGTTGAAACCAATATATCTATTTTTGACATATCCTTTTTGATCAGTATTTATTATCTTTGGTAGCAGGGGTTTTAATCTTTGTGCTAAGGCATAAGCAAGTAATTTAGCATCATAGTTTAAAAGAGTAATAGGTCTATAATTGTCAAGTGAAAAGGGGTCATTCTTTTTATAAATTAGAGATATTAAGCCAACTTTCTGAGTGTTTGATAGTTCTCTTTTTTCATAGCAGTAATTGAATGTGGAGACTATAAAAGATTTAAGTTCATCCCAGAATGTTCTATAAAATTCCACATTAATTCCGTCAAGCCCAGGCGCTTTATTAAGTTTCATTTTAAAAATTGCATCAGTACATTCATCAACAGTTATTTCCCCTTCGCAAGAATTACTTTCACAATCATTTAATTTTTTATATTCCTTGAGAGAATCTAAATACTTTTTAGTTGCTTCTATTTCAGGGTTTTTTGTAGAATATAAATTTTTATAATAATTTGCTTCTAATTGTAATATTTTGTCTTGATCCCTTGTAATTTGACCTTTATCATCATATAATTGGGTTATTGTTTTTCTACTCTGTCTTGATTTTTCCATCCCTAGAAAATATGCAGAATTTTTTTCTCCTTCTTCAACCCATTTTACCCTTGCTCTTATTTGATTCCCTTTTATTTTTTCGTTATAGAGTTTTCCTATTTCATTTTCTATATTATCTATTTCTTTTAATATATTATTATTGTTTTTATTGTTACATGTATCAATAATATCATTTAATTCTGTTAATTTTTTTTCCAATTTGCTGATTTTTTTTTTATTCTTAGCTTTTGTTTTGCAATAGCTTATTGTCTGGTCTCTAACTTCTATTTTGAAATTGTCCCACAGTATGTCAAGATCTGTTCTTGTTTTAGCTTTGTTTTTAAATTTTTTAATTAATTTCCTAATTATTTCAGTAAAGTCTTCATTTTGAAGTACACTGCTGTTTAATTTCCAGTATCCTTTTCCTTTTTGGCCTCTGTTAAGATTTATTTTTAAAGAAACACAGTTGTGGTCTGTGTATTGTAATACTATTGGTCTAAAGTCACATGAAACACAGTTTTTGAATACTTCTGGAGTTATTAAAAAATAATCTATTCTTGTTGACTCTGACCTATCTTTTCTGCTCCATGTAAATTGAACTTTATTTGGATTTTTTGTTCTCCATACATCATTGAGTTTTAATGACTTTATAAGTTTATTTAAATTGTGAACTTTTTTCCTATTTTTTTGTTGTTTAGTTTTACTTTTTGAATCAATTTGTGATAAAATTTCATTATGATCTCCTCCTAGAATAAGTTGACCTAAACTTTTTTCTTCTATTAATGTATGGACAGTTTTGAAAAAAGTATTTCTGCTTTTTGGATTGTTTGGTGCATAAATATTAACTATTGTTATTATAGTATCATTTATTTCAATATTAACAAGCAAAAGTCTTCCTTCTTTATCTTTAAAGTCATCAATTATTTTAAAGTTTAAATTTTTATTCAGCCATATGGCAATACCTCTTGAATTGCTAGAACCATTACTCAGTAAAAGTTTACATTCAAATTCAGTATTTAAATTATTAAAGGCTATCACTGTATCTATACATCTCCGCCCGATGATAATATTTCACTTACATTTATAGAATGAATATAGTATTTGACTAAATAAATCCTAAAAGATTCATGCTTTCTTATATCCTATTAAGCTCACAACTATGCCACCCCTGACGTCCGTCGTTCCTTTAAAACGTTTTAAAAGTCCTCTCCTCTGAAATAATTAAGCTTATCATAACCAGGAATTCGCGTTATCATCCAGAAAATGCTGGTATCAAAACATGAAAAAAGATTCATTTGATCAACCAATATAGCTGATATTACAAATAAAAGATAGTGTATGAAATATGAATAATTATTTAATACATTTCCTAGTCAGCATTCCCCTTATTTGTTTTGGAAATTATAGAAAATGATGTAAAATTTGAAGAAGTTGATCTATCATGTCATCATATAATTAAAAATTGAAACGGGGAATGTGTCTTCGTGAACACAACCCGACTAAACAGCAACACACAACACACGGATAACAATAGGTCTTCTACCAAGTTAGCAAATCCCGTATTTGTGTTTTCATCACAACATAATTGCATAAGATGTATGGTTAATGATAATACTCTATTTTGGTTGGCTTACAACAATCTCGCGTCATTCTGAAAATAATTCGAGTTTCAAAATGAATTGTAATATTCATGATGGCACGAGCTTCTATAATAAAATAGGGACGAAAAATACCAGAGGGAGAGTTAAACTCATAGATAGAAAATAAACTGACAACGCCATGGCTAAAAATAAAAAGACAAACAGACAAATCATAGTACAGAAGACACAAAATAGAATACTAAAGACTTAGCAACAAGAACCCCAGCGAAAACTGAAGATGATTTCAGGTGTTCCAGAAGGATTAACATATCCTGCTCAACATGTGGCACCGTCATGTTGCTTATGTTATTCGAAACCCGGTAAATAGTCTTATTCGCTAAATGAACATGTAAATAAAAGAAAAACTTGATAGTAATCGTGTTCTCATGATCATTGCGAAAAAGTGAAATCATAAGAATTGAATGCTTCTTCTAGTAATTTCATAGAGTTTTCTACTGCAATCGTTCTTTTTTTAGCAGTCAAAATACGTTGACTGTATATTGCTATGTCTTATACAGTCACGGACACGATATTTCTTTTCTTCATGCATATTTTAAAAATAGAGCCAAACTATATTTACATATTCATGGCGACCGCTTCAACCTGTCCTTGTTTCCAATGTATACAACGAACAATGGAACGACTAAAACTTATTTCTTTTACAATTGACGGAACAAAATATTTCACTTGTTGATATATTTTGTTAAGAACCTATAAACCATTATGTTTAATGCTTGTTGTTGATATTTTAGTCCACACTCAAACGAATTGGTTCACCATCGATTGGTTTCAATAGGTAATCTACCTTTCATTGTGTTGTATATGTATCCGCCATATGTGAGGCCTTTTTAAACGGGATTTCTTTTCGAATATTCAAATTAAAAAAACAACAATAACACAATAAAAAACAATTGAAAATGTGTTTTTTTCTAGATTACAGTATCAAGACAATAATAGTGTATTACCGTGACATTTCAACGATATAAGGATTCGGCCAGTAACGGGAAAAAGCTCGACAGAGCCTCGCATTTCCCCGTTTCGAAGCCTCATCATTATATCTTTGATCTGTCAAGTCAATACACTATTTGTGTAAATGTAAATGCGTTGAGCGAGCACACATTTTTGGAATAAAATGCTTCAGCGCTTTATACGAAATGAACTTCGGTCAACGCTTTTACACCCAGATAAATTTACAAAAAAACATTCACTTCTGAAAGAAAATGAAACTTTCTCCTTAATTTTCGGACTTCCCTTGTTATATGAATTTACATGAGTATAAGCTCATTATATAAGAAATTTAGCCCAATGAATCTTCATTTTACACTTTTTTTTATTTCAATGAACAGTAGATATTTCAACAGCATGTATCCAGAGCGTCTGATGTTCTTTCCTCGCACAATGAATTGTTATGTGTTTATCAGAAGATTTATTAAGTGTAAACATACATAGTGTGTTTGCTTGTGTTCATCACCCACACATTCATTTTAAATTTATCTCTTGATGTCTTGTTTGAAAGGTTGTATAAAACAAGTTGTGAAATGTATAGGAAAAAGAGATATAAAGTCAGCAGTGAATTAAACTCATGTAAGTAAATGTAATCGAGCGTAGACATCATACATCGAGAAACTTCCTACACATATGACACCTGTTTACGGTTCCATCGGTTTACATCGACACAGCTCTTCGAACAACCCACATAGACATATTGTTTATGTAACAATAATTTGAATCCAAATAACACAACTTACTACTGATTAGGAATAGAAAAATGTTTGTATTATCGTTTATTTCTAAATATAAACAATGCTCACTTACTGAATAATTCAAAGTTAAATGTATGTTGATCGCATTCATTCAATTATTTTTTTCATGAAAGATGCCAAAGAGATACAATTGAGTCCGATGATAATTTAACTTACATTGTTAAATTGACAAAGTACGGGTGAAAAGTAAAACTTATGATATTAAAGATGCTTGCAAGTGTTAATTTCTATTTTTCCCGCAACATCTTATTGGCACCTCTATATGAAGTTTATATTTCTTAGACGTAACATATTAAGTCGACGAGACACGGTTAATGACATCAATATATTTACATGACTTTAAGATAATGAAAACAGAATCGACAAAAATGGAACACTTTTGATATTTTTGGTCATTAATGTATATATTTAACAGTTATGTGACGTTTTCTACATTTTGTGTTTAACTAGTTACACCATAAAGGAATAATAATAATAATGAAATTTACTATGTTTGTTTGCACAATCACTCTAGTATCCTGTGCTATTTTTGATAACATGATTTTGCACCATATCTTTCTGGGAATGATTAGACTTTGATTAACTTCATTCGTAATCAAAGACATTTATCGACAATTTTTTTAAATGCGATATCTTTGTAAGGTTATGTCTTAGTTGAATAGATATCAGTCCTGTAAATGCTAAAAATGTTACCTAAAGGCTAAGTACTTAGCCGTTTTCTGTAACCTTTTTTGTTCCGTGAAAGTATTATTTCAGAACGTTGAATGCATTAATTCTGTCTATCAAAAGAGGTATGACTACTCCAGAATATCGATTTTATTTGCAATAAAATGCAATAATAATACTTCTCCCATTAAGTGGGACAATTTTAGCAAAGTGGGAGACACCAATGAAATGTATACTAATTCCCGCAATTAGGAAGGTTGTATTTAATTGTCATATTAGAAGTATCAATAATTTTCGACCTCATTTTATAGGTAGAATATGCAAAATTAGAACTTAATAATTTAGTTTCATTAAATAGCTTTAAATACGAAAAGGATACATAAATCTTGGTTTACATCATTATCGGCGATGAAAGAACACAATTGATTTCACATTATAACATTGCGATTGTTGCATATTACAGGATGTGTATGAATAATACAGGAATATAAATAAATCTACTACATGATAGCATTAATCCTTGTATTACAGACATGAATACTTTTCTGGAATTTGAAATCACCGAATTACTTTTATCATGGAGTGTGTACTTGCATGAGAAACATAACAGTGTTCCATGTGTGGAGCAAGTATTTAATATCTCCCCAGTTTCATGTTTGGGTGGGGTGGCCAATAAAACTGCCTTCAGCAATGAGAAAAGCCTGTACAACCTAGTCAGCAATAGAAGGCGTGAAATGACAAATGTAAACCCATTCAAAAAAAAGAACTAACGGACTAATTTATGTACAAAATAAAGAACGAAAAACAAATATGTAGACCATCAACAAAGGATAACAACTAATCCATAATGTGGCGGTGTTAAGCATGTTAGCAGGCGCCCAATCCTCTCGTTAATCCTGGGAATGGTTTGTTGAAATTCTATTTAGTATTTTGCATTTTCATTCTCTATTACATAACAAGTAAACATTTTGACGATTTTTAAAAGTAATTATAGAATAATGTTATACAAATTTGAGCAAGTTGATATATCATGATCTACATGTCATCATAGCGTTAAGTAATGAAACGGAAGAAGTGTTAACCCGACCAAGGAGCAAAACACCATTATGAGGCCACTAAAATGTGTTCAACCCAGCGAGGAAATCCCTGTTTCTATCAGAAAATAACATGTAGCTTACTGCATAAGTGTCCTAACTTGTATTTGATGATGTGCTCTTTAATGGAATATGTTTGTATAATGAGAATTTGCTCATAGTATAAAATGTTTTACCATTTTTATCGCTACGAACCTTAGACATTTCAATTTTATGTAGCAAGGGGTTTTGACGTCCTTTTTACTCAGAGCGATAAATTGTATTATGTTTTCTAGAAGGTTTATTTATTGTATATATAAATAGTGAGTTGCTAATTTTCATCACCCACACAATAATTTATCTTAGACTAAATTATCTCCTAATAAATTGATTGAACGATTGTATAAGAAAAGTTGTGAAATGTGTAGGGAAATAAAAAAAGACAGGAAGTCACTTGTGAATACAATTAATGTAAGTTAAAGTAATCAATGGTAGACATCACACATATGTATTGAGACAGTATCCCATAAAACAGCGAATGTTTTTATTAACGTCATACTGTATTATAATTCTGAAATATTTCAAAAGGCAGATGTTTCAGCAAATTACTTTGACATACACCAGACCTTATACCAAAATACTTATTGCTATGTGAGCTTTTCTGGCATTACTAAAATTGCACGGACATTTAAAGTAGTACACAAGTAGGATATGCAGTATAAATGTCAATGAGGCAATTGTCCATAAAAACCACGAATGAAGAATATTTTATCAACATATGAATGTTGCAATGCCAGCATGTGAGCACCTCAGTTATCGCTAACAGCAAACTACTTTTTAAAACTTTATCATTCCAATGGTGTGTTTGGATTCAAAAATGTGAATTTAAAATTAAAGGTTAAACGTTCCCACTTTATAATTTGAACTGTCGAAGCGGTTTATTTAACTTGACCGTATGGAAACTGACGAAAAGTAAATTATATTTATAAATTTGGTGCGTCCATAACGCTTTTCTAGATTTAGCTTATCAGAAACGCTTTCGAAAGCCGGGGATGAATACTTCTTGAGGAGGAAAAAAGACCAACACGGATATAATGAAAAAAGTCATTTTTTTCTAGGGTAAATAAAGGCAACAGTAGTATACCGCTGTTCAAAACTCGTAAATGTATAGACAACAAACAAAATTGGGGTAACAAACTGAAACTGAGGGAAACGCATTAAATATAAGAGGAAAACAACGACACAATATTAAAATGTAACAAACTCAGAAAATGTAACACACTCAGAAACGGACTAGCATTAGACAAAATCAGATGAGAATAACAAATATAACATCCAAACCAAATACATGAATTTGGGATAGAAAAATACGGTGACACGTCTTATAGTAATGTGAATTCACACTCAAATTTAAGAGAAAACAAACGACACAACGGAAACACAACGTTAAAAAGTTTACACACACAGAAACAAACTATGATATAACAATGACCATTGTCCTGACATGGTACAGCACATTTTAAAGTTAAAAATGGTGGGTTGAACCTGGTTTTGTGGCATGCCAAACCTCGCACTGTAATGGCAATGTTAAATATAACATTGAAATGACAACATAATATTACAGGACTACAATTCAAATGAATAATAGAACGTATTAGACAAAGAAACACATGATTAATAGATAACAAAAGGCATAAGGTTTAAAATTCAACACTTCAAAGACGCGCCTCGTCCACACAAGACTCACCAGTAACGCCCAGATATGAAAGATCGAAAGTGAAAAAAAGTACAAAGTTGTAAAGCACTGAAGATCAAAAATTGAAAAAAGGTTGTGTAAAATACGGCTATGATTAAATGCTTGGGATAAGAACATCCTTATTATTTAGAACAAGTTATGCTATTGCACACAGTAGATTTTATCAAATGAATATAAAAGATATACATAATGAAACTGAAGAGTTAACTCATTACAGAAAACAAAACCCGAATACATAATACAAAGACCAACACAATAAAATAGACACACCCGACTTAAAATATTGATGACGTTGGAACCTTAATTTCTTAAAGCGTTTTTAGTGTCACATGGATGGATACTCATTACATTAATTATTTTCTGGAAAGCTTCCGTCATAGATATCTTGGCAGGAAACATGGTCTGGAATGCCGTTTCAAACCATTATATATATAGGCACTACGGTTATTATTATACAAAAGTTTGAACATTCACAACTTGAAAACTAAAGTTCACTCTTTTGAGGTAAAGTTTTGTTTAAACATAAACGCAAGTACTTTTTGGAGATTACCGACTCAATCAAACATCTTTGCGCTCAAATCTCATTCCAGTATTTTTAAGTTTAAAGGTTTTTGGCTCAAGTTTACAGAAAAATTTTAACAAAATGTATGCGTTATATTCAAAATCAATCTATAGTGTTTGGTTATTGAAAACAGGATACAATTGACAATAGCCTTGTCCTAATATGTTTTAAAAAAGTTCAACTAAATAATAGATACTCCAACACTAGATATCTTTTCGAAAAATGTGTTAACTCCAAGGGTTATTTCAAGTTAAAAACAAACCAACACACACTGTTATGTGAAATTAACATTAGAAGACGGATGAGTAAAAGTGAACCAGACCAAATAAAATATTGTTTGGAAAATATTATCTAATTATCTGGCTAACAGTTTCAGAACAGATATGTGTTGATGAAACAATTCAAATTTTGAAAAATTAAGGAAAATTAAGATCTACCATAAATAATTTTGATCTTACTGTTGTTACAAATTCTATCAAGGAATAGCAGATCCGCTATGAGATGACGTTAATAACATTAAAACTAAGAAAGTAGAACCCATAATACTTCATAATTCTGACAGTATCTGGGTCTAATGTTAAATCATTATTCACTGTTGTCCTTTTTCATCGGCAATAATTAATATTATTGCCAACGCTTTTAACGTTTCGACCTGAATTGATTGAAATCATATCCTGTGCACGAGAAATTGAAGTTAAGTATTCCTTTGACGATAATTATGACCATCCTTAACATCTTCTACGGAAAACAGAAGACCATTTTGTGACTTTCAACACCACAGGCGAAGAGAATATTACAAATACGGAAGATAGTTTAACTGAGCTTTTAACAGATAATTTGTTTTAAATCATATCATTTTAAGCAATAAATTCTTGTTAAAACATTTATATGTTTTGAATGTGATAAGATATATGTGAAGCTAGGTTTAATCGTTCTATTCCCATTTGATTTTATTGTTTTATGTATAATTTTTCTTTGTTTCTCGATTACAATCGACAGATATTTTTCCAAGCATTTGCAAACCAGTACTTCATCCTTAGAAGAGGGACGAACGATACCAGAGGGACAGTCAAACTCATTAATCGAAAATACACTGACAACGCCATGAAATAAACTAGCTTGTTTCTATGTTATATCTTAAGTTAACAAGTCTACAATTATCCTTAGGCTGGGTAGTTTTTAAGTCACATCTTTTTGAAAGCTACATATTGTGTTAAGTAAATTAATTCTACAATGAAATATGAGGTCTCACAATGTACTGTCAGAAAATTAGACAAAACCTTGGGGTAATCTGAAATTTTTTTTATCAGTTAAATTAGAATGAAAGTCTAGCAAGTGAATTACATTCATCACTCCAAATTTGCATATTTCATCTGAAATGTAGACCAATTAATTTTTGCTATTTCACAATCCAAGATGGTGGTAGACACTATATCTAACCTAAACCTTAATTGATTGAAAAAATGGTCATGTATATGCAGTTTAAACAAATGAAGGCGGTTTAAGGTTCTGCAGATATCCATATTATTTGGCACTGCTGACACTGGCATTTTTCTACTTAATATGGGTTTTCCCAATAAAACAATTATCAGGAAAGAGGAAACTTTAATTTTGAAAGCGATTTAAACAGATTACTTAACACGTCATTAATCACACTTGAAATAGACAGCATATATATATATAATGTACTTTAATAAGATAGGGTCACTTTTTGCCGAATTTGTCCTTGAGGGTTTTTACAAAAATCGAAAAGTTAAAATATAATTGTTTTCTTTAACAAGTAAACATATGCGTTTGGTTAACACATATCAAAATGTACAAACGGAATATATTTTTTTTAATTTGCTGTTCCGTTTTTTTTTATATATTAAATATGTTCTTTTAGATTAACCAGCATTGTGCTCCTCATCTTGTCGACTTGTTGCTTTATTCATATAAGGCTGACTATAAACAAGAAATCTCAAGAGGAATCAAAATAAGCAAGCATTATCTTCTTTAAGTACTAGTAATAAAAAGGCAACAGTATTAAACCGCTGTTCGAAATTCATAAATCGATTGAGAAAAAGAAAATCATAGTTACAGTCTAAAATTGAGGGAAACGCATCACATATAAGAGGAGAACAACGACACAACAGAAACATATCATTAAAATATAACACAGAGAAACGAACTATAATATAACAATGGCCATTTTCCTGACTTGGTAATAGACATTTAAAAACAAATGTTGGGTTCATTTTAATTTCATAAGCAACGCCACGTGCCTTCTAGGTTTCTATCGTTAATTTGTCATCTCCAGCGAAGAGCATGATCAGATGATATGAAAAATTATCACAAAAAAAAAGATCAAAGGCAAAATGCACAAAATAAAGATAACAATACTTAATGACAATAAAAAAGTAAACTCAAAATCTCCTTATCGATACGATATTCTACAGCTTGTATATAATATCGCAATTTTATTGAAAGTGAGTGCTACTTACAAAGAAGCTTATTACAGTTTTGGGCCCTTTTTTGGTCATTGATGTTTTCACCTGATTGTAACAAAAACTTAGACTTTTATTGTATTTATTTGTTCGTACTCCTGATGAAAGAAATTGGTATCGGACGAACTTATTAAAACCAAATGAAAACAACACGTTTTAATCTGAGCCAAAAATGTATAAGGCACGAATCAGTTGAATGGATCAATAACAAAAAAAAAAGATACAATATGTTAACCAATTCCATTTCAGGACAACTGTGGCTAAGGGATCTGAAAACTTAATTTCAAAACTTTAAGTTAATAGGCCATGTTTAAAGTCTGTGTGATAAATATTTTAAATCATTAGATCTTCAAGAGTCGTAGACTTAATCGGAACAGCTAGTTTTTCTGTTCACCAGTTCCAAACTAACGACGATTTATGCTATGCACAGGAAAGCAATATGCAATAATATCCCACAAAAACAAAGAAATTCCATGTTACACTCCAATATATCCGCTGTAGCATTTTTTTAAGAAAAATAATCTCCCGATGAAAATGAACAATAAATTTGTTTAACATAATGAGTCGATAGGGTTTTAGTTGATTTTATTATATTCTTAATACTCTTTCAATGTATAAAATTTGATGAAACTGTTATTGTTCCATTTTATTCAAAGGCAAATTAGGTTTGTTTACCCTGGTGTCCAACTAAAGTACCATTTGTGTGTTTTATTGTTTAAGTATGCAGAAATAGTAATCAATGACAGACATTTCACAGCTGAAATATCAAATTAAAGAATTGATATAGTTATTACTTAATTCCAAACGGGACTTTTCTTATAATAAAAACATATGGTATTGCAACTTGCAAATTCTTAAAAGCTTTTGTGGTCTCATAAGTCGATTAATAGTTTTAGAGAATAAAGTATCCACCTGTTTATCCTTTTAAAAGTTGATTTTGAATACTGTCAGTCTAAATTTAAATAAAAAAATGTTTTTTTATGAACTCGACATCATCAACAATGGATGCTTTCTTTATATTTTATAACTCTGTGTATTCTGTGAAAATGTTAGATAAATGCTTCACACCCTAAATGCGTATATTCAATCTAAGTATATCAATATACCGCCATATCTGCAGACAACTATTAATGTAATTGACTTGATAAGAGTATATAACACGGAAAATAAATCAAACCTTACATATTGTATAAGAATAGTTGCTGACTAGAAGTACACGGAATACTCATTCATCATAAAAGACACACTAATGGTATCTAAGGTATCATGAAATCATTGATTTATTATTGTTCCAAGTCAATTTAAAGTGCTATCTAAAATTAGTCATGTATCCAAGATTTGAATAAAAAGAGAGTATTCAATTTTAGGATTTCAAGAGAAATCAAATCAGAAGGAATGGTGCTATTCCTTTACTCAAATATTTAACTAGGGTATTGTTTTGGTTTTAGAAAAAAGATGCTCTGCATGCAAATTGAGTCTTGACTTGATATATATCTCAAAGATTTCAATAAATAAGTGTAAATGCTTGTCGCTGTAGGGTACTCAGGCCAATTGTATTGTATTATATGAATACAAAGATGAATTGTTAATTTGATTTAAAGTATAGATAGAGAGTTCAAATACCTTTTTACTGTTAATAGTTTGATATGAATCTAGGTCCCTAAACACCCCATTATTACCTACTGTATTACAACTGGTAAAAATAGCTACGGGATAGTTATGGGACTTGTGACCTTAGTCTTTCATTGATCAAGACATCATTTTATAACATTAATATTAATTTTCTCGATAGCCTAGTCAATTCTTTATCTAAAGAACAATAATACTTTAACAAATAGTATAGAAAATAGTATGCTTAAATTTCGAAGTGTATATTTTGTCATTCCACTCATCCTTGAACGTCAATTCGTTCATATTAATATATGTTATTCAATAAAGTGTACTTTTTCATGTATTCAAATTCGAACCAATTGAGCAGTCTATAAATGTCTCTTTAATAATAGCTTGATTATGTTACTCTAACAATCACAATATCTCCAAACATTTTTAAATATCAAAAGCACACGACACTGTCGGTTTTCTAGTTCATACTTTCAACTAGCATTTTTATGACTTATTTATTATAAGCCTGCTTGCTTTGATAAACATTTTACGACTAAGTTATAATGACAATTCTTTTTATCAGTAGATAATTGCTGAAACATACATTTGCTTCGTAACGGAAAATAAACTCGACAAAAAGAGACCATTTACCCTAGAGTCTGAGACAACAGGATGCTAATGAAATAAATAACGGTTCGGTTCATCTATGATTCTCTTTTTTTAGTACATTTTAATGTTAATAATTTTTTTAATAAAAATGAATACTATTTTGCATCTGACATCTTAATGATATTTTCTTACGGATATAATATTTTCATAAATAGGCAAAATCAATTCTTAAATGAAGGTTCTAACTTACCGTCTCTTTAATGGAGGGACTAGATTAAACTTCGAGTCTATACAGGAATTAATAGAAAAAACGAATAAAAATGGTGGTTCTGAAAGGAATTTCACATACGTTTAATCTTAGGAAAAAATGAATATGATAATATAATCAAGTAATACCAAGATTAAATAAAAAAAGAAACTAGAAATCAAAACTGCATGTTTTCATATTTTTAGAGATGATGTTAGTAAGTTGTAAAAAAACATTGTGTTTGATCAATATGGCCTTTTGATATTCATCAAAGATACGCTAGACACCCGTTCCGTCTGCAAAAGACTCACCAGTGATGCTCAGATCAAAACAGTTCTAAAAACAAAAGGTATAAAGTTGAAGAGCTTTCAGGACCCAAAATTCCAGAAAGTTGTGCCAAATAAAATAATTTTAAACTAAACTATCTCATTGTTGAAGGACGTACTGTTGCATAGGATTGATTACATCCACTTGATTTGAACTTTGGTTGATAATTCTTATTTTCAATCATAACATATCTCCTTTTCTGTATATGCGGTGATACATTATATACTGAGCAAAACAATTTTAGCAACACTTTATTTTTATTTTTTTCATTTTGTTGTTTTTGGAGAAAAGAAATTTAAACATTATTGACATAATCCTTAGTTATACCTGTTATTTAAAACAGTCGTACTTTTTTTCTGGTGATCGATTTCGCGCCATTTCAGCTTTGCACGTGTAATTATTGTTTTACCTTCTGTACCTGTACTTTTAAAACGATATTAAAAGTTTCTTTTTCAATAACGTTCAGAATCACACCATTGATAAGAAAAACACCTACACCTTTGAAAATATTGCATGGGGCGTCAACCAGGACTCTCCGAAAATGACCGTCAGAAAGCTCTTGGAATGGTTGAGGCAAGAATGAGTGTTGCTTACATCGCGGCTCGATTTAATGTGCATAAGGCAACAGTTTAGAGACTAACAAACGGATATCGACAAATTGCAACTGCACAGGATTGGTCTTTATCTTGTAGACCAAAAAACTATCGTCAGGGGAGGAGCGCTGCCTTCGCTTTACATTAACACGTGACAATTTGTTTTTCGGCCATAAAAGTGGTGCATGACTAAGAGCACATGCTGGTGTACCTACAAATCCTTCATTGGTGCACTGAGGACATGGCTGAGAAATTAGTTTTGAATAACACTATACTCATTTCCCAATTTTTAACCTCCCGCGCTTCATACAAAAACAAATCCTAGTCAATGTGAGTGATAAACATTCATGTTGCTTCTGATATTTCATAATTCTATTTTCTAATTATTGAAATTATAAGCTGTTATGATTCTGTAATAAAATAAAATGTTACATTTTTGTTGCTAAACTTTTTTGGCTCAGTATAAATAAAAGTAAAGAGAATTACCAACATACTGTACAGTATATATATGATATAGTGACATTATGCCTTCAATTAAATGGGGGATATCATATTACCGGTTATTTGACCCATAACTTTCTATCACAGACAAGAAACACAATTCAATTTGGTTATGAATCGAATGATCAATACAGTTAGATATGCTTATCGAAAGGATAGAAATGTCAAAAATCTAAATTTTTAATAAATGTCTATCATTTCGACCTCATTTATCTCTTAAAGTAGTTTATAAAATTGGACGACTTACGTAAATCTTTAGAACTGTGAAATAAGCATGCCTTATGCACGTCATTCAGTTTAATTCAATTCTACATGACTGACATCTTTAGTCACTCCAATCAAATTCACGCTGTAAGATACTTCTGAAATATTTGACTGATCCTGCAATTGCAGTGTTACGTTTGTCAGAAGATTTCAATTTCACATTGATTTCTATGTTTTTGCCATTGTTTTCATACCTCTTCCAAAGAAAACAAGTCTTTTTGATTTACATTTAAGACAGATAATGAAGTCTCAATCAAGTCAGCATTCATAAGCTGTCTCGCATTAAACAGCATTCCATGTTGAACAGATCGAAGATACATTGTTTTCACAGGTTAAAATAATAGTCATTCATTGGGCCCAATCCACATATTTAATGAAAAATCAGATACATATAGTTATTGTATTGAATCAAAATCTCTGTATTATTTTTTAGGTATACATCTACGTCAGACATAGAATCATATACATGTACATATAGTTATTGCATTGAATCAATTCCTCTTTATTATTGTTCAGATATACATCTTCCCATGAATCTACATATAGTTATTGTATTGCATAAAATCCTCTGTATTATTTTTCAGGTATACATATACGTCAGACAGAGTGGAGTGCATTGGAATGGACAAACAGAATTGATAATAATCAGAATCGTGTCACTGAACCAAATAATAGATCCTTGGGTATATATTCTGTTACGAAAGGAAAACTTAATGAAATTTCAAAAGTTTTGTATTAGCACTAAAGACAGACACTGCAAATGTAACAATCTTCACTTTATCAAAGCTCCTTGTTTACATACAAGTTTAGAGTCTCATTCCATATCACAATCCGGACTGTAACATATTCATATGTGTAATGTAACCTGTTTGCTAGTTCATCTCTCATTCCAAGCTGGACTTGTACATAGATTGAGAATAGATTTCTGTCATGGTTTTGTCTGAGTTGTAACCGATTACGCATTACTATGAGATATTTATGCACAGAAGTGCAAATGAATAACTTGGAGAAATATTTCAATTATTAAAATTGTTAACACATTAATTAAAAATTGTTAGTTTTATCTTTAGATAACCTTATCAAACGTGTGTCATTATTGAGCATTACAAGATATGAACGACTAATTTATTTATATAAGAAATGAATAATAACAAACAACAACAGATTGAAACGTTTATATTTTGCTCGAATTCAAAATAGAAAAAAAAGACTAGTTCTTATCGGAAATAGTCATATTTCGCCACACTACACATGCGTATACATTTTTTGACTGAATAAACAAGTAATTTCAATTTGATATCTGAACTAATCAGTTGTTTAAAGAGAATGCAGCAATCCATATTATACAAAATTCGGGTAGCTGTGATGATTATTTTTAATAAGGTTATCGCCAGTTTAGGTGGTACCTAACACTACAAGGAGATAACTCTGTATAAATCCTGTGATGTTCCTGGTGAAGTTAAATACAGAGAAGCGCTTCGGACGTAAGAAATCATTAAACGTGTTGTTTGCATTTTTACATCACTGGGTCGATACCTCTGCTGGTGGACTATTAGTCTCTGAGGGTATCAGCAGCTCAGTAGTTAGTACTCCGATACTGACATGATTTAACAAACTTTATTAAAAGTGTTCGTTTATAAGTTTTGAAATTATTAAAAAACTAAGGTTTCAATTCCTTTAGGCAAAGTTGTCTTTAGATGAATTTGGCTTTTTTTAAGGTATCTTTAACATGAAGGTCTTCAACGGTTTCGGTACTTATACATCTTTGAAATTTGAATGATTGGCTTTGAGCGTTCCTGGTGAAGGTAAATCTAGAAAAGTGCTTCGGACGCAATAAATCATAAAACGTACTGCTTCCATTTTTACATCACTGGGTCGATACCTCTGCTAGTGGACTATTAATTCCAGGAGGTATAATCAGCTCTGTAGTCAGTACTTCGGTACTGATATGATTTAACAATCTTCATTAAAATTGTCAGTATATAAATTTTGAAATTATTAAGAAACTAAGGTTTCAACTCCAAAGGCAAAGTTGTCTTTAGATGAATTTGGCTATTTATGTAAGGTATTTTTGACATAAAGCTCTTCAACGGTTTCGGTACTTATTCATCTGTGGATTTCAAATGTTTGGCTTTGAGCGTTCCTGGTGAAGGTAAATCCGGAAAAGCGCTTCAGACGCAAGAACTCATTAAACGTGTTGTTTCAATGTTTCGTATTGTTTAGGAAATGTCAAGCTTCTCAATGATCAGAAGAAGTGTTTGTCAAACAGCTTTATAACCAATGCCTTTTTTCAGATAAAGTGCTTGGTTCAAATTTTTGAAATTTTTACCTTTTTTTAAAGGGTCAAAGTTAACATTAAACCTTAAGTGGTTAACATATAATTTCTAAATAGTTTAACAATTAATGCAGTGTGTGTAATACTACTAATTGCTTATTTTTCTCAGGTCAACATTACAATAAAAAAAGTAATAAAATGATAAAGAAAATGATGTAAGCATTGCAACCGAAATCCAGGGGTAAGTTTATTTCAGTCATCCATTCAAATAAAGCATATGCCATTGATCTTAGCATGTCAAATTTAAATGTTTTATCCGCCAGCTGATGCAATAACAGAATAAAAATACTTATAGTTATTTAAGGTACCAGGCTGAAAATTTGATACGCCAGACGCGCGTGTCGTCTTCATAAAAATCATTAATGATTATGATATCTAACCTATTACCACGTCATTCATTCATTATTGTTTCAAGTAAAAAAAGATTTGATCTTGAAAATGTTGGACTGTGTGGGTTTTTTTTAATAATAATTCTGTAGTCTTTTCTTCAATGTTTTCGAAGAAATAAAGTCAGAAGGAATTTTAACAAAGATTCAAGATTTTTTATCATAAACTTGTTTTGCCTTCTGAAGTCCTTACGATGATTAAAAATTTGGGAAGATACCCCTAATTTGAAGACAATTAATACCCAAAGGAAGCATAAGTTAAATATTCGGTGTTTTAGAGCAAAACTCGAACGGTTTATAACATTCCCTTTTTCAAATGATATTTTATGCATCAAAGGAATTCGGTCTGTTTTTGATTAATTTTATTTTGTTTTGAATATTATTCAATTTATATGAGTTACCAAAATTAATATATAATGAAATTGTAACTGTTTATCTTTTATTAAAAAGGAAATTATATTCTCATTCCCTCGAGTTCATCTGAAATGTCATCTGTATATAAATACATCTAGAATGTAAACAATAGCAATCAATGACAGATACTTTACAGTTGAAGTGAAACATACATATCAAATTAAGGAATTGATGTACTTCCGCTTAATGAAAAAAAAAAATGGGACCTTTCATCTGAAATGTACATATGTTATTGTATAAGTATAAAAGCTATAGTTATCTAAAAATTCCCGGGAGGCTATGTATTTGATATAACCTCATCATGAGTGGGCTTTAAATGTTTTCTGCCTAAATATGAACGAAGGAACATGCTGAATGAACACAAGCTAATCAACATGAGACGCAAGTGTGTTTAAAGTGTACACTGTGTAGTTAGTCTGTGAAAATGTTAGATATATGATTAACACCCAAATGTCTTTATCCAATATAAGTTAATCAAAGTGTGACCAAATCTGATGTTGTTTTTTTTTAAAATGTAAACTGTTTTGAGTATAACATCGCACGAAAAAGAAAGCACCACTTATATATAACACACACTTATGATATCTAAACTATTACGACGTCATTCATTTATTATTGTTCCAAATAAAAATAAATTTGATCTTGACTGTGTTTGACCATGTGTGTGTGGTTTTTTTATTTATTAAACTTGTAGTCATTCTTCAATTTTTTCGAAGAAATAAAATCAGAAGGAATTTAACCAGGATTCAAGATTTTTATCATTAACATGTTTTGCCTTCTAAAGTCCTTACCGTATATATGCATCTTAATGGTTTGAAATAGAAAGTGAGAAATTAATTTAATGCTACAATTGTACCCGAGGTCTATCTGATTCTATCAAATGTGTTGTTCGAGAACTTAAACTTTTATTTGGTTTTAGACATTTGAAGAAAGTTGATTTACTTTATTTCCAAAGATAGTTTGTTGAGAATCCAGGTCATCAAGCAGAGATGCTTTTAATGACGATTTAACAAAGAAGATTTAAACTGACATATGCACATTTTCTGGAGGTTAATTTATCGCTCTTCTTTGTAAGTCAATTTGTTCATATTGGTTATTCAATATAAAATGTACTTTTTCCTGTCCTCGAAATCAAAGCCAATTGGTCCGTCTATAAATGTCGTTTTATTAATAGTTTGATAATGTGACATGAACAAGCTGAACATCTTCATACACTTAATATAATTACTTTTGATGTAAAGCCTGTTTTCTAGTTCAAACACTTTACTTTCATATTTTAGTTTCTTTTATTATAAACCTGGTAGCTTTGATGAGTCTGTATATTTTTACTATAACGACAAGTTTTCTCCTATGCAACAGTAATAGTGGACATATTTGTACATTTTCTTAGTTATGAACAACAAACTGGACAAAACGAGACTATTTACGTGACAAAGACGACTTGATGCTAATGGAATAAAAGTAATAACGTTTCGGCACTTTTTCTTTTATGTTTACATGTTTGCAAAGCATTGTAATTGCAAATTCTGTTTACCAATTATTAATTTTTGACATCTGACATGTTAACGATATCTTCTACAGAATCTACATAAAACGCGAAGCATTAATTTTGTACAATATCAAATGACAAAATGTACCCCTGAACCATATAACGCACAACAGATTTATTTAGTATCACAATTATCAAAACTAAATGTGAATGTAAATGTGAATACCTTAGATGTATATGGCAAAACTTTTAGGAATTTTGGTCCTCGATGATCTTCAATTTATTACCTTTTTTGGCCTTTTTCACTTTTCAGCGTCACTAATGGACTTCTGTAGACGAAACGCGCGTCTTACGTAAATTCAAAATTTAATCCTCGTATCTATGATGAGTTTATCTACAACCACTGGGTCGAAGCCACTGCTGCTGGAGTCTTAATCCCCCAAGGGTATACCAGACCAGTAGTCAGCACTTCTGTTCTGACATGAATTATCATTGAAATGGTCATATTTATAAATTAACTGTTACAAAACTTAAGAATTTTTGAAATACAAAGGCTTTTCTACGTCAGGAATAGATTACCGTAGCTATATTTGGCAAAACCTTTAGGAATTTAGTGCCTGAATGCTCTTCAACTTCATACTTTGTTTGGCCTTTTTCACTTTTTAGCGTCATTGATGAGTCTTCTGTAAACGAAACGGGCGTCTTGGGTAAATACAAATAATTAAATCCTCGTATCTATGATGAGTTTATTTATAACCACTGGGTCGATGCTGACATGAATTATCATTGATATGGTCATACTTATAAATTAATTGCCATAAAACGTTTTAATTTTTGAAATAATAGGGCTTTTCTACCTCAGGAATAGATTACATTAGCTGTATTTGGCACAACGTTTAGGAACTAGGGTTCTCTATGCTCTTCAAATTCGTACTTTTCTTGGCCTTTGTAATTTTTTTGGATTCGAGCGTTACTGGTGAGTCATCTTTAATCGAGACGCGCGTTTAGCCTAAATACAAAATTGATTCCTGTTATCTATGATGAGTTTGTGAGTCATCTATACTTTCCTATACAGTATAGCACATGCATATACTTGTATGATAAAAGATAAAATAACATATAGAGATATAGGAAGATGTGGTGTGAGTGCGTATGAGACAACTCTCCATCATAATAACAATTTACAAAAGTAAACTATTATAGAGCAATGTACGGGCTTCATCACGGAGTCATGGCTCACACCGAAAAATTAGCTGTAAAGGCCCCCAAAATTACTAGTGTAAAACCATTCAAAGGTCTTGTCTATATAACAAAAAACGAGAAACGAGAAACACGTATAAATTACATAAAGAAACGACAACTACTCTAAATCAGATTCCTGACTTAGGACAGGTGCAAACATTTGCAATGGTACTAAACGTTTTAATGGTATCTGGTATAGTGAAGTTGCGCCTTCAAATGATT
The DNA here is from genome assembly GCA_019925275.1 of Mytilus edulis. Lineage (NCBI taxonomy): Eukaryota > Metazoa > Mollusca > Bivalvia > Mytilida > Mytilidae > Mytilus > Mytilus edulis. The sequence goes on from CM034349.1 coordinate 129,755,340, forward strand.
GTTATGGAAAGTATGTTACGGATTTTCATCACTCTCGACTACCCCTAAGCTTCGATGAAAAACACAAACCAAATTGGGATAGTTTAAAGAATCCTACTGTCTTAATCGACTGTTCCCGTCTGTTTGACGGTAAGATGTTAGAAAAAGGCCAAGTTCCCCAACTTGCCTGCTAATTTTCAACATTGACCTTATACTTTGAACATTTTTTCATGAATACAAAAAAATATCTATCTTGAATTATATAATATGTAACCCAGAAACCTAAGTTAATAAAATTAATATCCAACAAGTTATTAATATTTTACAAAAGTTATTTCGAATCTGCATTAAAAACATTCATTAGTTTGATAATTATGGCAAATACATCCGTTTCACAATCTATAAAACATTGTTTTTGTATGTATTTTTAATATTTTATAAATTTGTTTTAATGCGAATTGATCCATTCTAAACATTTAACTATTTGTACCTTATACAATGTTAGATGACGATTTTAATAAATGTATAATATCGTGATGTTTGGAAGAAGAAATGACATATACTCGTCTGATATAAATATGTTGAGCAGTGAAAAATATGAATTTATATTTTAATTTGCGTTTTGATGGTACGGTTTTATATTTTGCCAGCGTATATAAAATTAAGATTGTCGGTTAAAATCACTTTGTAAAAAACTAATAAAATAACACGGTGCCACAAGATTCGTTAAAGAAGGAAAAGGGCATATAATAGGGATGCATTTATTCAGAATTACAGTAAATCAGCTGGAAATAACAATTGTTAATCTAAGGATATATGAAACAATAGATAGAATATCAGAAATTAACAAAGAAAAACAGACGAACAATTAAGACTATGATTCAATATTTAGTGCTATCAATTTCAAAAGAAAGTACACACCATAAGTCTCACACGAAGGTGCCAAAAACTGTCGTGCTTTCGAAACCATACTGATTATACAGATATATTTCTGGCTGAATAAATAGGGAATGTCGATTGAGAATTAAACAAGTCGATTAATTATAGGGAATGCAAAAATAATTCTTAAGAATTTTTAGTAATTTTTTATAAGTTAAAAAAACTAATATCGGCAACGAAGTGGTTAACATGTGCTTTCAAAATTATAGAATAATTACAGCCGTGTAGATGATACTCCTAATTGCGTTATTTCCTATAAACATACAACGCAACATTAATAAAAGTAAGTCTTCTTATTTTTGAATGTCAAAATGAAATAGAAAACTACCATTTATCAATAACAAATCATGTAGGCAAAACATTGCAGCTGATTAAAACAAAAAGTTTTCTACCTAACCTCAAGGTATATTTTTCATTAATCTTACGTTCAAAACAACAAGCATGTACCGCTTAAGTTTTCCTGCTAAAAGTAATGTTTTTATTCCATATTGAAGAAATTTTTTATATGAAATATAAAATAATTGAGATTGATCGTCAATAAAGATTACTTGGAACTGCAATTTAATAATGAAAAGTACTGGCAAAACGAACCGAGCTGTACTCGAGTACTCGTTGAGAAACATAAAATAAATGCTGCTTTGGGAGGTTTGAGATCCCGCGTACATTTTTAGCCACGCTACGTACCGGATATATGTGTCTGTCCCAAGTTAGAAGCCTGTAATTCAGTGGTTGTCATTTATTGCTGTGTTACTTATTTGTTTTTCGTTAATATTTTACATAAATTAGGCCGTTAGTTTTCTCGTCGGAATTGTTTTACTGACTATAGGGAATGGGCTTTGCTCATTGATGAAAGCTGTAATGTGACCTTTAGTTGTTATTTCTGTTTCAATTGGTCTATTGTGAAGAGTCTTATTGACAATCACAACACATCGTCGTTTTAAATTTTACATGTATATTGCTACGAACAATTTTTTTACAGGGTTCAGTCGGTTGAAGTATTCAAATTGAATCTGTATATTAAAGTCGAAGTTGACGCTATCAATATGAATAATATAGCACCAATCAGATCGAACTATTTTGTTACTTTTTTCTGTCCTCTAGCTTTTTTTGTAATTTGATTTTCAAATAATTTGTATCTTGTTTGACCTTTTGTCGTTACTCATGCTGAATTTTGTGTTTAGTTTTGTCGAATGTCACAATAAATTGTGACTTTAATTTCAAAATTTCCAGAATATGTCTAGCGATCCCACATCTTAATAAGTAAAGATGAGTTTCACATTAACTGTAAAATGAAGAAAATCAAAACAAAATAATCAAAGCATGTCCAGGCATATTATGTCTGAAGTGTTTAATTTTGTGAAGACAATTAGACACTTGTCTATTGCTGCAGACTAATGTTTTATCCCATTGACAGGTCTTGTGATTTATTTTTGTCGTTCAGTTGTTGTCTGATTGAAATATACCGCATATTCCCAATACGACGTACTAAAAAGGAGATTATCTAACCAATGCATTCACAATTTATTAAAAATCAAATACGATTCTTTACTATCTCAGACCTATAAAAGACGACTTTTTTAATTAGGTCTTTCCACTTTTCCGTGGAAAGACCTATTGGATTTCTTCTGAGTATTATTTTTTTTTCTTCCGCCTAATTTTTTTTCCTTCGCTGTTTTTTTGTTTCGCAAGATGTCGCTTAGATTTTTGGAATATGATATCGAACAGTTTATACGCTTTTGAAACCAACTCTGCTTAACCAAATACTTTCCTAAATAAGAGTTATCTCCCCGAACACTGTTTTTCTTGTTATCTCTAAGGCTTCGCAACCGTATAAGAAACCGACAAATTTATTTTTCCAAATTGCTCGTTATATCCTCAGGATGTTCTGTTTTATTTTGACCGAAGCTATCCGGAGACTCCATATGAGAGTTATCCCCCCTTTTGTATATGATATGAGTGATTTGCATTTCTAACTGGTAAACCATAAGTGATAGAGACCTAGGGTCTTTTTATTTAAGATCCTTGGTCCAAAACAATGAAAATTAGGTCAAGGTCAAAGACGCCCTCAAAAAGTAACAAATAGGTTGTTAATCAAGAAATCAAGCATCTTGCTTTTCGGTTTCAGAGCTTTTTTTGTTTGAATAAGATTGATCCTTTACTAAGTATGATTTATCCCTCCCTAGACAAGATACTTGTATGAACATTGGTCATTCTCTTTTATGGAACAAAGCAAAACCAATTATTTCAATTTCTCTTTTCGGTTGAAATGGGAAATACTAGTGTAGAGTGTAGAAAATTCAAGTGTTTATATATTTATTGCAAGATGCAACAGCCCATAAACACATATATGATCTATGTTGATTCATAGATCTTTTAGGTTATCAATTTAAACGTTTTTATGAAAGATGATCAATTCAAACGTCTTCTAAAAAATTATTTATTGAAGACATTAGTAAAAATCTTTATATACATTGATTTTATCGGTACTTACATTCAGAACGGCTTTTGAAAAATTAGATTAAAGACAATAATATTGCACTACATGTCCAGTTATGGATACTTATAATCATTAATCCTGTCGATAATGTTAACATTTATCTTGGCGCTGCATATTTCACAATTTGTAAGATTTTTTTATGCTAAATCTGTTGGACTTGTTTTACTGTTTTAAATCTACGTTTGGCAATCATGATATTTATTTAGTTATAATCAACCATAATGCATTTTGTGCCTCTTGCTTATTCACTGAGATCAGCTTATTTCAACTGATTCAATTGAGTCGGCAGTTATGCTCACAAACCAATTTTACCTCGCTTGGAACCTGTAATTTAGTGATTGTCGTTGTATTGTGATAACATAGGTCAGCTAGATTTCATGAATGGATTTTTTCACATATTGTGAGGATCATCAATTGCTGACCTACAATTATTTACATTCAAGTGATTTGAACTGTAGTTGATAGTACTTTTATTGGCTTTATACACGTCTCCTTTTTATGTTCACATATTTATACTACTTAGTAATTTAGGTTTCAATGAACCATTAGTGGATTTATGGCGAGGCATAAAATCTGCTCTCCTTCTTTAGTTTTACTATGATGATACGAGAATCAACTGTCACTCGATGATAACCTATTAAATATCAAACATTTTTTTGAAACCTGGCAAATACTTTGAGAGTGTGTCCACTTAAACTGGGAGAAACATGGATATTGCAATAGAAATATTTTTTTTTTACGACAAACACTTTTATGTAATAAAGCGTTATGATCAGACCTCGTTTTTGTTTTCCCAATTTATGACGAAATATCTGTCGGATCACTACTGAAGGATTAATATGTAGATATAAGAAGATGTGCCAATGAGACAACTCTCCATCCAAGTAACAATTTGTAAAAATAAACCATTATAGGTCAAAATAGGTCTTCAACACGAGGCTTTGGTTGACAACGAACAGCAAGTTGAAAAGGGACTCCAAAACGACTTGTGTAAAACAATTTAAACGAGAAAAAACAACTTTCAATATATGTATTAAAAATGGAGAAACGAGGAACACTGATGAACCACATCAAACAAACGACAACTATTGAACATCAGATTCCTCACTTAGGACGATTGCAAACACAATGCTTATTGTTTAAACAACTTATCCTTATCTGAAACAAATATCAATTGAAAGGATTAAACTCAATCAAAAGACGTATTAACACCATTGAGCATCCACTGAACGAATACATTTGATATATGATACAATGAAAATACAAAATCAATAAAATAAGGGGTGAATAAAGAGATTACCCAAGGCTTCCTGCTTAAAGTTTTACAGTTACAGCTCGCATTGTTCAAGTTTGGTTTATGACGCATTGTAATTGACTATACTATAGTAGAACAAATATCAGTGCATATGACATGTTTGAAGGCCTAATTACTTACAGTTGAAACAATTATCGGTTTATCATAAAATATACCTGAAACTTTACAAAATACATAAAATGATTCTATTGATTTATTCTAATGGTTAAAAAAATATAAAAATAAAACCTCAATCATTATGGATGAAAATGGGAAATTTAAAATTTGTTGAAGGAAAAAAATAAAGTTGTAATAGGTCGCTTTAAGTTATCACGGACTGTCTTTCGTCGAATTAACAAAAATTAGAAGGTATGGAGCAGTATTTATAGGGAACATGATGTTGTCGTTATTGCTGAGAGCGTAGTCAGTCTATGGAAGGTGCGATACGATAAAAACTTTTCTTATATCAATGAGCGATATTGTCTTATATCAACGGGTTGCATTGTGGGAAATCTCAGACGAATGTTTACATTTTTATGAAGGAACGAAGATTTCTCGGTATAAAGTAATGATTCTTTTCTTAAAACAGGCTGACATTTAACAAGACATACGTCTGCTGTATAATTTCCATGAATTATTTTAAGTTATACCAAGCAAGGTGTATTTAAACGAGAAACTTGAATTGTTGAATAAATGAGACATAAATGCACGATTTATCATTTGTAGATGTACAAATTCAATTAATGTCATGTAGCAAATTATGTGGAATGTAATTGAGATGAATTGAATTGTTGGATAAGCCAAAATCGCCAATAAGTCAAAGATACTGCTATATTTTAAAATATCAATGCGATGTTTGTCTTATATCATAGCGATATTTTTTTAATATCAAAAATTTATGAATGCGATACTTTTCTAATATAACTGCTATAGTTTTCTAATATAAAATTAATACGATGACACGTCACAATGCATGTCAAAAGAACCGCAAACATAATTCACAAACTTAGTTCATGACCGGCTTAATGTTTGAGGATCAATATCACTAAAATTTCGTATCTATAACACAATTAACGCGTACATGATCTTATCATTTTAAAAATGTTGCTTGACCCTATTGATATTTGAAAATGTTAACAACCTGTTCAGTCTATTGTTTTCAATCACATGGTTTAACCGACTAATTCTGTTTGAAGTGATAATGCTATGGTGGAATTTAAATGCGGTTGTAAATAGACTACCAACCTATTAGATTCTAATATAGGTCCAGTGGCCGATCAATGAATTTATCCCCTTATCCTAGGTTTGGAACCCCCTTTTGAAAACGGCTGGATCTGCCCTTGAGGTCACACTGCTATAGCCTATCCACATGGGTAATATCGAAACAGACAAAAACTAGAAATGTCAAAGCAACACGAATTGTCCCGTCTTAAAATGTTGAAAAATCTGCAATTTCAATAACAAATGTGGACACAAACATGATGGTAGTCTCACATGTCAAAAATCAGCTCAAAATCTAGAGGCGTATAGAAAAAGAGTCAGTATAACTGTGATTTTCAACAATTTTCGAAGTTGTTAACCCTTAATTTTGGCCAAAATTAGCGGAGCAAAACAATTTAAATTTCATCTGCAAATCATCATAGTTAGCTCACATACAAAAAATATCTGAAAGCATTTCGAAAAAAATTCTGTATAACTGAGATTTTCAACAATTTATAAAAGTCCATAGCCCGTAATTTCGGCAAAAATTAGCCAAGCAGAACAAAACTAAAACTTGATCTGTAACTCATCATGGTTCTCACACTCAAGAAGGTGTTTAAAAAAAAACCTCCGTATAATGGTTTGTTACGGAATGACGGAATTTCGAAACTACGGAATTTCGGATTTTCGGAATTACGGAATTTCGAACAAGGGTAAAGCTTTATGGCACCGATAACTTCGTTGCGGACCATACATATCATTACTTAAAAAAAACATTCTTTTAAACAGTCCAATCCAATACAGCTCCAAATAACAATAAATATTCAAATGGTAAAATAAATATTCCAAACAAATTAAAATGCACAAATGCTGATGTCCCGAACTTTGGAGATACCAACTGAGTAGCCTCAGACTATAAATTGAACAACTTCAGATACAACGAAAATCAAAAATCTTGTCAAACAGAAAATGTATTTATTATTAACATAGGAAAAATATTGAGAGGGGAAACAGTTCTTTTTTATATCAAAGACTTTCCCCGTTGGTAAATCGATATTACTATGAACATAATCAGCTCGCCGCCTGGACGCTCTTTTACATCGCGATGACCGTGAGGGCATTCCGTTGCTTTGTTACCACAGCGATTTGACTTGCGTTTTTGACTAGTAATCGATCGTATACAAATGAATACTAAAAAAAAATGTTTAGAAAACAAATGAATAAATGTCTGTTGACGTTAGAAATGTGTATATATGTTTTCTATATTTATACATTTAGATCGTTCAGTGCTGTGTATTTGGTATTTTTATTGACGTAATCGTTCTTGTACATGTACCATCATAACTGTCGTTACCTTTAAAGCTTTAGAAGTGTGTTTGTTCATATTGCACTTAACAAAAGATTCACCTCCCAACTGACGTTTTGAAGGACAGAAAAGCAGTTATTTATAAGAGGTTTATCTGATATAAGATTTATAGATATATTAAGAAGATGGTACATGAGTTCGAACGAGAGAACTTTCCATCAAAGTCATAGTTTGTTTTAAGTAAACCAGTATAGATCAAAGTATGGCCTTAAACACGGAGCCTTGACTCTCAGCGAACACCACGCTATATAGGAACCAAAAAATTACTAGTGTTAAACCACTCAAACAGGAAAACCAACAGTCTAATTCTCTAAAAAGAGATTCAAAAATGCACAGGCCAAATTTTGTCGAATCAATCTGAACGAGGACAGTATGATTCATCTTTGTCAAAAGTTGGTTTCATTGTTTTCAATAAAGAAAGTCTTCCATGTTACGAGCATATCTGATATATATTATTTCGGTGCGTTCATTAGAAAATTTGCTAAATGTTATATATACAGTCCGCCAAAAGTTAAGCACCACCGAAATATAATTGGCAATATTTTTTTAACTATTTCGAAAAAAATATTTATGTTTGGTGTTATGAATTACCTTTAACATACACTAAGAAAATTCATTACGACCAAAAAGATTGAACTCCGATAAAGCAGTCAAGCAACCTTTTATTAAAGGTTATCTGTTCGTTAACAAATACACTCGAATTAGTGTTCGTACATTGGTCCGTCGACTGCATAGAGGCAACATAAGAGCCAGTCGTGGTGTATAGAGACAGGCAGGCACTCTACCGTCAGGTTTCAATGGAAAAATGACGTTCTAAGCTTGAAAATAGGAAGCTGACGAAACACTCATTGGTCAGATGGGAATCAGTATCTTTTACTGTCAGTAGACCCTATAGTACGAATTTCGCGGGAAAACAAAACCGCCGATGACCAAGACAATGTTTGCACAAGGAATTCATTCAGTGCTGGTGGTTTTCCAGTACGGGGTTGCTTCTTATACCGTTATAAGCTGGGTATGCATATTCTGATGGGTAACATAAACGGACAGACAAACAGAGATTTGATGCCTTAAAACATTGTAGTCACTTGTTTTAATATCTCCCCACTTGCGTCAACATTGTCAAGACCCTTGTACATGGACGACAACGCTAGACCACACTGGGCACGGATTTTAATCGAGTCCAAAGAGCAACAAGCCATTTACACTATGTTTTGACCTTGCATGTCTCAATACATGAACCCTTTCAAACATGTCTGAGGTGCCATTGGCGGAAATCTCATTCGCAGAGATCCACCTTCACAATATTTTGTCGATTTTAAAGTGGCATTTGTTGTTTAATGCAACAGATTCCTAAACTAAAGTTTTGAGGGCTTGTACCGAGAATGATACGTCGTGTTATGAAACTGTACCGGAAGAGAGGTTGTTACACATGCTATTGACTCAAATATTGACATTAAATTTGCCAAAAATACCAAAGATTATGTGTTAAAATTTTTATTGATATTGGGTAATTAATTGTTGTAAAAAAATAAAATCACAGTGAAACTTAAATTCTGTTTCTGAATTGTGTAATTTACACTACTTCTATGAATGAAAAACCTATATGCATAGAACCTTCATAAGTGACCGAAATTATATTTGTGGTTTGTTTATGGTATACATTAGCAAAATTATTATATGATTGTTTTTTTTTTGAGGAATCATTGATTTTTTTATATTTGAAAAAAAATCGATGCAATAAAAATAGGTGGTGCTTATCTTTTGGCGGACTGTATATATGTGAACAATGATTTTGATACTTAGCTATTTGATTACGACATTGTTTATTAAACCCCATCGGTACTGGCATTTTTCAAATTTTGAAAATGGTTGATTGAACCTGGTTATATTGCGCTAAACCTGTCAAGTGCATGACAGTATCATCAAATCTGTCATATTTACAACGATGCATGAACAAAACAGACATAATAGGTAAAATGGTCAAAATATGGATACAGCAGTCAAATATTAATACTAATAATTACTAATATCGATATAACAAAAACACCGCTATGATATTTTAAAAGTATCGAATTGATATTTTAAAAGTATCGCATTGATATTTTAAAAGTATCGCATTGATATTTTAAAAGCATCGCATTGTTTATTTATGTATATAAGAAAAACACAGCACTTCAAATTTTACACGGACATAAACCTTAGCTTCTAACTAACTTCTGAATGTATATTTAGACTCAATTGTTGTTTATATATGAACAATAAGTTTTAAAGTTAGTATTTTCTTAATTTTTCGTTGCCGAAAACAACATTTTCCGCATTGCATGTCTGCATATTTACAATTGATATTAGACAATATCGCTTATTGATATAAGAAAAGTTTTTATCGATACGCTTCTTCCATAGACTGGTAGTTAGGTTGCGATATGTTTGAATGTTCTTTCGGCATTAATCTGTATGTGGCGCTGCTAAAAAACTGAAGTCATTTGAAACACAGATTAATCAAACAAAAATCTCAATAAACAAGGGTAAAATGTTTTACCTACTTTCAAATCTCAAAAACCAATTAAGAAAGCAAAAACCAAGGAAATAAACAACAACGTAGTGAATAAATTAGCTATGAATTGTGTCAATTTTATTACACCGGTGATTTATTATTCATACAAAAATGACCTATCAACCTGACTTTTTCAATAAGTACTGCATGAGAATGTATGAAATCTCTTATGGATTCGCGTGGTGGAACTAAACAAAACTATCTAAATCTTGCTAATAATAAAATCGAACAGCAATATCACTTGATGATAATTTTTAGATATTAAAATTGGAATCTATCAGATGAGTTAAGAGTTTGCACTTAAACTAAAGGAAGATTGCAATGGGTATATTACGACAAACACTTTCATATAAGATTGGTAATTGTGTTCTTAAATCAATGATAGCGTTATGATTAGACCTTGGGATTTATTATCAATTCAATTAATGACGAGAACATCGTTTGGAACAGTGATTTAGTGTTAATAAAGCGATTATAATGCATTATGTATGCATTACTTAGACCTCTTACAGCTATGTTTGATAGACAACAGCAGAACAACAAGGTATATTTCATGTTTATCAATTAATTATTTACGTGCAATTGGTTCATTGATTTCAATAATAACACATTTTTTTTAGATTGCTTAGTAGTGCACTCATATCAAACATACGTTAAACAGATCTAAAATAACAACTCGAAAGAAACATTTCATAAAACCCACAATCATTTCTACTAATGAGGTTAAAAGTGTCTTTTTGCTATAAACTGATATGAAGTAGAGTTGAAATTCGGACATAACTGAGTGATTTTTGATGTCTCGTATTATTAAAACCAATTTTTTATGCTCTGCGTACGATACAAACTGGTGTTGTGTTTTTTTCTGATGGTGCGACCATTCGTCATTCTGTCTGTTTTTCCAAATATTATTTCGTCTAGTATAAAGATAAGATTTGCTAACGGCAGTTTATCCTCAACTTTTTATGAAGTTCGAATTCAGTGTTTATACACATGACGGTTTCAGTTTGTGTTTTAATATCACTATTGTATCTTCAGACTTTCTTTTACCACGAACGGAAGGGGACGATAAATGGCTGACCGTGTTAAGAGAGAGCCATATCTCTTGCACGAAAAAGACACCCATGTAGATTTCGAAAAAGAGTAGGGTTATGCCTGTACAAGGCGGCACTCGCAACCGCAAAGTGGAAAGGGGTTAATATTAGTTGCAAAACTTTCCAATCCACTATATATAAATATGTTTAAAATAGGTTTTTTCCTAAAAAAGGAAGCATGATTATGAGAGCAGGTATCATGACTGGTTTATTTTGTATGTCCTATTTGTTCACAATACTGAATCTTTACATTGTAGATACGTTCGTTGGTTTTCGTCTTTGATTTGTTTGACATTAATTCTTACATGAACCCTTTATAGCTTACAATGCGTTCTGCTTTTCATGTTGAAGGATGTACGATGACACTCTTTGTCATTTGATATATTCGTAGTTATTTCAATGACACTCATTCAACAATTTCTTGTTTACGTTTATTTTTTTGTTTAAAGATTCAAGGATGTCTAAACTAATCATAACACACAATTCTTTGTTAAATATTTGTTTGTTTTTATAGTGATTAAAATTATAGCACAATGTTGGCTGCTGTACCTACCCCTTTTTTCAAATTTTTAACCTATTATGTCTGTTTGCTTTGTTCAGACATCATTGTCAGTATAATAGAAATTTGGTGCGACTATCAAACAAGTAATCATAGGTTAGCTTGCTTAAAATCCGGGTTAAATCCACCATTTTCTACATTGGTTAAAAGCCCGACAAAGTCAAGAATACGACAGTTGGTATCCATTCGTTTGATGTTTTTTTAGCTTTTAGTCAAGCCATTTGATGAGGGACTTTTTTTTGTGAATTTTCCTCGGAGTTCAGTATTTTTGTGATTTTACTATTTTCATATCTTTGTCGCGCACACACTGAAATAGCTGCATACTATTCACTGAACAGGGGAAATCTTGTAAACAAAATAATCTTACTTTATTTATAAGATAAAAACTATAAAATATTTGGTCACGTTCAACACGAGGACGCTTTATATTATTTTAATTGTACCCATATTTAGACTATTTTATTTATTGTGTCTGTTTAATTAACGCATCAATGTAAATATAACGGAATTTGATGAGACTGTTATTAAAGTGAGAGGATTAGCGCAATAGAACCTGGTTTAATCCACCATTTTCTACATTTGACAATGCCTGTACCAAGTCAGGAATATGACAGTTCTTGTCCATTCATTTTTGATGCGTTTTGTTATTTGATTTTGCCATGTGATTATGGACTTTCCTCTAAGTTCAGTATTTTTGTGATTTTACTTTCTATTAAGATAAACTTCAACCAAATTTTTCAAGTAAATGTTCATGTAACATAAACACACTTTTAAAGTGTCCAAGACAAATTAACAACCAACCAATAGAAACAACGTTACAACTTACCAAAGAGATGGTTTCCAAATAACTCTTTTTGTCAGAAAATAACAAAATAGTGATGTGTTCGTACATCAATCACAAAAACAGATGGTAATTTATTTTCGTCATCATTGTTGCCCGAAGAAATGTAGTTAAAGTGATAATAAAGCCCGAAGTTTGAGAGCATTGAGAACCAAATAATCCAAAAGGATTTGCCAACACTAGCTAAGTGTAGATAAGTAGATGTG
>CM034349.1:129775913-129869682 GCA_019925275.1 Mytilus edulis
GTAAAATATTTGATGAAAATGTCACGAAAATAAGAAAAATAAACATAGCATCAACTTTCATAAACTAAGTTGAGAATATATTACTTACAAAGTCACTTGTAATGTTCATACACCGTATCAATTTATTATTAGATATAGGAAATAATATTTGGACCGTATATAGGTCAGATAATGCATTTTTAAAGGTTTCTCTTGTCGTATAAAGGCAATAGTAGTATACGGATGTTCAATGGTCATACATCGATTGAAATGAAGACGATCCGGGTCAGAAACCAAAACTGAGGGAAACATATCAAGTATAAAAGTAAAACAACGGAACAAATGAAACATTGAACTAATACAAAAACGACCTCGAGGTATCAGGATTGCAAAAAGAAAGACCATCCTACGGACGGTCTTTCATTTGATCAATTCTGAGAACCCTCAGTGTATTATACAATAAGAAAAAACTCAAAATGCACCTGTCCTTAGTCAGGAATCTGATGTTCAGAAGTTGTCTTTTGTTGATGTGGTTCATAAGTGTTCTTTATCTCTTGTTTTATATAGATCATACCGTTAGTTATCCCGTTTGAATTGTTTTTCGCTGGTAATTTTTTGATCCCTCTATAGCTTGCTGTTCGGTGTGAGCCAAGGCTCCGTGTTGAAGACCGTAATTTGACCTATAATGGTTTACATTTATAAATTGTGAATGGGATTAAGAGTTGCTTATTGGCACTCATACCCATCTTCTTATATCTATTATTTATATAAAAAAAATCCTCGAATTAACAGCTATCAATATATTTAGGACATAAACAGCAGATACACATCAGGTTTGAACAACATGGGAGGATATTCTTATGTCAGGGTCATTCAAATTGGAAATTAACTGCACAATTATTTTGGACAATAAAGGTCCGTGCAACAGTTCAATTATTTAACTGAAGCATGAGAATTAAATTGCGGCCAATGCAAAAACCAATGCGGTACAATTGCAGTGCCTTACATGCATGTAGTGCTTTTCTTCAATTATCGTTGTACTATGTGTTGTGTTGGTTGCATAATATTTATCTGCTTTAAGATGGTGTTTTATTTTACTGAACTCTTTTCTGGACAAGTTTGTATTTCAATTATGTAGATTCAATTATGGTGTTTTATTTCAAAAGTTCAAATAAACTGTAAACGATGGAAGTCCATCAGTGTGATTTTTTTTTTCGTATATACAATCCTTTTTTTCAATTGATATTTATGATTCATAAGTTTAGTTCCGTGATTTTATCTTGATTTACAAGTGGCTACTTGTAACTTTCAAGAAAATTGCAAACAAACCAGTGAAAGCTACTCCTGAAATTAAATACAAAATTTACATTTAATAACACGTACAATCCAATTATTTTACTCGTTTAATTGTTGCTTGTTACAAAAATATACTATTTTAATAGCTATACTGTTTTATAGTTAAATTCAATCTTAATTACGAAACTACTTATCCACTTATGATTTATTCAAATTGACCTGCTTTTATTTAAAAGACAAAATGAGCTAAAAATAACTAATGACTTCCTGTTTTCATATACCCATATTATAAACAATGCACTTTCAAAAGATAATGTGATAAATGTTAAAACTGAATAACAAACCCCATCACAATAGTAAAAATCTCTGGATTTATCATACTATAAATAAGAGTTCTTTATACATATATTTTATGTTCTACAACACAATTTAAACTGCGAGTATTCAAGTGAAATTGGAATTTGAACAACTGTCTATATAAATATATAATACGAGCTGTGAAAGTAAATAATGGATTTGTCAGATGTTCAAGAAAAGCTTTATCCACAGAAAATTATACTGGATATTAGCATAAATACAGTGACAGGAGAACCAGTCCCTGCTGGAACAGAAATCTGTGTTTTACTTTGTGATAAACTAGTAGTTTGTGTTGACGATGGAGAATATTTAAATGTCAATGTTGGGTGCAGTAAGAAAACTACCGACAGATTCGATAAAATATATTTAAACCCTGGAAATCAGGAATCCTTTGCTGACATTCATTGTAATGGGGAAACATTTCACTCGTTTGACAAGTTGTGCTGTAAACGTCCTCGCTTTTTTTCCTGTAGTAATGATCTTTTTGCATTTGATGGAAATGATTGTGTCAAAGTAAAGAGTGGAGAGAAACTAGAATTAAGGACTAGCACAAATGTGAGGAAAACACCACAAACATCAATCATTGTGCTTAGTAACCGTGAAAACTATCAAGTTCAAATACCGTTTGAAAATACATATACCTTCCAGGGCCATCAGGACCCAAATCATTACACACCAGGCGATTTGATAGATAATTTTCCTCTACCAAGACAAGTGAAAATAATTGACAAAAGTCTTTATAGATTAGGTAAATCGTGTATATGTTCTAAAGAACTCAATTTGCAGTCAGTTACAACAAACTATTTTCTATTGTTCACAACCGAACTCAAAGATGGCCCGCTGGTATCAGGACTAGAACTTCGACATCACGTTAAATGTTGTGTATTTACTGATCTAAGAGAAGTGAAAATCCGAACACGTATAGACAACAGTCAGTTTAGCGATAAGTTTTCTACAATATTTTTATTTGAAAGAATTCAAGATAACCAAATGGTATTTTCTGTACTTGGTAGACATAGCACAGTATCCAGATCTAAAGCAGGTCGACTGGAGTATAAAGGTAAGATCTGTCATCACGATTTAATAATACTGCATCTTTCTTTCTAAATTTAACTCCACATGAAACCAATTTTAAAGGGTATAAAGAAAACATAGACAGGCAAAAGGATTGGTGTAGGTATCAGCCTAAAAGACTCTACGAGAAAGTTTTTCAGAATGACCTAATAAATTATTCTCCATTAAATGCAGTAAAGCTCCACTTATATTAACTCAAAAAGGTGTTGTACAACTTTATTGTTGTCCTGTATTCAAACTAGTTTTTCAAACTTTTAAAGAACTGATTATCAATCAGTATTTAACTTTGTCATAAAGTATAGGAAAAGTATTTTATAATATATCATAGGGAAAAGTGGGTGTGTTCAGAAGAAAAGTCAGAAGAATACATGTGTTAAGTAAAAATGAAAATTTAATACATGTTAATGTATTGAATTTTCATTTTTACTTAACACATGTATTCTTCTGACTTTTCAGTCTCGTTGAAATCTCGTTCTTGAATTATTTCCAAAACATGTGATGGAATTGGGAAATATCAATAAATTTTAAAAAGATTATAAGCAAACATAAACCTGTGAAAAAATTATGTATTTACATTGAATGGTTTTTGCGTATTCCAGTTTTCAAATTTTACGACCAATCTAGTCAGTATTTTTAGCCCAAATTTTGAGAAAATGGGTGAGGGTTACAAAAATTGATTTTACAAGAATCATGAACATCCAATATCATTTTGTTTTTTTCAAATTTCTTAGATATGTCTTTTTTCATTAATTTTTAACAAAAAAATTGAAATAATATGCATTTTGTTCTTAAAACTGAGAAAAATCACAAAAATACAAAATTGACAGCATGGTAAGTTTTACACAAGAAAGCGTCAAAATATGATTAAACTTTCTTATAATAACACCTACCTATGGTTTTTGTAAGTAAAATTGATTTAGATTGGTCCACTTCATCTTTATAGAAAGTATGAGAAAAAGTTTAATTGTAGAGCTGTGATTTTTTTCATGATAATAGCCCAAAAATAGGTAAAAATCGATGAAAAATGGGAAAATCATCAAAATTGGCCATGTTCAAAGGGCCGTAGCAAAAAAAGAAGTGCACCACCATATGATTTTTTCTTTGCCAATTATTTTGTAACAGTCTTATAAACCCAAAAATCAGGTTAAGAAAAAAAGTTTAATTCTAGAAATGTTTGGCTCCTCAGAGCTGTACATCCTTAAGAAACAATTTCGGACAAACATTAAAATATAGAAAGAAATAATGGTCGGTTAACATTTCCATGCTACTTCAAAATGATCTTTCTTACAACATACTATCTTTTTGATGTAAAATATAAATAACAACAATATTTTTTCCAGATCAGGACTCAGGATTTTCCGATAGTGATTTAGAATCATGTGTGTCAACGCTAGCGGTCGGAAAAAGTAAAACATCCAACATCCAACATATTTCAGAAGGTAACAACACACTTCCAAAGCAAACTAAACCGAGACTTATACGAAGATTATCTACTCAAGATGACTTCTTTAAAAATTCCACCGATGATAGCGATACTACGTCCAATTGCTCCTCTGGAGAATATGTAGGCGTTAGATTGGATATAGAGAAAACATCCAACATCCAACATATTTCAGAACATAACAACACACCACCAAAGCAAAATAAACAGAGACGTATACGAAGATTATCTACTCAAGATGACTTCTCTAAAAATTCCATCGATGATAGCGATACCACATCCGATCGCTCCTCTGGAGAATATGTAGGTGTTAAATTAGATATAGAGAAAATACCGCCGATACCAGAACGAACATACCTTAATCCTCCTATTGTACAAAAAGATCATCAGTCTAAATATGATACTTATATAGCGAGTACAGAGCAGCTCAAGGCTGGTGAAGGAGCAAATGTAAAATTGGAAACCAACATTAATAAATCTGAAAAAATATCAGAGAGTACATCTAAGAGTGATATAAGATCCATTACGATAATTCAGCTTGGAATTCTGCTTAAAAAATTTAAGCTTTATAAATTTGCTGAAATATGTTGTGAGAACCAAATTAATGGTGATTTTTTCATGGACATGACCGCTGAAATTTTAAAAGAGGAGCCGTTTAATTTGAATAGTTTCGAAATGTTGAAAGTGACAAAGTTGCAGAGTGGATGGAATCCGAAATAGTTTAATTTGAATGGTTTCGAAATGTTGAAAGTGACAAAGTTGCAGAGTGGATGGAATCCGAAATAAGTTCATTGTTCAGTTATATCTTTCTGGCAGAGGTTATGTGAACAAATTGGGTTATGGTGTTTTCACATAGGTATCACGTTAGTAAACAGAACATTGATTATTCAATCTGTTTGTGATCTCTACGTTAATCCAAAATAATTGTACTTCTATCTACAGATTATTTAATTTATTTATTTCCGAAAATCCAAAAGTTACCCTTATCACCCTTAGTCATTTAAAGTACATTGAACGCTAGTTGAATGCATAATTTCCGTAAAAAAATACCAGCCCGTACTTTAACGGCAGGTTTACAAAAATAGCAGGTTTACAATTTTGTACGCTAGATACGAGTTTCGTCTATATAAGACTCATCAGTGGCTCTCGAATCACAACAGTTAAAAGGTCAAATTAAATACAAACTTGAAGAACTAGTTGAAGCTAAATGCTTCTTTTTCAATGACAACAAGACTTTTACTGTATTTAAAGATCATTTCACCAAATGGTTAACTCTAATTCAGAAATCTATCTTTTTAAAAGAGGGACGAAAGATACCAGAGGGACAGTCAAACTCATAAATCGAAAATAAACTTACAACGCCATGGCTAATAATGAAAAAGACAAACAGACAAACATTAGTACGCATGTCACAACATATAAAACTAGAGAATAAGCAACACGACCCCCACCAAAAACTAGGGATGATCTCTAAGGATAAGCAGATCCTCTTCACATGTGGCACCCATCGTGTTGCTAACTGTTACAACTGTGTGACGAAATTTCGATTAGTATGTTTCCTATATGGACTACTTCTGTAAGTAGTAAAAGTCCAAATTTGGAAGGAAAATGCTTATATGTATTGTTAAGAGAACATATATATATATATATAAAAAAGCAGTAAACCTACACAATTATGTTGCATAAAAATGTGAACCGAACGCTAGTGTAACTCTTTTATCATGTTATATTACTTTTCTGTCGCGTCATTCTTGATCAGAATAAGACTTCTTTTGTACTTAATACTGTATTATGAAGCCTGTACAATAAGCGATGGTTTTGTAAGAGTTTAATATTTATGTTATCACGAATTTTGAATTCATCTGATGGTTTATCCGATCATATTTAAAACTCGTTTAACGATAGAATAAGTCTTATGATGATGACCTTTTGTGGATCTTTTGTATAATTGTTATTATAAAGTCAGCTTATCATAACAATACAATACTTTTGTTAGTTTTAAACTTTATATACCAGCACACACTCATAATTGCATTTACATTTATTACATGCTACATGTTTATGAACTAAATGTAGGAGATTTAAAGATCTTATCTCTCATCTCCATCATTAATTTTAAAGTTTATTCAGTACTCCTATGTACTTTTTGTCTTTCTAAAAATAATAAGATGTGGTTTGATTGGCAATCAGACAACTATACACTAGATTCAAGATGAAGAATATGTAGACAAACATAGGTAACCAAACGTCCTTCAATAATGATAATAAAGCGATACTGTATTGTCAGCTATAAAAGTTCCCGACATGAACACAAGTGAAACAACTAAACGAAAAAACTTTACATGTCTTTAAACTATTTTTGACTTTCAATATTTATCAATAGACAGTTATTGTCTTTGCAATAACCCCAATGTAAATTCTAGCGTCACATGTATAAATTGAAAATCAAAATAAATTGTCGATGTAATATGATGTAATATGATTATCAATAAGACAATTATCAAGCAAGGAACTTACAACGAGGATAATATTACCCAAATTCAGCCACTCTATGGCGTACATATTTGACATAGACACTGTCCATTTCCTCAACTTCACAGTGGTGATATCACTATTCACATAAACACAACTGGATATCCTCTATTTATTATCTTTTCCTTAACATGAAGTCAAAATGCTCGAAGACCTCTTTACTTATTATTTTTTTTTAATTTTTCATAATGTCTTATATGTAAATATAATACACTCAACCGAGATAAAGCCTCCGTATTTGAATCTAGTTCAAAACGGTAAAATTTGTTGGTATATAAAGGTATTATTGTGCAAAGAAACGCTAATTCAATTTACTTCACATGATATTTAAATGGCCTTGTCAGAGTACATATTATATTAATAAAAATTCGGGGTCTTAATTGCAGATAACCGTATATACTCAATCAAAACCCGCAAAAAATATTTTTGTCGAATTTTATCTGTACTCCTCTCATTCCACCTCCCCCTTCCCAATAAAATGGAACGTCTCAAAATTTAAATCAATAACATATTCTCGGTTACTTGAACAACGTTAATACTATTAAATAATGGGGAAACGATGGCAAACATCGGAATTTAAATCCATGATTCTGAATAAGTCAAGACACGGTTTCACGCAAAGACAACTGGGGAAGGGTGTAGTGATGAGTATAACCAAATTTAAAAGAGTTAGTACACGATGTACAGTGAAAGATGAAATCACTGCCTTCTACTTTCAAATAAAGACACAATAGAAGAAAAAGATTGGCACAATAATAAATTATTTTTACTTGCAGTGGTTTATTATTTTTCATAAATATATTCATCATTGTTTCAAATTCTTGACTCTACACTACATTCTAAAAAAATCGAAAACATTCTCCCTGTGCTTCGGTGAACTATATTTGTTAATTTCTGTGTCATTTTGATCTCTTGTGATTAATTGTCACATTAGCAATCACACCACATCTTCTTTTTTTTATATATTCCCGTGCTTCAGATATTGATTAAGTGGTCATTTTAGCATTAGTTTGTTCAAAGCAGGTTGTTAATATTAAGCATGATTGCAAGTGTACTTGCAACATATCAATTACCTATTGTTGATTGTGTAATGCTCGGTAGCATAGAGGGCATGTATACTTAGAGTGAACATAAACATTGCAATTAATTAGTTTTGTACAGTTAAATTCTTAGTTTACTAAGTGAATAATTTTGTGCTAGTATACTCAGGTGGTCACTTACTATCTTAATAATAAATTAGGGTATCGAATGTACTGGTTCCTACAGAACTGGTGTCTGTGCTGTCAAAGAACTACTGTCCCATTTTACAACAACAAAACAATACTATGGTTCCTTTAATATCGACTGAATTTTTTTTCCAACATCATATTGATTACGAATCAATATTTAACAAGTGGACACGTTTGGTGTTTTTTAAATGGACACGATTAACGTTCATAAAAGGAAGACGTTCTGGTCTCATATAAACACGATTTGGGGACTGGACATTATTGAGGTTTTTTTTTGTGTTTATGTTTTCAAATGGACACGAATGGGTGTGCTTAAAAAGTAATATATTTTGGTGTTTTTTGGCAACTGGAAATGTGTTGCATTTCATTAGCGTCATAATGATTCGTTTTAGGGTTGGACACGTTTCTGTGTGTTTCATATGTACTTGGAGAACATTCACCATTTTCTACATTTGAAAATGCCTGTACCAAGTTAGGAATATGACAGTTGTTGTCCATCTGTTTGATGTCTTTTGTCATTTGATTTTGCCATGTGATTAGGGACTTTTCGTTTAAATTTTCCTCGGAGTTCAGTATTTTTATGATTTTACTTTTTATACCAGAAAAAGAACTTATGAATCCGGATGTAACATGTTCAAGGCCATTGTCAGCCAAAACCAGTTTTACTCCAGATTAAAAATCAAAAATCAAAAATGAAAAAAATCTAATATTAAAAGAAGAAAGAAAGAAAAAATAACGAATTCCGAGGAAAATTCAAAACGGAAAGTCCATAATAAATTATAAAATCAAAAGACCAGACACATCAAATGGCTGTCACATATTTGACTTGATACAGGCATTTTCTTACGTGGAAAATGGTTGATTAAACTTGGTTTTATAGCTAGCTCAACCTTCTCACTTGTAAGATATTCGCACAAAATTCCATAACATTGACATAAATGTGTGAACACATCAAACAGATATAATAGGTTACAATATAACAAATAAGGGAACAGCAGTCAACATTGTGTTATAGATTTTAATCACCATAAAAACAAACAAATAGTTCAACAGAGAGAAAAACATGTAGACATGACACATTAACAGAAACGAAAGACAAGAATACAAAAAATTACCATAGCATTATAGATTTACTATAGACAATATTCTCCTCTGCATTAAACATTAGACAGAGAATATGAGTACAATAAATATAAGGTTTTCCTCAACTTAGATTTGGGGTAAAAGATTGGTTTTAGGAGAAAATATTCTATGTAAGTTGTGAGGGGTATATTGAATGTAAAACACTCATTTAGCTTCGGCACATGCTATGATATTGGTTTTGTTTGGCATATATGTGTATGACTCTTCAGAAAAGGAAAAAGTTGAGAACAGGACAGTTCAGTAAGGTTTTTTTCTGTACCAAGGTGATGTTAAACGTGCTTTATAACCAGCTTGTTTTAATTGGACAATAATAAAAGGAAGATAAATCTTGATCAACATAAAATATTCATAAACATATTGTTTATAAAAAAAAACAATTATTTGTCAACATAGAATATTTGTTCTCAGATGTTTTGACCTTCTTGTTCATATACAAAATTTAGATATTCGCTGAATTCAGATATGAATCAAGTGTCATCATTTGAAGTTATCCAGATGCAGTGCGTTTCAAGTCTGTAATACTTCATTTTTATTATTTATTCTTTAAGTGGACATCATTCTGGAAAGGTTTGTATTTTTATAATATTTTTTCATTAGGGAGTTTTATTTCTATAGTTATAGATAAATATCTAAAATTCAAGGAAACTGTAAAGGATGTAGGTCCAACCTTGTAAACAAATCGTGTACACCATCCTTTTTCAATTGAATATTGATATATCGTAGTCGTAATGCCAGGATTGTATCATATGAAACAAGTAGCTACTTCAAATTTTCTTAAAATTGTGTCAGCTTCTCTTGAAATGAAATAGAAACATTTTTATATGTTAACACATTTTAATTTAACTGTCTCAAATATTCCATGTTACAAGTTTACACTATTTTACATACTAGCTGTATTGTTGTTTAGTTAAATGCAATTGAATTTTCATGTATCCAATTGTACAATATGTCTTTTATAATGTATTCAAATTGACCTGTTTTATTCAGAAGGACAAAAGGAACTAAATATAACTCATGACTTCCTGTTTCCTTATATCCATATCATAAAACAGTAAGCTTTCTATTGATATTGTGATAAGAGTATAAACATACTAGACATGCCATAACAATAGAACAATCACTGGATTTACTGTACTATTCGAATAAAGTTCCGTTTACACTTTTCTGCTGTGTTTGAAAAAAAAACAAGCATATTTTGTTCGTCGTTTACAAAACATTTACAAGAAACCTTGGAATTCAAATTAGTATACATTTATATATGTAACTAGCTAATGAAGCACATAGTGCAAAATGGATTTGTCCGATGTTCAAGGAAAACTTTATCCACAGAAAGTCATATTGGATACAAGCATACAAACAGTAACAGGGGAAGAAGTTCGTGCTGGAACAGAAATCTGTGTTTTACTATGTGAAACAACTAGTAGTTTGTATTGGTGATGGAGATTATTTAAATGTTAATGTTGGGTGCAGTACGAGAATTACCGACAGATTCGATAGAATCTATTTGAACCCTGGAAATAATGAATTATTTGCTGATAATCATTGCAATGGAGAAACATTTAAATCGTTTAACGAGTTGTGTTGTGAACGTCCTCGCTACTTTTCCTGCAATAAAGATCTTTTTGCAATTGATGAAAATGAATGTATAGTCAGAGTAACTAGTGGCGAGAAACTCGAATTCAAGACGATACAGGCTAACACCAGTGTCAGAAAAAAAACAAAAACCCCAAAGATTGTGCTGTCTAACCGCGATAACTGTGAAATTCAGATACCGTCTGCAAATAAATGTTCATTCCAGGGCCTTGAAGACCCCAATCATTACACACCACGCGAGTTGTTAGAAAACTTTCCTCTTCCAAGGCAAGTCGAAATAATTGACGAAAGTCTTTACAGGTTAGGATCAGCGTATATATGTTCTAAGGAACTTGATTTCCAGTCAGTTACAACAAACTATTTTTTATTGTTTACATTCGAACCCAAAACTGGCCCTCTGTTTTCAGGATTTGAACTACGACACCAAGTTAAGTGTTGTGAATTAGTCGATCCGACTGCGGTGAAACTCAGTAGACGTATAGACAACAGACAGGTTGGCGAGACGTTTTCTACAATATTTTTGTTTGAAGAAAATCAAGATGACCATACTGTATTTTCTGTGATTGGTAGACATTGCTCAACTCCAGTAACAAGATTAAAAGGTGTTTTATAACTTTTACTTTTCTGTCCTTTGTAATGAATTCCGTTATACAGAATATAGTTTAAAATAATTAATTTTTTTGTAAAAGTTAATTCTTTAACATTATCAATTTAATATTTCAGAAACATAATTTGAATATTGACTTACCCGGCTTAACAATGCTTTTATTTTTAATAGTTTAAAACACAACTACTTTATATTGCTATTCAGATATTAACGTTTTCATTGATTCAAATATTTCATATGGTATGGTAAATAGTACATTACATACAAATTTTTGCAAGAGTGTTTTTTTTTTTCTTTCTATTATTTTATGGAGGAGGGGTCTCAAATTTATATAAAATGCATGTTATTTTATTTACAATTGTAGAATTTTATTCTGAAGGGTTATGTGATATACATATTTTTTTCACTATTCAATGTTTTCATCATTTTTGACAGTCGCTCTTAATTCTGATGGGGCAAACAAATTAATTTGCGGCTCCTCCTTCCTCTCATTCCCTTTAGAAAAATTTGTTCAAAATTTCTATCCACTTACAAAGATGTTGTTCACAGTAAATGGAAAGTAATTAATGCGGAGAACTGTCACCGGATTTTGTATTGTCCACCTTATAATAGCACGTAGCTATATAAGATAGATATATCATTTTTTTATTCAATGGGCATGGAGTATATAACAGTATTTTATACCAAATGAAAATCAAATTTAAGATTTTGTATAGATAAAATGAGTCAAGTCCGATGTGCGTTCGCTTAAATTCGTGGAAAAGGCAGCAAAAACAAATACCACGAAAGTTGGTTTCCCAAAAATACTTTCACAGTACTATATTTTTCTAATTATCGATTGTGTTTCTAATGGTTGATTACCTATATGTTGCAATGGGTAAAAAACGTAATGCATTATATAGCATTTAACTTTATTGAAAAATCGTTTGATATACATTGTAGGTAATTCATAGCGTGAAGTGTTCTTGTTATCTTTTATAAAAAATTTCATCCACTTGAGAAGAAACAATCGGTCTTTTTTTAAAGGAAAGAAATAACTATCCGTGCTTCTTTAGAAAGGGAGCTCTGCACACCATGTGTCCTTTTTTTAATGAAGCTCCAATAATGAAAATTTATTTATTTTTCAAGATATGAACATACCTGAAGGAAAGACTGGAGCACATGAAATGTCAGATAGTGACTTCGGATTCGCAGACGCTGATTTAGAATCTTGTGAGTCAACGCTTACGACTGAAATAGGCAAAACATGCAACACACCACATTTTTCAGAACGTAATAACACACTACCAAAGCAAACTGAACGAAAATATTTGCGTAGATTATCTACTCAAGAGGAGTTCATAAATTCCATCGATGATAGCGATACCACATCCGATCGCTCCTCAGGAGAATATGTAAATGGTCCATTAGACAGAGAGGAAACACCGCCATTACCAGAACGAACATACATTGACCCTCCTATTGCACAAGATGATATTCAGACTAATTCTGATAATTATGTAGCAGGTACAGAGCCAGTCATAGCCGATGAAGGAGAAAATACAAAATCCGAAATCAGCAATAAAGAACCTGAAAAACGATCAGAGGTACCAAGAATAAGTCGGCCAGAGAGTGATCTCAAATCAATTACAATGGTTGAGCTTGGAAATCTGCTTAAAAATGTTAAGCTTGGTAAATTTGCCGATATATGCTTAGAAGAACAAGTTGATGGCGAAATTTTCATGGAAATGACTGATGAAATTCTGAGAGAGGAACCGTTTAGTTTGAATCGATTCGAAATTTTGAAAGTGACAAAATTAAAGGGGGGATGGAATCCGAAATAAGTACAATGACATTTTTCATTATATCTTCTTGGCAGCGTCACACAAATGGAATTATGCATGTGTTTACATAGGTATCAAACAATATGTTGTGATATCTACGTTCATCGTAAAATAAATGACTTTAACCTACAGCATAATCAATTTTACAAAAGTTACCTATATCATTTTTTTTTTTTTGGTAGTCATATTATATAGTTCTTCAAGGTTCATATTGACCCTATGGCTAAAATGGTTATGTTTAGCGCTATAAAACCAGGTTTAAGCCACCATTTTCTACATTTGAAAATGCCTGTACCAAGTCAGGAATATGACAGTTCTTGTCCTTTCGTTTTTGATGTGTTTTATTATTTGATTTTGCCATGTGATGATGGACTTTCCGATTAGATTTTCCTCTGAGTTCAGTATTTTTTGTGATCTTATTTTTTGCCTTAAAATGTACTCTGAGTACACAAAAAAAAACTGTTTGTTTGGAAAGGTTTTCAGACGTAGCATGTCCTAGAAAAAAATGGCCGTGTTTGCAGTATAGAATTCAATTTTCCAACATGAGTATCAAAATAAACAAACTCCTGAATTTCATTTGATACTGTCCTCTCAATTACACGGTTAACATCAACTAGATGTACAAGTATATATTCAGTGTTGTCCATCTATATGCCCTGTCAATTTAAACAAGTCACTTATAGGATATGTGAACATCTCAAACATTTTACTACATTTAAAATTGAGAATGGAAATGGGGAAAGTGTCAAAAATACAAAACCCGACCAAAGCATAAAACAGCCAAATGTCACTAAAAGGTCTTCAACACAGGGAGAAACTCACGCACACGAAGGCGGGCTTCAGCTGGCACCTCAATATGTACTAGTTCAGTAAAAATGGACCTCTCACTAAAATCCAAAGCATAAAAATGAACTAAAATAAAAAAAAAATAAAACATATAAAATGTTAAAAACCAATTGTTCAGAGAACAATTGAAGGTCTTTCCATCAAAACACTGTATTTTGATATGAAAGTTGTGAAACTAAGTTTAAAATGTCATTTCAATCGTCAAATGATAGCTTCTAGTACGCTGATTCCAAAAATATTTGGTTTCCATACATTTTTTTTAAATAAGGGAGATAATTTGTTACTTCCGGTTTGAAAAATGTTACTTACGATTATATTTGAATATTTACTTGACACTGATTCCAAAAATATCTGGTTCTATATACTTTTATATTAATAAAGTACAAAAAATAGCTACTTCCGGTTTACAAAAGGTCACTTCCGGTTGTTTCTTTCAAGGTTAAATGGTTTGATACCTTTTTCCAAAAGTTTCATAGCTTTATCATGTATACATATAAAATAAAAGCAAAGGTCAAAATCTAGAACGTCAAATTAAGCTATGACCTTGAGATCAATTTCAAGGTCATGAAGTAAGGACCTCAAATCAAAAGACCATAGGTCTTAATTATATTTGGTTAACGACTTATATCACCAAACGCGTATTTTTAAATACAAGAGGGGAGAAAACTCCCTTTTACGTTCAACGTGCCCTTGCAATAAAAATGTATGTGTATCGACATGTCGCAACTAACAATTTAGTAAAAATAATTTGTTGATATCTTATACGGTCTTTGGATATAAGTGAAAATAAGCCAAATTCAAATATTAGAATATGACCTTGACCTTTGATCTTGACCTAATTTTTATTTTTTTGGACCAAGGACCTCAAATCAAAAGATCCTAGGTCTCTATCACTTATGGTTTATAAGATAGAAATGCATATCACTTATATCAGATGCATAAGGGGAAATAACTCTCATATGGAGCAGTCATATTGCTTCGGTCAAAATAGGACAAATCATGCAAAGGATATCACGAGCAATTTTGTAAAATAAATTTGTCGTTATCTTTTACGGTTGCAAAGGAATTGTGAGCACAAGGAAAACAGTGTTTGGGGAGATAACTCCTACAAAGAAAAGTATTCGGTTACGCAGGGTAAATTTCAAAAGCGCATAAACTGTTCGATATCATATACCAAATATCAAAGCAACATATTGCGAAACAAATGTTTATCGCAAGAACAAAATTAGGCGGAAGAAAAAAAAAAAAAAATAATCAGAAGAAAAACAATAGGTCTTTCCACAGAAAAGTGGAAAGACCTAATAAACAATTGCCAAATGCTCCTAACTTGGAACAGGCGCAAAAATGCGGAGGGGTTTGTTTACTTTGGCACCTTCTGTGGGAACGGAAAAAATAAAGTATTTCAAAATCTATAAATTTTATAATTTTCTGGAATATAAAATTTATCTAAAATTTTGATTATCTATTCCTGTCATGCCTTAAAACTTTATCAGTTGCACAGGTTTGTCTGTAAATAAATAAATTTGGTGTAAATACGGCCAAACATATTTGCAAAAAGGTAATGATGAACATTAAAATCTAGTTGCATGTACAATTTTCCATAAAAATCACGAGACAGTACTTCACTGGCTCTCGAATCAGTCGAAAGGCCAGATCAAATACGAAGTTAGCACTTTTTGTGCTGATATGAATTGTCATTGATATGATTATATTTATAAATTTACTGTTTACAAATTTTTGAATTTTTTGAAATACAAAGGCTTTTCTACCTCAGGCATAGATTACCTTAGCTGTATTTGGCAAAACTTTTAGGAATTTTGGTTCTCAATGCTCTTCAACTTCGTACTTTATTTGGCCTTTTTAACTTTTTTTTATTCGAGCGTCACTGATGAGTCTTTTGTAGACGAAACGCGCGTCTGGCGTATATTCTAAATTTAGTCCTGGTGTCTATGATGAGTTTATTTATAGAGTAAATTGCAGCTAAATGATACATTTTTTAAATAACGGCAACTAACTTTTACAGCGTTTAAAAAAGGCATTACACCATAATTCTCCAGGTTATCTGTTCAACTTAATTAACTTTCTACCAAGCTTTGCCAATCTCGACCATATGAAACACGTAATGCAGGAAACATCTTATATACCTTCACGAACGTTTTATCCTGGTAGCGACAATAA
This sequence comes from Mytilus edulis, assembly GCA_019925275.1. Lineage (NCBI taxonomy): Eukaryota > Metazoa > Mollusca > Bivalvia > Mytilida > Mytilidae > Mytilus > Mytilus edulis. Next base: position 129,792,012 of record CM034349.1, read on the forward strand.
CAATCAAAACCAAGGAGTAAACAAAGACTCGTAAAACCAAAAGACATTTACATCAACAGTTATAAATGAAATATAAGAAACAACACGAACTCCACTAAAAACCGGGGGTGTTTCATTGTGGAAATTGAGTTTATAGTTTCACTGTTGAAAAGTATGTTTCTAAAAGATATTAATCCTTTTTGACTCGATTTAGTATATATGATTCACGAATTGAGTAATTTTACTCATGCATATTCATTGGGGTTAAAATTGAATTCTTGTTTTGATTGGTCCTTAGTTATGTTGAGTTGCCTTTGATCTCAGCGGGTAGAATGCACATAAACACTGGTCTAAAAATTCACGTAAGATACAGGAAGTTAAGCTGATTCGGAAATTAAAAAAAACCTTGATCTCGTGGGCGCTCGACTCTAACATAGGAGATTGTAGATTTGATCCCTGTCGTGATAAAACTAAACACTGGAAAATTGGTATTTTTCTCATCACTGCTAAGTTCGGAGCATGAGTGATTAAGAACAAGATGGTTGAATCAGAATAATTAATATCTTTTTTTTTTCTTTCCAACGGACAATTGCATTGTGAACTATCACGTACAAAGAAGATCTCATATGCATAGCACATTAACATAATATTGTCTTTAAATACATGGTACATTTGCAAATTTACGTAAAACACAATTTGAGACAATCACATGAAGAATTCGATAGAGCACCCAACCCTCCCCTTAACATGAAACAGATGTCTAACAGCACAACGTGGGACATACTGTAAAAGTTAGTTAAGAAGGGTTAGACTCACAAAAAGAAGTCCATATAAAATGGTATTTATTGGGGATAGCCTACAAATGGTGTGTGAATATATACATATCATTCAGGGTCGTCTACATCTATATTGCAGCTAATACAAAAACAAGTTATGCAGCCTTTCATGAGGTTTTCATTCAGTGGCGGATCCAGAAATTTTCATAAGTGGGGGCCCACTGACTGACCTAAGAGGGGGCCCGCTCCAGTCACGCTTCAGTGATTCCCTATATAAGCAACCAATTTTTTCCCCAAAAAGGGGGGCCCGGGCCCCCTGGGCCCCCCTCTAAATCCGCCTCTGATTCATTGTATGACAACATATCAAGTAGTATGTTTCCTACATAAACTACTTTAGTACTTTTTTTAAATAATAAAAGTCGATATCTGGTAGGAAGATGATTGTATTCATATATTGTTCAGAGAGAATATAGGTAAAAAGCAGTAAACCAAAACAATCAGTTTGCATAAACAATATGATCCGGACGCATTTGCATGCTTTTATCTTTACTTTCTATGGCGATAAGTTTGTTCAAAATAAAACTTCCTTATTTACCTTGAATTGTTATCTCGTATTTTTACCATACACGATGGCTTGTTACAGATAAAGTATTTTATCTTGTCGGGAATTAGGAAGTCATCATATTATGGTTTATTTGATCATAATTAAAAACTCTGGTAACATGATAATTCAGTAAAGTTTTAATAGTTATCTTTTGTATAATTGTCATTTGATTAAACACTGATAAAGTCCACGGCCGACACTCGGCTAACCGAGAGATTGGTTGGTTAATTTATATTGAGTATGTGGTTATATGGGCGACTGGTCTGTTAATCGGGTTGGTTATACGTCTGTTAAGAGTAAAACGCACAATTTAATGTTAAACTCTATTTAATATACAGATTTTTTGCATATTATAAGAACCAAATAAAAAAAAGAAAAGTGTCTGACAAAATGATATCTATCATAGAACATTTTCCACCTGTAAAAACATTTCATAGTCTGCACAGTTTTCAGTAAAACTAAAAGGCGTCGCGCAAGTATGTTTTATTTATGCTTATACGCATAGAATTTTTTTTAATAAAAGGCGAAAAAAACTATTTAAGATATCATTTAAAGGACACAAAATAGTACTTTGGTTCTAAAAAATAAATTGACATTAGTAAATATTTCATAATTGTAAAATAATGTGAATAATACCTCGTTTTAGTGAAAATTATGGGAATAAAGTCTGTTAATGGGTTGGACAATTGAAATTGTGTCAGTTAAGAGGTATTTAGCCACGATAATAGTTTTGCTTCCTTGATATTTTCCCATTGAAAAAGTTAAGAATGAGATGTTCTTGAGTAAAAAAAAATGACACTGAATACGGTGCAACAGTATCCTTCTAGTAAGAGCATTTTTATTTTGACTTTCTTTGCATTTTATGGAAGAAAGTATCTATGGATTGGCCGCTGGAATATGCATGCATTTATTATTAACGTTTTCAATCAGCCTTTTTTGTGTGTGTTCAGAGTAGCACGTTCTCAAATCCGACTTAAAGTGTCTTTCTAATACAGGGTACATATAACGTGTTGTCGTTCTCATATATGCACATAATGTTTGTCACTGGACGTTAATCCTAATTCGTCAGAATCATCCAATTGATTCTTTTCTTCTATTACATAATCATATGTTGTTTACAAATCATTCTAAAGAAGTAAATGGAAAAGAGCGAATGCAGCTACATACGGTTATCTTAAGTTTTAACTCATTTCATTCCATTTCTAGTTTCTTTCCACCTAAGTGCAGAGGAGAACTACACATGTAAACTTCTAGCATTTGTCTTACCAATATGAGTACATCGCAATCCGTTACTGTTTCAACACGCAGGGGTTTCATGTCTGTATTCTTAAAAAAAATATTATTTGTTCTCTCTTTTTTAGCAATGCATCAGTCTATACTGTTCTTATCTATTATTCGATATTCTGCGTCTCCATCCAGATTCTCGTGTATACCACGCGGGTCCGGATCGGGGTGTTGTTTATTTCTGTGCTATTAAAATTGTTATGTCACTTTCTTTCAATTTTATTTATCTTACTCAATATTTTTTCTCTATTCTTTATATTTTAGCATCCCAATATATTTTACTTACTGATGTTGAGTTACATTAAGACGTTTATCTTTGATTTATATACTGGTTACCAATGCAGATGACAAATTGGTGGCATTCATGACAATTAAATAGAATCCACATGATATATGCGACCATTCTTGGATGAAATTAATATTACTACAATATTACACTGTTTGAAACCATTCTTATCAATTTTCATTTTCCATTATCTAAATTGTTCATTGTTCATGTGTTGTATCCGTATATATATGTTTCACTGCCCATGTGGTGCGGTTTCCGTTTATTTTAGCCGCTCGTCTTGAGCCTACCCATTTGATTCGATCACACCCAATATAGCAATAAAATTATACTGTATTGCCATTCATTACTCTAAACAGACCAATTAACAGACCGGGTTTTATACATCCGACCCATTAACAGACCAGGTTTTAAATAAAAATTGATTTATGTTACGTAACACAGATTTTTCACACAATGATATCAATATGGTTAACAAACATAATGCCTGTCTTTTTTCGATGTTCAAATTATTGCATGCAAGTAAATTCAACCAACGTGTCATTTTGTGTACTTTATGTGTGTGTAAAATGTGTATAAATTTATTGATGAGTAACCCGCCTTTTCATTTTATAGATCGTACATTGAAGCTAGAAAAATAATAATTCAGTACATTGAATTGTTTTGTTAGACATGAATAATTCTTATGATAACAATATATTTAAAAAGTTATACAATGAAACATGCTGAACTTTCAATGATTTTCTCGATAACACCTGATTAACAGACTTTAGCCAACCCGATTAACAGACCAACCGCCGATATAGCCGCATACTCAATATAGATTAACCGACCAATCTCTCGGTTAGCCGAGTGTTGGCCGTGAAGTCAGTGTATCTTAATTTATCATTACAATGTTATTCCTTGGTTTGTTTTAAAATTCATATATAAATACATGTAATTGTATGTATTCTTAATGCATGCTAAATAATTATGAACTAAATGTCAGAGATGACTGATCTTATAAATCTAATCTTAATTGGTATTTTCTAGAGTCAATTCAGTACTTATGTATACTTTAAATCTTTCTCAAAAATTCGTAAGGGTTCCACGGAACCCAGTGTCTCGCCTACGTTTGCTGTTAATCGCAGACTCAACAAAAATGAGGAAAAACATCAATAAAAATTTCCCTCTCGATACTGTCTTTTGATTGAAAGAAGCTTCCAAGTTTGGTAAAAAATCCAGGATAGTTTATGATTCTAATAAATGGGTTATAAACTTTAACTGCAGACTGTATGTAATGTTAACTGGAAGAAAAACTAAGTCCATTTATAAGTAAAATACGGAAAAAGTGAATTTTGTTTTACAAAATTTACTTCTGAAAAATATCTAATGATCAGAAACAAGCTTTTGTCTAAGTTTGGTAGAAATCCAGGATAGTTTAAGAACATTATAAAAATTTTAAAAACTTAAACCACAGAGTGAATGTTTTGTTCTGGCAAAAAAACTAAGTCCATTTATAAGTAAAATACGGAAAAGTGGAAATTCATTTTTACAAAATTTTCTTTTTGATACTATCTTATGATCATAAGTTTTCTGTCCAAGTTTGGTACAAATCAGGGATAGTTTATGAAAGTTATTAAAATTTTAAAAACTTAAGCCACAGAGTGAATGTAATGTTTCCTCGCAGAAAAAGTAAGTCCATTTATAAGTAAAATACGGAAAAAATGGAATTTTATTTTTACAAAATTTACTTCTGGATACTTTCTTATGATCATAAACAAGCTTCTGTCCAAGTTTGGTAGAAATTCAGTATAGTTTAAGAAAGTTATTAAAATTTCAAAAACTTTAACCACAGAGTGAATATTTGTGGACGCCGCCGCCGACGACGACGGAATGTAGGATCGCTTAGTCTCGCTTTTTCGACTGAAGTCGTACTCGACAAAAAGCAAGATGTGGTATGATTGGCAATCAGACAAAAGAGAGGAAAAGGATACTAAAGGGACATTCAAGCTCGAAAGTAGAATATGGAATGACAACGTAATGGCTAAAAAGGAAAATACTAGACTGGGATCCCGCTATATATAATCACCTTGTTCTATATAAAATATGTAATATGAACATTTATCTAGACAGGAGAACCAGTCTAGGAAAAGACAAAAAGAAAAACAACATTACCCAAAACACAACATAGAAAAATAGAAAACCAAAGACTGAGCAACACGAACCACACCCAAAACAGTGGTGATCGCATAGTGCTTCGAAAGGGGAAACAGACACTGCTCCACATGTGGCATCCGTCGAGTTTCTCGTATAAGTATAAACCCAATTATAATTCTAAGAAGGTAGTTCACATTCAAGAAAGAGGGGTACTGATTCGAGAAAATGGGGAACTGAACCCTGTTAAAATGACGAGAATGTAACCAAACATATATTATAGTCAGCTATAAAGGGTCCAGACATTACCTCATGTGAAACAATGCAAGAAAACTGAATGTTTCGGTTTTTTTTTAAATATTTTCTACCTTTAATATTCATTTATAGTTATTTTCTACGCAATAAACCAAGTTCAAACCCTTATGATTTAATAATACATATGTAAAAGATGTTTTGTACATTTCAAAAAAAAGATCATCGCTGTGATATGATTATGATGATTGTCAATGAGAAAAGTATATACAAAGATCAAACAACCAGGGAAGTATTAACAGCCACTGTATAGTGTACTAATTTGACATATACACTGGTTCGTCTTCCTCTTCTTTACGGTGGTAACATAACTATTTACATAATAACATTTGTGTAACGTCCTGCATTTATAATGTTTAAATTTCCTAACAAAAGGTCAAATAGCTGAAGTTATTGAAATCAAGCATAATGTGTTGGTATAAATACACTCAATCGGTCTGACATCGTTAAGTTACTCTCTCATACCTTTGAACGGAAGCCTGTGTTTCTGTTCAGTGATGTAAAACATGCATTAGGGCAGGTCAAGTTTTTTCTTACAAATATTAAGAAAAAGAAAAACCTTTGAATTTCAAGATAAATATAAAATATCATAACGCTTATCATTTACATTTTTCAACAATCGGGCTTATAACATAATTATGTTTCTTGAATTACACTGATGACCAAAAGTGTTTTAAGCAAGAAATTTATATTGTTTGAGCGCACAAAAATCCAAGAAGACTTAGAGTCTAAATAAAACTGTAAAACGTAAACATGTGTGCCCACTGAATGGAAAGCATGGGAATATTTCTGGAAATTAAAACTAGTATATATGTTCACTGAAATGGCCACGGTGGTAGGGTGCATTAAATAGTTCAAAGTAAAATAACAAAAATACCTAATTCCTAGGAAAATTCAAAACGGAAAGGCCGTAATCAAATGGCAAAATCAAAAACTAAAACACATCAAACTAATGGATAACAACTGTTGGTACCTGTTTTAAGCTAGCTAAACCTCTCACTTGTATGACAGTCACAAGTTCCATTATACTGACAACGATATGTGGACAAACAAACAGACATGTATAATAGGTAAAAATGTCAAAAAAGGAGTATAGCAGTCAACATTGTGTTATAATGTTAAGCATTATAAAGACAATCAAATATGTAACAAAGAAACACAAAAAGGCATATAGACAAAGCACATGAGCACAAATAAAAGACAAGAATACAAAAATTACCATAGCGCAATAACACAATGACGGGATGTATACGTTCAGAGCCAGGTCAAATGGATATCACCAAAAACAGACTCAACAGAAAAATTAACATTTATAAAGACAAATTAAAGAATATTATTGAAACGTTATTACGATAATAAACAACGTCAGTACTTAGATTCTATCCTCATCGTGAATTATTTGTGAAGTTGATACGGACTTGATTATCATCAAGGTATTGCATGGTAACTTCCGATGAACTTTTTTAAGAAAAAGAACGATACTCCTTGTTGATCATCGGTGACCTTTTAAAGATTCTGATTAAAAGCTGACGGCTTTTGAATATCGAATAAGTTGGGAAATATAGGTCCCATATGCAGGTGAATTTGGTATATTGCTACTGAAATGGGGAAATCGATAATTTTAAAATCACAATCGTCTCGTTTGTCATAGATTCTGGTACTTCGATGACCGCGTTTGTCAAATTCGATGTATAAGTCAACTTCTGTTCACTACTTGCATGTAAACATTGAGGTTGCGATTTCAAATCCTGCACAAGAGTAGTCGACTCTTATCTTAACTTTCGTGGATAGTCAGTTTTTTTCCGGCTTCCTCCAACAATAAAGACTGACCACAATGAAACAACCAATGTCGCTGTAAGTGGCGTTAAACAATAATCAATCTATCTATCGATCAAGCAATAACAATAAATATAAAAAAGAAAATGTGGCCCGTATGATTGCCAATGAGACAACTCTCCACAAGATACCAGAATGACACAGGAATGAACTAATATAGGTCACCGTACGGCCTTCAGCAATGAGCAAAGTCCATACCGTATAGTCAGCTTTAAAAGGCCCCGTAATGATAATGTAAGTTATGTTTAATCAATAAACAATTATATGATGCGGTAGCTATAAGAGCATTATATTATAATACAAATTAAACATGTAAATAACTTTTTGAACTTTTATTATCCCCGTTCATGCAATACGTAAATATGCATTCAGAAGCTATACCAGAAAAGAACTAATGAGAAGAGAAATTGCATCACTACTCTAGTTGTTCATATTTAAGGTCCTTATTAGTCCGAACCAGGTTTACTTCACGTACGAGTAAAATGAACAAGAAGTTTCGTAACAAGAGACAAAAATTCTTACATCAAATTGACATTTAAATGTGAAATCACTTTCAAAGATAATGGCAAAAATATTTCCTGGGCTATAAATAATATGATAACACATGGCCAAATGCTTCAATTTTCTTGTTTGTATAAAAAAATTCAATATGCAACCATAAAAATCAGATAACCTTTTACTTTAATTTAACATTATTAAATGGAAAAATTTACTATTGCAAAAGGATAAAAAAATATTGGAAACTACTCTTGATACTCTGCATTAAGCAGAGAAGTTATTTTTTGAATCTAAAAAAAATAATCTTCAACTGTTGGGGAGGGGATATACTATGGACTTTGATAGGGGTTGGTGTTAAACAATAATTTAGTAAATAGGGGGAAAGGGGGGCCTTGGATAGTTCATTTTGGTTTTTTTTTTTCTGTAAAAAGGGACTGTAAAACGTTGCTGAATTGGTCACTTTTTATTGTAATTCTGTCATTATGCATAAGTCTTGAGTAACCTTTAAATGACAATAAAAAAATTTCATACATTAAAAGTAAATGTTGTTGATTCGATTCTTTTTCCTTTTCGTGCAAAAGATTTGACTTCGAGACCTAATGGCGCTTTCGGATGGCTAAAATAAAATCTGAAATGTTATTCTCATTATCAAAAACTCCTTCTTACACATTACAATAATTTAAATATACGTATAAGATTACTTTATTCATTTATCATGATTTTTTCTCGTTATGACTGAGTGTTTCCTCAAGATATGGTATGAAGAGTGAAATGCAGTAAAACCGGGGTTTCACTTCTTAAGGGGAAACATTCAATGGAATGATGCAAAATTATAAAAAAAAATCCGACCATGGTACACATTACACATTAAACAAACATCCTTAACTAGATATAATAGGAAGTAGAATTGCGGTTGACTAAAAAGTTTTTTGGGGTTTTACTGAACGTTAAAATGTGAAAATATGAAATCAGCATAATGATGATAAAGATGGCGAGTACGTTTATACGGTATACAAAGAAGAATAACTCCTTGTCCACGTCAATTTGCTGATGACTTAGTTGTAGTCCTGACATAAAATGTGTTCTTAGATCATTTGCCATTCTTGCTTGAGTTAAGAATTCAAATAGTTGAATTCAGATATTTCATCATTTGACTTAATCAAGATTAAGATACGATCTTTAAATCAATTTTCACGGGAAGGTTATGAAAGGTATCAAAACTGTTATAACTAAAGGATGTATCAAAACTGTTATTAACTAAAGGATGTATCAAAACTGTTATTAACTAAAGGCTATCTTCTTATATTAAAAAATCCTTTTCATATATTAAAAAATAAATTTTCGAATATAGGAAAATTCGTTTTTTTAATAATCTCAAAACTCCATCAGAAGGAAAACTATGCACAAATTTTGATTGTGAAAAAAATCTTAATATTGTTAAAAAAAATTGAAGATAGACGGAGTCTAGCAAAATTTCGCATATCTGCTCACCATTTACATATAGAGAGAGGTAGATATATAGTAATAGAATATACATGTAAGAGATCAGTGTTGTAGTAATGAGGTCAAAGATGAAACACATTTTCTTTTCAACTGTGATAGTTTATCGGACCAAAGGATAGACATGATTACAATGATAAATAATTGCTGCTTTTAAAAATCTTGACCCTACCCCAAAACTGATATGATTAATGAAAAATGGAGATAAGAACTTATTATCAGAATTATGCATGTTCATTAACAAATATGAAAAGTTTTAAAGGGATTTATCTCCCTCTACTACTTGTTATTTGAACTTTATATTTTCTCTATAGTGAGTTCTAGAGCACCGTCCCTTGATGAATATTGCCCAGAAGCCAATGTCAACCCTTGCTGCTGTGCATTAGTCATGAGGAGAATCACTATTGGAGTAATCTCATATCTCATGTATCTGTAGCTAGTTCTGAAGGATCTCCCCTTGATGACCTTTGCCCTTGTTGTAAAAGTCCCTCCGACTGCTGTGCACTGGTCATGAGAACAACTACTGCAGACTGATGAGATAATATATTTCTGGTTCTATTTTTTTCCTTTTTTTTTTTTTGGTTTTTCTATTAATAATTTTTATATTCTTTTAATATTAAATCGGCCTCATTACACCCAATGCCTCTTATCATAATTATAGGCCACATTCACGGCTCATATTATCACTTTATTACTTTGTGAGTGTCACGGTATTACGTACGTATTGTGTATTTCACTAATGTTTTATATAATCATTGTATTATGATGTATTTGTATCTTGCCCGACAATGGCCCATGATTGGTATAATAAAAATATGTCTAAAAATGTCTAATGTCTAATAATGTCTATACGAAAATGATGTATTAACATTAAAAAAGAAAAACACTATTTCCTTAATATCAAAAAATGAATCTCTAACATTAGAAAATAACTGTACTAGTGTTTGCTACTTTTTATGATTCTTGGAAAACCGCAAACATTTATATCAAGCGGAAAGCAATATTAATTGTTCTACAAAATTATTGATGACAATATCAGTGTTCTTGGGTTCATCGCTTTCCGGAATTTTACCCTGACGTGCACTGGATTTTATTTGTTGCGGAAACGTTCGGTTTGTTCATTCGGCACTTTCTGACTTTTTCTTTCAACGACCAGTGCTGATAAAACGTATTTTTTCTCTTTTAAGTTTAAAGCATTTCTCTTTCTTCAAAGAATACTCAGCACATTGCAGCATGTATATTTTAAGGAGTCTGTCTCGTCTATATATTGAACTTCACTACAGATATTTTTATTTTTTATATTTTATATAGACGAAGAAAACTCCTTTTCTCACATGAGAACACGTCATGTCAACATTACAACAACAATAGTCCAAATAATTATGACCTCTTGAAAGGCTATTATAATTTTTTTCTTTGACGCCTTACATCGAAGTAAGCCGTCAAAGAAAAAAATTATAATAGCCTTTCAAGACGTCATAATTATTTGGACTACAACAACAACAAAATAACATTGTTTGCTCTAAATATTTTTAGTGCCCTTTTTATTGTGGGTCTGATGGCTACAGTGTTGAAGGTCCCAAGTTCGAGTATGACTTGGGACGCTGAAAATTGCAGCACATTACAAGGGCCATTTTCGCCCTCCCACACACTTCTGGAGTTTGGTTCTTTGGAGCCTTGGTTGGTCAAAGTTCTCCCTTACTTTAATCTGGAGATCAATCTTCTGATATCTCTCGAGTTTGTCTGTTTCTGCCAAGTGGTAGGTAATTTTCTCCCAATACTTACGCTGCCTCCACCATAATAACTGAGTACCCAGTGTCCTAGCACTCCCTTTGTGTTGGGTGGGGATTGATTGTCCTTGTAAAAATAATTGTCATAAATATTTGTTAGTCATGTTAGTGACACATCTGTATTAATTCCTATAGGGAGTGTACATGGATGCCACTGTACCCTCACAGCTTTCGAGGGGTTCTTCTGATAACAGAGCCATTTACCAGTTATACATTTTTTGTACATACATACATACTTTATAACCTTAAGCTTGATATCAAAATCTGAATTATCCAAAGTGGAGAAGTGAATAAACATAACTTTATTCCAATGGCATATGAAAAAAATACACATTTTTCTCACAAAGTAATGTAGTTCGAGATTATTCTGACGTCCAAAGGCTGTTTTGCCAGACAAAATGAGACATGCCAGGGCGGTGGGACCACAGTCCAAGCTTGTGTGGCAAAACAGCAATCGGAGTTCAGAGTAGTCTTGGACTGAAAGTAAGTAAATATTCCAAAAGGAAAACCAAAAACCTTGATAACCTGTAAACTTTACAATATTTATATTGTAGATAGGTACATTTTGTACCAGTAAAAGAGTAGTTCTCACAGGGTCAGCTGGTTCTGAATAGCACAGGCACTTGTCTCAGAATTTTTCTTTCTTAGGCCAATTAAAATTAATTGATAGATTTTCATCCCTGCCCGCCCCTCTGAAATCGTCCTGCCCCGAATTTTTTTATTTTGAAAATACGATTTCCGGATTTGTTCATCTCCGTTTCTTGTAACTGTCAACAAATTTGTTTCCTTCCAAACTTCCTGTTTCAAATTTTGGTTTTCGTATTACTCCGAGTAATTCAAAAAAGATTCTGCAGCTCTATGATGACAAAATCGTCTACCGAGAATAGAGATTGATTTCAAGAAGGGCATGAAATAATTGGGTTACAAGTAATACGCTGTGTCCAAGATGGCAAATTGCGGCATGACACAAATGTCTGTGATTTAGAAAACCGTTGATTTTTTTTATTGATAAAATGACTTTGTGGCAGGAATTTTGAATTTCCGTACAATACCATAACTGTATAAATAAAATGATGCAAGCAAGAACTTGTTACTGTTAGATTTATGACAGTATAATTGAGTTCAAAAAGTCGGCATGAGATATACCCATGGCTTTTTTTGTTGACAAACAGCACAAACACATTCTGTCCCAATACCCTCAATAGAGCCATTAAACATCTTCTCTTTTATGGTAAAGTTCATGTTTTACATATTGATTATATTTGCATCTATAAGACATGTAAGAAGAATCATAAAAGCACCAACCCTTTCGTTTTCAAAACGGTTTCATTTTATTCTGAACTCGTAATTCTTTAGGTGCATATTTGTTTCATTTTATGGAGAAAACAAATAGTCACTTAAAAAGACACTAAATTTGGTGAAGGTAGTCCAACTGAAGAGAGCATTCTTCTTTTATGTTTTTGCTGTTTAGATTTCTAAAGCAGTAATTACATGTAGAACAGTGGTTGCCAATTAGAGATTTTTATTCATGTTAAGATTTGAAATATTATGTACGATTTCTTATATATGTATATACATAATATAAGCTTATTATTACACTTGCATATTTGAAGAACACGTCACAAGAGGGTTTCATAAGAAATATAAATTAAAAAATAAAATCCTCCCACCTGCCCCATTTTTTTCAAAAATTTGGATGAAAATCTACAGATTAATTTTAGTTGGCCTTATATACCTTTATATACCACAAGATTATTAAATCACATTTTTGGAAAATGTCACCTGGCACAAAATTTTGTTATACAGTATACTGATTTCTCGGTTGTCAACCCTACTAAAACTTGTTATACCATAAATCTAAATTGATTTATCTACACAATGGTGTATAACACTTCTACCTTGGTTGTCGAAATCATCCTTAGAAGGCATTCCCAATTATTTTGTAACACGTTTTAGTGGGGTTGACACAGAGAAATCGGCATATAATGGAATTTCCCGCTCATGTGACATTTTTCTGATACAAGTGCCTACCGGTATGCTCACTAGGTAGAAAGTTTTGTCATTGTACTTTATTTACCACATACATGTATTTGACAAGACTTCAATGAATATCCATAATGTATATCATGACATGTAATCTATCTTTTATCTATTTATTTAATTTTAGATAAGAAAATTGTGGTGGAAAGTTATTTTTTACCAGTACCACTAGACTAAAATATTTTAGTGCTGAAAAAACCAGACTGGAATTTCTTTGACATAGCAAAACAATAGAAAACAAATAAGATTAGGTGAGTATTTATGTATTACAATATGTATTAAAAATCAATATAATTTTAGTTATATTTAATTATAGATAGGTACTTGTAGGTAGTTTAGAAGACCATTGTTCACATGCATATATATGTAGCAAATTTGATTTTAGATTTCTGATTTTTAAGATCAAAATTTCATTAACATAATTGTATGTCTCTATTTTCAAGTTCAGCTATTATTGGTTTTCAACTATATCTTATAAAACTTAGTTTAAATTGAATTAACACACACCTTTATTGAAGCATTATTTTAACATTGTATATACATTTGTACATGTTTTTGAAACTCTGATCTCATCCAGTAATCATATCGGAACACCAGTTTTATTTATATTTGTTTTTTCCTGTCTGTTTGTCCCAAAATTATTTTACATTCTCTAACTTCATGAACTTTAGTTTGCCTCAAGAAAATGTTATCGCAGTTATATACAATTCTTATTTCCACAAAACACAGATCAAGTTTGAATTTTGGAGGAGTCCCTTTTACATGTAGTGTTCTAGAGTTATGCCCCTTTACAATGGAAAAAATGCAGAATTTTTGTTTTCATTCTTCAACTCAAATTTGCCTCAACCAAATGTTACAATGTATGAATCTAATTATCTTGTACACATTTCTTATTACCACAAAACACAGATCAAGTTTGATTTTAGTGGCATAACTTTTACTGTTCTAGTCTCTAGAGTAACACCCCTTTACAATGTAAAAATGCTATATTTTTTGGTTTCTGTACTCTGACTTAAGTTTACCTTAACCTTAAACTGCAGTCCCACTAGGCCACGGTCGCACTACGATCTGTGAAAAAGTGCAAATTTTAATGAATTTTGATGATCGTAGTACATTCGTGTAGATAGTAGGAAGGTCATATCACGGTCGTAGTGAGGTCTTCAATATCATAATGACTGTGGCCAACTTTGAACATGTTCAAAACAATTGTGGTGCGGTTGTGGAATATCAGGGTGTAGTAGAAGCTTAGTTAGAGCGCACTAAGATTGTAGTAAGATCGCAAAGGTCGCTGTACTATCGTAGTGAGAGCATAGCAAAAACATGATGCTATTCGGAGAGAGACTGATACACAATAATTGTTACCTCAAAACTCAAATCAATTATAAATCATTTTTGTTGTCAGTTGAAAAATCATCTACACCTAAATTTGAAAGTTAAAAAATGATAATACATGTACCGGTATGTTTTAGAAATTAATTAATGATTTTTATGATAGATTTGAATTGATCTTTCAATAGTCCCACAGGTTTTATCTTTTAAGAATACTGCTTTATTTTAATGAAAAGTGCTTATTTAAATCACTTTTTTTTTAATAAAAAAAAAAGTCATACTTTTAATTTCAACTTGTATCATCCTATTTTTAGCTCACCTTGCCCGAAGGGCCAAGTGAGCCTTTCTTTTGGAAAGCCATAACTGACTTATGTTAATGATCAGCATTATATGCAGTGCTCACAACATTATATGCAGTGCTCACAACATTATATGAAGTGCTCACAACATTATATGAAGTGCTCACAACATTATATGCAGTGGTCCAAACATTATATGCAGTGCTCACAACATTATATGAAGTGCTCACAACATTATATGAAGTGCTTACAAGATTATATGAAGTGCTCACAACATTATATGAAGTGCTTACAAGATTATATGAAGTGCTCACAACATTATACGTTTTTTGTTGATAAAGTTGATGATTGGTGATGGTGATGATGATGTATGATGAGATGATGAGATGATTGGTAAACTACAGGGTTTTTTTTTAGCGGAAAAATACCGAATCCATAATTGGTAATGCCCAGAAAATAAATTTAAACAGTCATTAAAGTTGGTTATCATTAAGGCAGTATACAATATTTAAAACTGATTGAAATAAGGAAATTAAGAATCATGATTAATTTACCACAAATTTATTCCAAATCTGGGCAATTTAAACTTATTTTGATTATCATTTTCATTATATTCACAACTTAATATGTATATACTTTAAGTGTATAAAAAATTGCTTCACCGAACGCAGCTGGATACGACCACAGAGGTTCAACCCTAAACCGTTGGGACAAAAATGGACACACTATTGCACTTCGCTGTTGCGATTGCCTCACCCCTCCTA
The DNA here is from genome assembly GCA_019925275.1 of Mytilus edulis. Taxonomy (NCBI): domain Eukaryota; kingdom Metazoa; phylum Mollusca; class Bivalvia; order Mytilida; family Mytilidae; genus Mytilus; species Mytilus edulis. The sequence continues at coordinate 129,807,445 of CM034349.1, forward strand.
AAAATTGAAAAAAATAACCCCCTTTTTTCCATTATGTGCAATACACTTTGCTGTTGCATATTGACCCCAACTCGAAAAAGAAAAGAAAAATGTATCCCCCACCTTTTTTGCAAAAAAAAAAATATGTGAAGAAATTTTCTTTTTAATTTCTGAAATCTGATATGAGAAAAAAATTCTTTACACATAATTTAAAAAATTATAGTAGGGAAAATCAACAAATTTTATTGATTTGCCTTAACGGAATAACACACGGCTATATTTCATATCACTGGAAAGAGGAGAACAAACCTCATTGAAATATCGTTGTCGTAGTTGTCTGCCGTGGTCAGTGGTCACGTTTTTTTAAAAATTAAGGTAAAATGTTAAAGCAAAAATTTCTGAAAAATGCACAGTCACTTTTAGATAGCTGGTTTCTCCTACATATATGAGTTTGGAGCAAAATAAAAACAACTAATTTATAGAAATATATCTTTTGTATCTACATTTAAAACTTATTTTATATTTTTATCCCCAAAATGACTTTAGATTGAATTTTTTGCAAATATTGGGTGCAAATTTCAAAGAGCTGTTAAATAACAGTGACCTTGACCTATTTCAAATTCTAAATTTGAAATTTTTGTATTTAATTCATTACAAATAACATCTTAAGATGTTTTTTAGATCTTAACTTTAATAATTTGTCGAAAACAAAATGTGTTTTTCACGTCTTTTGGTAGTCAGGTGTTCATCAATTTCTACGTAAATACCAAACTTCTGTTATTGGTTGTGTAAGAGTATTTATAAATGATTTGTTTTGAAATTTGTGTAACATTAACGTCAAACTTGGTTGAATATGAAGCTCTGTGTATAGCTTTGCCATAGGCGGATCCAGGGGGGGGGGGGGGCCTGGGGGTCCCGGCCCCCCCCCTTTTTGTGGGAAAAATTTGGTTGATTATATAGGGAATCACTGAAGCATGACTGGAGAGGGCCCCCCTTCGCTCAGTCAGCGGGCCCCCCTTAGGAAAAGTTCTGGATCTGCCACTGTTTGCTTTACAGAATTTTTGGCATATTAATAAGCAATTCAGTTATTAAGAACCCTGACATATAACACACATATTTCATTCCTACTTTGTTTAGGGCTTGATGGGCATAGTTTAACAGGACTGTGAGCCATATTCTGGGTCTGAAACGTGACCGAAGTATTTGATTTGTGTATTACAATTATAACAAAAAATCAGTTAAAAATATAAAAAAACAACAAAAACTAAAACAAAACAACGATCTTCAAAATAACTCGACTATTCAAAACATACATATTGACCTTACAACAAGTAAAAAGATAAATGAAGTAAGTGACAATTGTCCTAGTTAATGATCTGATAGTGTATAAAGCTACAAAACGATTAACGGCACAAGAAAAGGCTTGTTTGAATCAAGGCAGAATGATCACTAAATTTGTGTTTTAAATTGCTTTTTTCTTCTCACCGATAAACATTACACGAAATTTGTTTGGCACACATATGAACCATGTCTTATTGATGAAATCAGAGTAAAAATGTTGTGAAAGTTACACGCAATAAATTTTCTTTCATTCAAAATGTGACAAATTTCAGTTAAAAAAATAGTCTTACAAAAATCATGAAATACAAATGAAATACTTACACTTAAATTATATAAATCTTTTCAGCTTTTGTTCAAATAACACAGAAAGCAATAATTTTATTTTTTGTGTTGAAGATGGCCTGTATGAGTAGGTATTTTTGGGTACCCTTAGAAAGCACAAAATTTTGAAAAACATGACCACGGTAGCTTACGACGACATTCATGATTGGAAAATATAATGATTTTCCAATAGTTTGCATATAAATATAGCTGTGTGTTATCAGTAAACTTAAACTCGTTAAATAGACATCTTTTTCAATACCGGGCACCCTAATTAGTGTAAGAGAGATATTCAAACATGTTTGGATTACCTCAATATATTTAGATTACCTTCCTTACACTGGTTTCAAATTGTCTTAATTGGCCATTAACCAAGAAACCCTTGTTTCCCCACCTTTTTTGCTTCTAATTCCTTAACATTTTGAGCCATAACACCTCCCCTCCACCCACCGTTCCAAGCAAATCATAACCATCCCTTTGTGGTATGGAAACTTGTGGTATAATTTCAGAGAGATTTATACACTTAAGGACTGGAAATGTTTATCTGGATCCCCTTTTCGGCCCCTAATTCCTAAACAATTGAAACCATAACCCCCAAAATCAATCCCAAAACTTTCTTTAGTGGTTATAAACCTTGTGTTAAAGTTTAATTGATTTCTATGTACTTATAAAAAAGTTATTATCCGAAAACCCATCTGTCTTTGGCGACATCGACGACCACATGATAGCAATATACGACAATTTAAAAAAAAAAAATTTTGCAGTTGTCTTAAAACATATAGATTTATACACATATATAATTGTGCATTTCTGATCATTTAACTCTAAATAAATATCTTCAGATTACTTCGGACTGCAATTCAGATATGTTATGACCCAGTATTTTTAGCTCACCTGGCCCATAGGGCCAAGTGAGCTTTTCTCATCACTTGGCGTCCATCGTCCGTCGTCGTTAACTTTTACAAAAATCTTCGCCTCTGAAACTACATGGCCAAATTAAACTAAACTTGGTCACAATCATCATTGGGGTATCTAGTTTAAAAAATGTGTGGCGTGACCCGGCCAACCAACCAAGATGGCCGCCACAGCTAAAAAAAATTAAGGATTTAGAGCAAATCTGACGAGGCAAAATTGTTTATCAGGTCAAGATCTATCTGCCCTCAAATTATCAGATGAACCTGACAACCCGTTGTTGGGTTGCTGCCCCTGAATTGGTAATTTTAGGGAATTTTTGCTGTTTTTGGTTATAATCTTGAATATTATTATAGATAAAGATAAACTGTAAACAGCAATAATGTTCAACAAAGCAATATTTACAAATAAGTCAACATGATTAAAATGGTCAGTTGACCCCTTTAGGAGTTATTGCCATTTATAGTAAATTTTTAACCATTTTTCATAAATCTTAGTAATCTTTTACAAAAATCTTTGCCTCTGAAACTACTGGGCCAAATTAATCCAAACTAAGCCACAATCATCTATGGAGTATCTAGTTTAAAAAATGTGTCCGGTGACCAGGATATCCATCCAAGATGGCCACCACAGCTAAAAATATAACATAGGGGTAAAATGCAGTTTTTGGCTTTTAACTCAAAAACCAAAGCATTTAGAGCAAATCTGACAGAGGCAAAATTGTTTATCAGGTCAAATCTATCTGCCCTGAAATTTTCAGATGGATCAGACTGCCCGTTGTTAGGTTGCTGGCCCTGAATTGGTAATTTTAAGGAAATTTTGAAGTTTTTTGTTATTATCTTGAATATTATTTTAGATAGAGATAAACTGTATACATCAATAATGTACAGCAAAGTAAGACCAAAATGGTCAATTGACCCCCTAAGGAGTTACTGTCCTTTAACTACTGGGCCAAGTTCATTATAGATAGAGATAATTGTAAGCAGCAAGAATTTTCATTAAAGTAAGATGTACAAACACATCACCATCACCAAACATAATTTTGTCATGAATCCATCTGTGTCCTTTGTTTAATATCACAGGTGAGCAACACAGGCTCTTTAGAGCCTCTAGTATTTAAAGAAAGAGAACATATGAATTAAATAATCTATTACAATAGATCTGCAGGATATAAGTAATAGCTTTCAAAAATGTGCGTTTCAACTGTAAAAGTTGCACAATATTTTTTAACTGCTAAAATTTCTAGGAGACTATATTAATTGATAGATATATCTATAAAATGTTTGCATATATTTGTCTTTTGTTTCTTTTGTAGATGTATACATTGCTGTCAGGTTATTGGAAATATTTTTTCCAGAAAGAGGAGTATAATGTCTTGATTCTTGGTTTAGATAATGCAGGAAAATCAGTGAGTATATTAAATAAGATAGAAATATATGAGATGAAGAGCACAGTTGATTTATCAACATGCCTGCTGTCCCTGAAAAACAATAATAACTTCAAATGACTGCCATAAACACTGATGATGGAAAGCTGAATAAAAACAATAACAACTTCAAATGACTGCCATAATCACTGATGATGAAAAACTAAATAAAAAACTATGATCGACTTAAGAATATATGTTGATTAACCAATGAAAAATGACTTCAGCTTGAGAGCTTTTAAGGATTATTGCAACAGGCTCAACAGTTCCCAAGCTATTAGGTGTAAAAGGGGATATATATAATCTGGCATATAAAAGGTATGTGCAAATTAATGAGTACAGCCTGTTAATATTATATGTGAAGAACATGGTCATAAAAAGCATAATAGTTTTCATGTTCACTTTTGATGAACATTTATTTGTACAGCATTTCCTGGTAAAAATGTTGTGATGACATTGAGCTGTGTCAGTGTAACCTTCTTGTTTTTAATTGTATTTAAGTCTTTCTGTGTAATATTTTTCAGACATACTTAGAACAGTCAAAGACTAAGTTCAACTCCAAGTACCAAGGAATGAATCTGTCAAAAATAACAGCAACAGTTGGACTAAATAGTATAGAAATTAATTTATGTTTATACATGTTTAACTTTATATAAAAAGATACAAAACAAAATTTGAATCAAAAGCTTTCACATTTGTGCAGAGTCATATTTTCCCTAAAAATCAATAAAATACAGATTAACGTATGGACTTTTTTCTCCTTTTTGTATCAGTTGCAAAATTATTTTTACAAAAAGACATTACAGAGTTTTTGTTACAACCAAAATTGAATAAATGATCTTGCTCTTTCTGACAAAGTCAGCCTTATATCACACAAATAATTATGCATTACTCTGATTACCAGTAAAACAGTGAATGATAAACATATATTACCTATTCATTATTTATTGAAATAATCATATCATAATGTTGAGTAGAATTAGGAGCCATAATTTTAAGTATACAAGGTACTTTAATTATTGTGCATCTATATCAATGCAGTGCAACATTTAATATTTATTAGTGAGATGAACAAAAATCTTTAAAATCATTGCCCACATATAAGTCAAGCATTTTAAATGACATAAAAAGAATCATACTAAACATTCTTTGTAAGTAAAACATTTAAGTTATCATTTAGTTCATGATACACACAAAGCAACAGAATTATTTGTAAAGTGATTTTATATTGTCAGTATCCTTGTTTTCAGTTGGAAAGATAGACATAGGAAGAGTACGACTTAATTTCTGGGATCTTGGTGGACAAGAAGAGTTACAGTCATTATGGGATAAAGTAATTTTATATTTTAAATAGTATTTTTTTTCTTTAAAAAATTGAAATTACTACATCATCAGTTTAAAATTAGTGTGCTTGTCTGTAGTGTAGGAGGTTATACTGAGTCATTATAAAGACTGAAGGTTAAGAGTCAGTTATGGTGTCATGTCTACCTGCTGTCTCACCTGACTGTTACTTTGTAAGCTACTATGGTAGATATTGGCCCTATTTATCAATCTAGAACAAATCACGGTTTATGTAATGTGTATTTCATTATGTACTTGTTCTGAATACATTCATCAATTAATAATTACATTAGATGTATGTTTCATTATAATACGTTATTCTGATTGGCCAACTGCACATCTCGTGCTATTCCTGAAACAATTGTATTAGACAATAACATTTATCATTCATGATGACACGAGGTCCCACAATAAAGTGCACAGGTAAATTAAATGAAAACTTGATAAAAATCGTAAGAGTATTTGATGATTTTGAATAATGGTATATTGCATTTTATAAAGTAAGCTGTTTTTAAAGTTAAAATTTTATACAGTATTAAACAAATCTTACCTTATAATGAAATTTACTACTCAAAACTTTTAATATCTTTCTGTTATATATTTTCCTTGGAAATTATCCACAAGTTTTGAGTTTCAACCCATTATACAATGAATTTATGTGAATGATAATATGAAAGAAATGAGTTAGATTTGATTTGGACTTATGAAAATTTCCAATTTTTAATCTATTATGCATTGTAGGTAGTTAAATTTTTTTGTTATACAGAGTTGCCAAAGAATTATAAACGATATAACTATTGCTATTTCAGCTGCCATTTGTGAAAGTTTAGCAATATATGAATAAGAAAAGGAATCAAAGGTCTAATTAAAAACATTATAATTTATTTTTACCCTATTTTATTTCAGTATTATGCAGAATCTCATGCAGTAATATACATCATAGATTCTTCAGACACAGAAAGAATAGATGAATCAAAAGATGCTTTTGGTATATTTTACATAACTCTATAATTCTACCCATTCATTTCATGTTTGGTAGGTTTTTATGTTACTGTTAATTTCTCATGAACTTTTGATATTTCAAATTTTCTGAAACTGTGCAACACTTTTCAAGAACAAGTTGGTGATTGTGGGTTAGTGTTCTTCTTTTATAAAGTTTGTTTGTCTAGCCTGCAAAGAAATTTGTTTTGAATAATTGTTACATATCTTGTGAAAGATAGCCAAAAGATACCAAATAGTAATCCAAATTCATAAGGCGATAAAAAAATGACAACACCATGACAAAAAATAACCAAAAAACGTACAACAGTTTACAAAACACATATAGAAAACAAAAGACTAAGCAACTCTCAACCCACCATATACGGGATGTGATCTTCCGTTCTCCAGGAGGGTGAGTAGATTCTCCTCCACTTGTAACACTTGTTGGGTTGCTTTTTGAATATGTAGAAAATTTGTATTTCACACTTTGTTTTAAATTGAGTTTTTTCAGTATAAATATAAAAAAGAAGATGTGGTATGATTGCCATTAAGACAACTGTCCAGAAGAGACCAAAATTATACAGAAATTAACAACTATAGGTCAATGTACAGCTTTCAACAATGAGCAAAGCCCATACTGTATAGTCAGCTATAAAAGGCCCCATAATGACAATGTAAAACAATTCAAACGAGAAAACAAACAGCCTTATTTATATATATGTTACAGGCATTTTCTAAATTTAGGCATTTTGTAAAATGACTGAATTTTTAGGCATTTTCTAAAATGCCTAAAGTTGACAGGCATTTTATAAAATGCCTAAAAAAAACCTAGTCATTTTGTAAAATGCCTGAAATTTTTAATGAAAATTTTACAAATTGCCTGGTCTGTTTCAGGCAAATTGTGTAAATATGAAATACATGGAATAGATGAAAACGATATTGTAAAGCTACAAAAAGGGTTAAGTAAAATAAATTTAAGATTATTCTTTAAAAATGTAACAAGCGTTAATACGTAAATCTGTAGGCTTCTAGGAGCCTGAATTGCTTATCTTGCAAAATATTGAAAATAAAAGTATGATACACTCAAGGAATATTTTTTAAATTGGTCAAGTAAAAAAAAGGACAAAATCACATAATAAGATTGAGTTGACGACTTCTGTTATCAAAAATGAAAGAAGGCATGCATCAGACTCAATGACAAAACAAGCTGTCAGCTTGGAAATCTATCGGAAAGAGTTTTGACAGAGGCAGATATTGGAGCGAATGTATTAGTTGCATTTCCCCATGTGGATCAACTGTTGTTACTGGAACGGAAGAGCATGGTTATCAACTGGAAATTAAAGATGGAATACTAAGTGGACCTTACACCAGGAATCACTTTGAACAGTCTGTCAGTAACTTTTTTGCTATTCAATCTGTAAATTATGATAATGAAATATCCTTCAGTAAAGCTCTCAGTTAAGTTTCTTTGTGTGATGATCAGGGTTACACAAAATGTGGCTGTAGTGCTAATGATGAGACTAAATGTAACACTAAACGTCTTTGCAAAAACTCAGAAAAAATGTATAACAGTTGCCGTCATCCAATCATTACATGTAGCAAAAATAATTGTCATCTTCAATGTTAATGTAAATGATTTAATTACAATTATAAAACTGTAACTGTTTAAATTGCATGCTATATTTAATGATAGAATAAAATAATCTGTTTGATATTTCCAGTCATTAAATTTTGAGTACACTCCGTTCAGTTATAGTCTTTTAGGCATTTTGTAAAATGCCTTACAATTTTTTCAGGCATTTTATAAAATGCCTGAAAAAAATAGTCAATTTGTAAAATGCCTAAATCATGCAGGCGTTTTAGAAAATGCCTAAAAATTTCAGTCATTTTACAAAATGCCTAAATTTAGAAATTGCCTGTAACATATATAAAAAAAAAAATGAATGAAAAACAAATATATAACACATAAACAAACGACAACCACTGAATTACAAGCTCCTGACTCACATACATACATAATGTGGCACGGTTCAACATGTAAGCGGGATCCCAACCCTCCCTTAACCTGTGACAGTGGAATAACAGTACAACATAAGAACGAACTATAAAAATCAGTTGAAGTCCATTCTCAAAAAAGTGTGCAAAATTCACATGTAGAATTACTTTTAAAGAAATTATTGACTTAAAGAATTCATAGTTTTGGAAAAGTCTCCATATACATTATATATATGTAAGCCTATAGAAAACATAAACGTTATTGAACTTAAATTCATCGATCGCCTCCTCCCACAGAATTCACAAAATTTGTTATCCCACTTGAAAGATATAATAGAAATTTGAGCTTCCATTGATATATATATCAATAAATCTGACAACAAAGCATGAAAAGTATATTTAGCCTAGTACAGATTGAAAACCTCTTGACAATAAATGCAATCTACCTTGTAGCATTATTTCTTCAGTTTTAAACTGCAAATAGAAATGCTCATAGAATGGAATTCAAAAATATAACCAGATACAACTGTGTTGTTTTTTTTTAAATTCATTAAATTTTTATATATTACAGATAAAATGATAGTGAATGACATGTTAAAAGGTGTACCACTACTTATTCTTGCCAATAAACAAGATCTAGAGGTTGGTGTTGAAATATAAAATTTTCAGTTCTTGTTAGAATGGTGAAACACTATATATTGTATATTTGAGATGTCGAAGATCTAACCATACAACACAGGAATATTATTCTTTGTTTGCATTTGCATAATATCTTTTTCCGTGTGATATTTAATGGTTACAATGCCTTATGATTTCTATATTTCCCAAACAATAATTTTATGTATTCCATTATATAAAGTATGAAATGTTGGTAAGTTGTTATTTTTCTAGTTTGCTGATAATTTTTATACGACTGCAAAAATTGAAAATTTGTTGGTCGTATATTGGTATCACTTTGGCGTCATCGTCGTCGTCCAAAGACATTTGGTTTTCGCACTCTAACTTTAGTAAAAGTTAATAGAAATCTATGAAATTTAAACACAAGGTTTATGACAATGAAAGAAAGGTTGGGATTGATTTTTGGTGTTTTGGTCCTAAAAGTTTTATAGAAATTAGGGGCCAAAAAGGGCCCAAATAAGCATTTTTCTTGGTTTTCGCTCAATAACCTTAGTATCAGAGTTTAGTTAACAGAAATCTATGAAATTTTAACATAAGGTCTATGACCACAAAAGGAAGGTTGGGATTGATTTTGGGAGTTTTAGTCCCAACAGTTTAGGAATTATGGGCTAAAAACAGGTCCCTAATAAGCATTTTTCTTGGTTTTAATAAATTTAGTATAAGTTAATAGAAACTATGAAATTTTAAAACAAGGTTTATGACCACAAAAAGAAGGTTTGGATTGATTTTGGAAGTTTTGGTCCCAACGAATTAGGGGCCAAAAGGGTTCAAAATTAAACTTTGTTTTATTTCATCAAAAATTGAATTATTGGGGTTGTTTGATATGCCATATCTAACCATGTATTTAGATTCTTAATATTTAGTCCTGTTTTCAAATTGGTCTACATTTAGGTCCAAAGGGTCCAAAATTAAACTCAGTTTGATTTTAACAAAAATTGAATTCTTGGGGTTCTTTGATATGCTGAATCTAAACATGTACTTAGATTTTTGATTATTGGCCCAGTTTTCAAGTTGGTCCAAATCGGGGTCCAAAATTAAACATTGTTTGATTTCAACAAACATTGAATTCTTGGGGTTCTTTGATATGCTGAATCTAAACATTTACTTCGATTTTTTATTATGGCCCAGTTTTCAAGTTTGTCTAAATCGTGATATCAACAAAATTTGGGGTTCTTTGATATGCTGAATCTAACCATGTATTTAGATTTTCGATATTGGACCATAATAGGTAATGTCCAATTTAAAATTTAAAGTTTTTTAAGTTGAAGTTCTTAGACCACATTCATTATGTGTCAGAAACCTGCCCCAATGTTCAGGGTTCGAACTCTGCGGTCGTATAAAGCTGTGCCCTGCGGAGCATCTGGTTAAAGTTTAAGTTCTTAGACCACATTCATTCTGTGTCAGAAACCTATGTTTTGTCAACTATTTAATCACAATCCAAATTCAGAGCTGTATTAAGCTTAAATGTTGTGTCCATACTTGCCCCAACTGTTCAGGGTTCGACCTCTGTGGTCGTATAAAGCCTACCCTGCAGAGCATCTGGTTTTATTTCTGTAACCGTAGTCTGTTGAGAATAACTTTTTCATTAATTTAATGTTAACCTCATCATTAAATGAATGTAAATTATCAAACCACTGCCTTATGACCATTTGTTCATCTATTACTATACATTTGCTTGGATCTATTATTGCACATGTACAAGATTTACAAGTTTTGTAAATAAAAATTCTAATAAATTCTTTTTTTATTTTAAGGGTTGTATGAAAGCTTCAGAAGTCAAAAAGGTGTTCAACAGTAGTGCACAACTGTTTGGAGATAGAGAATGCAAGTTCCTTGGTACATCTGCACTCAAAGGGTAATAAATTAAAATATTAATTCGTTTTATTGTTCATATTAAAATATCTACAAATTCCAGCACAAAATAATTTACACATATCCTTTCTTAAACAGTAAAAAGCCTTATTATATTGATTTAAGAATGCATAATGTAAAATAGTATGAACAAAACAGGACAGTAACCCTACAACACCAATAAAATAAATACAGATCATAAAAAGGATCTCCTGAAATACACAAGCAACAGCACCACAATATGCAGGGCTGTAAGGTGTTTGGAGTCGGACTAAGCGTGAATAAATTCAAAAGAACTGAACTAAACTGAACAGCTTAATGTGAAAAAAAGTATGAGACAATAAAGTATCATGACCTAGGAAAGACATTGACTTAGGTTAGGTATATTTAAAACAAAGTTTATAACTTAAGTTAGATACTTTAAGAATATCTCTGATTTTAATAAGGATACTAGTCATTATAATTTTATAATTACTGAGTAAAAGGGAATGTGCTGCTTCATAATAGCATCCAAAATGATGACATTTGATCAGCTGTCATTGTTAAAAATATTGTGCTATTATGTAATATATACCTTTTTATTAGAAACACATTTTATGAATGATAGACCTCTTCAAGTGCTTGTATTATATGATTTATTTTTGCCAGAGATGGTGTCCATGAAGGGATAGAATGGATTAAAGAAGGAATTAAAAGAAACAATATAGACAGACCTCCAATGCAGAAAGAAATAACTTAAAATGCTCATATTATTATGTAAACAAATGAATGTTTATTACAAGATAGTCACATGACATCCCTTCTTCCAATTAACAATAGTATGAAACCACCTTGCTGTAGTGTATATATGCTAGATACATTTTGTAGTTGGTTGGTTATATAACAAAAAGTATACTTCAAATGGAAGTTTGCCAGCGAAATCAAAATATATAGTCAAATGTTTAATTCTTGATGTATCATGTTCAGACACAATTTTACCAAGGGTCTAATATGTTGATGGTTTTTATTAATTTTTCAGTAAATTCAAAGACCTTTAACTTTAGAAGCAGAAATACAATTGAAATTAAAATATAAATGTGGAAAAGAATTTAAAGCTTGATATAAAAAGACTGAATTCAAACATAATTGAAGTGGTTACATTTTCTGACTAATTGTGTATCTGGAAAGTCCTGTTACTTCACCCTTTCCATTTGGTATACTGTTGACCTTACATTCCATACTTCTTAGCAGATAATAAGACTTCAGCTCTTAGTTGAGATTCAGTAGAGGTTTTACATTGTTTTTTTATGAGAATTCTTATAATTGTTGCTCTTGAAGAATTACTCATTTTTTTAATTTCTTTAATTTTTTGACATTGGCAATCATGCATAATCACTTGCATAGTAGTAAGAATCAACATTATATCCACTCTCATGTACATTAAGTTATGTAGCAGTTCCTTAAATCTCTTCTTGATTTTTGTATCAAACATTGGAAACTTAACTGTATGTTTACCAAATTATTTCTTTGGATTCCATATAAAAATCCTTGTCTGATTTTGTGAGTCAAATTTGTAGTAACTCACATGGTTTTCAAGCTTTAAGGGACCAAGGACCAACACTTCTGTTTATTAAATTTTTGGGGATTATGTTACATTTGAATAATATTGTCTGTAGTCAGATTTGCTGTGGCTAAAATTGTATGTAATGTATATTGATTTTAGGGTAAACACTGTGTTTAATAGTTGTAATTTTATTGTAATAATACTGCCTTAATTTATGAAGTAATGATGTTTTTTATGAAACATATTTTGCAATCTTAAACCCATTATATAAATAGATATGTTTATGCTGAATACAAATTGAGATTATGTCCCTGCACAAATCTTCCTATATAAAAGAAAAAAATAAAGATTTCCAAGTTTATTGATTAATCAAAACCAAGTTTTTAAAAATAAGATAAGAGCATGATTATTAGTAAAATAGCAGTATGCTGTATATATGCAACATAATCGTTATTGAATTAAATGAAAGGTCACTGGAACCAACTACCAGGTAAAGTTGTGCATGCAGGTTCTGTAGAGGCATTTAAAACCGCTCTACAAGAACACCGCCCATAACGGCGCTCTTCTCCACCTTGTATAAAAGCCTAAACAGGATTCTACACGTACCACTACAGAGACGGACAGTAATGGTCCTCAACAAGTACAGAATTTTCTTTAATGTTAATTAGTGCTTACTTAATCTTAAAACAAAATGAGAATATTTAAGTCAAACCTCAAAAATTGATACATCTTCAGAAAATATGTTGTCTAAACAATATCTAACTATATTATCATCAATGAATGCTTAAAACTTGTCCTTCTAAATATAATCCAGATGTATCATATGTTAATGACAAAATTCATTAAGCATAATTAAAAATATACCAGCATTTGTATTACCTGTGTTATTGGTAGATTTTCCTGTATGTATCTGTCAACTCCTTGATAATGGTATTCTTAACTTTGTTGTTGATACAAATGATAATTGTGGTACTATAACCATGATTAATCTGTAAAATATTATGTTATTTATCTGAGATATTTGTTTATTTTTAAAATAAATTGATTGTTTATGTATCAGGGTTATGAGGCAGATGTATGTATACTTCATTTTGAACATACTGGTGCAATAAATTATTCTTTTTTTTAATTTTGTTTTGCATTTTGAGCCCACTTCGCACGATGCCTTTCTCATCACATGGCCGATGTTGTCTATTGTCATCATCAGTCGAGGTTATTAAATACGAAATCTGTTCACCTGAAACTAGTTAACAAAATGTGGCCACAATCATCTGAGGGGTATCTAGTTTTAAAATATGTCTGATGATAGTGCCTACCAACATAGATGTCTAATATGTGAACTAGTATAATAGCTATAGAAACTTATATAAGCAAAAATGATCAGGCAATCAAGATCTACGAGAAAAGTGAATAGTTGAAATTGTCTGATGACCCCTTGTTGGAGTTTTGCTTGCATGTATAAACCGAAAAAAGAAATTTAGATATAGGATTTCAATTTTATTTTCTATAAATGAACTTTATCATATACTTTTAAATAGAAAAATAAAATAAAAAAAAATGGATCACCTTTCGTTTAAGCTCACAATCTGCCTTCAAAAGAAACCTGCATTTTTGTTCCGGTACTTTTTTTCTGTTGAACTTATAGGAGAAATATAGGTAATATTGAAATAAAAAAAAGAACTAAATTACAGAAATCGCCGAAACTTTACAAATGTTTAGTTAAGGTACAGTTTATTGGAAAATAATATTGTACATTGGTAGAAACTTCAAATAACAAAAAGTACCAGCAAGACAGCAACTAGAAATAACTCACAAAGGAACCCTTACAATATATGTATGAATTCTGTGTTTCACTTCCATTTCCTAATAACAGGTTGACACCTGTACTGATGTAACTTTATTCCTATTGTTCCTGAGAGTATCTTTCATCTAATATTCAAATCTTTGGACAATGCTTCAATGTACTACATAAGTTTTGATGATTTTTACCAAACCAATATTCCAACTTTCTCAGAAAAATATTTTTGGAACTCTTCACTTGCTGTACAGTGACCTATAGTTGATAATTTCTAAGACATTTTGTCTCTTATGGAGAGTTTCTCATTGTCAATCATATCATGTCTTCTTATCTCTGGGAGAAGACTTATATAAGTTTTATTAACTTGTGTCTCATCCCTTTTGCACATTTAAGCAAATAAAATATGTTTAAATTATGTCTTCTTATTTCCATGTTGACATCACTCCTGTTTCAATTGTTGGTTTTCCAGACTTCTAACTGAGCATTTCATATAAAATTTAATACAGTTAACACCAAAAACGCAGCTTATTCTCACTTGATGATGTGTTTGTTTATTGTCATACTTTCCCCTTTTTAGCTCACCTGGCCCGAAGGGCCAAGTGAAGCTTTTCTCATCACTTGGCGTCTGGCGTCAACTTTTACAAAAATCTTCTCTGAAATTGTTGGGCCAAATTTAACCAAACGTGGCCAAAATCATTATTAGGGTATCTAGTTTAAAAATTGTGTCCTGTGACCCACCCAACCAACCAAGATGGCCGCCAAGATCTATCTGCCTTAAAATTTTGAGTTGATAGGTTGCTGCCCCTGAATTGGTAATTTTAAGGAAATTTTGCTGTTTTTTGGTTATTATCTTGAATATTATCATAGATAGAGATAAACTGTAAACAGCAAAAATGTTCAGTAAAGTAAGATCTACAAATAAGTCAACAGGACCAAAATGGTCTGTTGACCCCTTTAGGAGTTATTGCCCTTTATAGTCAATTTTAAACCATTTTTCGTAAATCTTAGTCATCTTTTATAAAAATCTTCTCCTCTGAAACTACTGGGCCAAATTAAACCAAACTAGGCCACAATCATCATTGGGGTATCTAGTTTAAAAATTGTGTCTGGTGACCCGGCCAACCAACCAAGATGGCCGCCATGGCTAAAAATAGAACATAGGGGTAAAATGCAGTTTTTTGGCTTATCACTCAAAAACCAAAGCATTTAGAGCAAATCTGACATGGGGTAAAATTGTTAATTAGGTCAAGATCTATCTACCCTGAAATTTTTAGATGAATCTGACAACCCATTGTTGGGTTGCTGCCCCTGAATTGGTAATTTTTAGGAAATTTTGCTGTTTTTGGTTATTATCTTGAATATTATTAAAGATAGAGATAAACTGTAAACATCAATAATGTTAATCAAAGTAAGATTTACAAATAAGTCAACATGACGGAAATGGTCAATTGACTACTAAGGAGTTATTGTCCTTTATAGTCAATTTTTAACAATTTTCATAAAATTTGTAAATTTTAACTAACATTTTCCACTGAAACTACTGGGCCAAGTTCACTATAGATAGAGATAATTGTAAGCAGCAAGAATGTTCAGTAAAGTAAGATGTACAAACACATCACCATCACCAAAACACGATTTTGTCATGAATCCATCTGCTTCCTTTGTTTAATATTCACATAGACCAAGGTGAGCAACACAGGATTGTAATAACTTCATCAGCTATTGTTTTAATTTGGTAACATATTCTCACTTATAGTTGTTCTCAATAGTATTTTTATTTTGTAACTAGATTGATTATATTATGCTAATGTTCAGTAGCAAATATAAGTAACAAGAAGTAGACGTGATCATGTAGATGCTATGAAACATGTGTCTCACTATTGCAGAAATTCTAATGAGACCAAATCATTTGGACCAGCTATACGTCTATATGTCCTTAAATCCATTGATGAAATTTTTATATACATTGAAGATGATCAGTGGGAATCAACAATGGTGACAACAGAGCTATACAACAGTTAGATCAAAGAAAAATTCAAGTACAAAAATCAAATTTTATTGGTAATATAATTAGGTGACAATTACAAATAAAAATTGACTTAATTAAATTACAAAGTGGAATGCAAACACTATAAAGCACACTGGGATTTTATTTACCCTAAAAACTATTATGTCTTATAAACCTTAAACTCTAACACAAGAAACATCAGTATTACTCAAGTATTGTAGTTTTTGTTACTGTCACCAAAGCACAAACTTTAATAGTTCTAAAATTATTACAGTTAAAGAAAACCTTTGGGCTACGACCTGGTTTAAACAGGTCTTTTTTAAAGGTTACTTTCTGGCTACACTCTAGCCACACAGTTGTTAACAAATAGAATCTTGCAGACCTAAATTTGATGAAAAAAGTCAGCCCACCTATCTTACTGAAGGTCAATATTTTTATTAGGGTAATAACAGTCGATATTAAATCATTTCTTTATAATAAAAACTTGTAACCACACAACACATTTAACAAAGATAAAAAGATAATGTATCTTATTAAATAACCTTTCACTGGATACAAAAACAAGTGATATATTCCTACTAATTGTGACACTTTTCTGAAATTTCATAGCACACTGAAACTACAAATTTTAAAATACCTAATGATAGGGAAATTTCTCATATAACAGATTTTCTGCTTTTTATGTGTTTCTATTTTAAGAAATAAACAGATGCATCTATGGGTATAGAATGAAATTTGATCAAGTAACAAACACATATTGATTGGCATTATAACTTTATGATTTGTATATGTCAATTTTAAGATGAAAAAGAATCGAACTACTGTGTATCATTTCATAAACAAGAATGTGTCCCAAGTACATGGATGCCCCATCTGCACTATCATTTTCTATGTTCAGTGGACTGTGAAATTGATATAAAATCTTTAATTTGGCATTAAATTAGAAAGATCATATCATAGGGAACATGTTTACTAAGTTTCAAGTTTTCATCAAAAACTACCATGACCAAAAACTTTAACCTGAAGCGGCATAAACAGACGGAGGGACACACAGACATGAAAAAATAATGCCTATAAATGGGGCATAAAAAGTTGCAATACTTATGATTCAAAGACTGGTTATCGCTTGCTAAAAGTCTAGCACCAACAATTTCATGGATATTCAGGACTAAGGTAATACGTATGTGTGTGGAATGAACAGGTGTAATCAACAATCATGCAATTCTTTCTTGTGCTTAGTCTAAGCATACCTTGTCTCATTGCTTTGTCTTTATAAACAGATGAAAACATGGCAGTAGGTTTTTTATTTTCACATATAAAGATAAAGGTGGCATCAAATCCATTTACAGTTCCAATTTGATATTAATGACACTTTTACGGTGCAGAATAAATAACAACACTAGTAGTAGATTACCTTAGCTTCAGTGAAGACAATATATATAAAGATTTATAAAGTCATATTAACATTTCCCCCCCGATAATTTACAATACCTAGCACTTTTTTACAAATAATAACTTTAAATGGCACTGTCGACCTTACAACAAATAATGATAATAATTTTGGCACATGTTAAAATATACAACAAAAATAATCAAAATAATGGCAACAAAGTAATCCAAGTAATTACAACAAAGTAATCAAAATAATGACAACAAAGTAATCCAAGTAATTACAACAAAGTAATCCAAGTAATTACAACAAAATCAAAGTTATTACAACAAAGTAATCAAAGTTATTACAACAAAGTAATCAAAGTAATTACAACAAAGTCAAAGTCATCAAAGTAATTACAACAACTAATCTAATCAATTAGGACAAGGTCACTTGCATTGTGGAAACCCTTTACTCTTTTATAATAATAGTACAATAACATCATATATGTTATTCTTTTCCCTGAAAATAAGAAAATATACAAAGAAAAAAATGTCTATAAATAAAGTCAAAATAAATGTATACATCTACAGTAAACAATTAATGTCAGTTTTTAAACCAGCACTAAACCTAAGATTTAGTTTCCTGGTTCAATGTTAGTTAAATGTTGCAGGAAAAGGTATTTCACACAAACCTGCCTACAAGTAATACTGTTCTTTCACAGAAAAAAAGTATTTCATGTTATAGCAGCCACTATTCTAAAATTCAGAATAGTTTTTACAAGTTTAAAACAAATTCTGCAAAAAGTACCAAAAAGGGACCTTTTACTTGAATTTTATTTATTGTTTCTTGTGTTACTGCTAAGATAATAATATATCTACAAAAAAATGCAATTGCTGATAAGATATATTATTTGTACTGATTTTTTTTACTTAAATGTAGTACAAGGTTTATTCTAACCTATGAATATAATGTTAAATGTTTAAAATTGATAAGATTTGCAATAGAGAATTTCTAACAGAAAACAATTAAGTTTGTATATTTTGGAGGTTATTCATTTTTCGATCATTATTATGTTTCCTAAAAGGTTAGTAAATGTATGACTAGACAGAATAATGTATTGAACATTTTGTATTCTTAAACGCAATTTACATTATCTAAACAATACAATCTGATAATAGGGGCTGGCTTTAGTCAGTCTGTAACAAACCATACCTCATATTTAATTTTGGAAAACCATTCCTTAAATTCTTATTATTCCAGCAGAAGTTTTCTCTCTTTGAAAGGCAATTTGTTGTTTTACAGAGAACTAATGTACAGAGAGTGCTTACAATGCAATTCCATAAAAAAAATATTTCAAAGGGTCTCAATTTTGGACAAATAAAATTTTCATGAAAAGTTTTAAGGGCACTACTGAAAGTTAATGCAAAATCTGTATATCATCATTTTTCAACACCAAAATATAAGGCAATATCTGCTTGTATAATGAACAAACTTTAGACAATACTAGGTTGATTTAGAAGGATGGTATGATAGACATATGCATAGGTAGCAAACATGCACTTTCATTTAAAAGGTTTCGCATGAAATCTAAAAATGAGCCAACGAAACACATTAGTTCCTTATTTAAAAGTTATTCTTTATAGGGCAAATTTATTTATTTTTTGGCTATTTTCATTATTTCTTTTTCAGGAATCTGAGTATCGAGGTATACAATTAATTGAATAATGTACATTGAGCCATCTTGTCTAATTCATGAGGCCAACAATGAACATGGCCATTATTGGAAGTATCAACCATATCATTCACAAAGCTTGCTCAAATATGATCAAATAGTTTTTTGAGTAGATTGAATCTGTACACAATTCAATATGTAAAAACACATTTACAGATGTTTTACAAAATAATAAAAAACTTATTACAACCTTTCTGCATACTATATATTTCACAGTTAAAAGTATAGCAGCCTTCTACAAGTACAATTAATGCTAAAAAAATATGAAAATTCCCTCTATTCCTATAATACAATATTTAATTAAATAATAAATTGCAACCTAAAATACAACATAATTCAAGTTGTCCTAAATTTGGCGGTCATTTAAAAAGTGCTTTGATCTTTTGATTGGCTTCCTATCATCCTTTAAAACCTAAGAAGATTTCATCTGTTCATTAATTGGCACATCTTTACATGAATACTTCAAATTATGATCTGATATGGTAATAAGCTAGACCTTCATTCCACATCATGTGATTCTTTCTGGTTTTTCCAGAAGTTCTAAATAAGTCACTTGTATCGGTTTATGTGTCAGTCTTTTCTTTGCTTCTTCAAATGAAAACCATTGTCTTGATCTCCCTGAAAAGACCAAATAATAAATGAATATCATTATGTCTCCTAGTTTGTTTGCTTGACTGAAACAGTCATTTTCAGCTCTATATAAATAAAACACATATATTCTTCTTGAATATATCAAAACGATGTATCGAGAGAAGTTAATTTATTTGCAAACTTCACATTCAAAAATTCACTTTCAAATTGACACACTCCTTTTTTCAGCTGGAAAGAAATTCAAACTCATGTGATATCTAAATATAAACCACAACACATTCTCTCTCTCTATATATATATATAAATATATTATAAATTGTGTAAAGAGACTCAAACCACAGGAACAACAAAAAAATTTGAATTATATATAACTTTCATTAGTTAGGTAACTACAACTCCTCCTCCACTGTCAAAGGCCTTATAGAAAACAATAGTCAAAACAACAACACCCATATTATAAGTTATATGGTTCGCTACTGACCCCATACCGATCCATAGAGGGTTAGTAAAATCCATAGGGGGTGAGGCCGGAGGCAGAGTCCCCTATGAATTTTATTTACCCTTTATGGATCCATAGGGGGTCAGTAGTTAACCGTATAACAACGGACGCTGGACTTTTTCTGCGGCGTTTTGTTGAAAAATAAACAATGTAACACAACAATATTAAAAGATGACGTCACCATTAACGCGTCATGAACCCCATTGAAACTTACTAACCCCATATGGTCTCATAGGGGGTCACCATGTGACAGCGTTAAACCAATCATAACATGATAATTCATCTGTGGTCCGATAAGAAACATTATAGCTTACATCTTCAGTCTTAAATTCCTCATCAGCTTAAACTAGGGTTGAAGCCATTAACACAGTACAAAATGTATAGAAACTTAAACATTTCTGTGCAATTTTTTATTTTTTATTTCAGTATATGGATAAACTTATCATAGCCAGTCAACATTTTTTTCTTTTTCTTTTTTCACATTATCTCTTTACTAGAAACAACTCAAAAAGTGAAAATTTGTCTTATTTTGTTTACACAAATAACCAAGACTGTAATAGTTTTTGCTTTTACAATATAGTGTGTCAGTTATAATTTTAAAAGGATTATGTGATGAAAACTACAGGATTGATTCATTTATCATTTATCAATGAAGACATGTCTTTGTTTTTAATTGTTCCTATCTCTGTTGGTGAATGACTTTGGAATGCTAAAACATGTGTTAGACAATGTTTCTACATCACAGAATACATGTTCTTCTGGTGATACCATCAAATCTATTACAGAAATGATAAAGTAATTGTAACAAAGATTAATATAAATGTGTACATCATTTATCATAAATACAATAACAACTTTAATAGACACAAGAGGCTGTCAAAATGACAGCAAGCTAGCTTTTTATTACATACTATAAGTGTCACTGTTAATGCAATTAAGGGCCATGCATATCTCCTGCATTGCAAAAGTGAAATTTGTCAATATCACAGTCTTGACATCAATTTGGAAATCTGAGTAACAGTAAATATTCAAATTTTAAAAACCTTTTTTTAAAGGTACTCATCTTATGGCACATAAATAATTTAAAATGTCACTTTCAAATCAATCTAGGAATACAACTTCTGAATTACAAAAGTGAAACTGGTCAATATCAAAATGAAACTCAATTAAATTAAATTTGTCATCTTGTACAGAAGGGAAAAAGTGCCATTTTCAGATCATGTTGCATAACTGCAACAAGAGTGCACGTGCTGAAATATCTTATATAGATATAGGAAGATGTGGTATGAGTGCCAAGAGACAACTCTCCATCCAAGTAACAATTTATAAAAGGAAACCATTATAGGTCAAGGTAGTCTTCAACACAGAGCCTTGGCTCACACCGAACAACAAGCTATTATCGCCTGCTTTACTAACTATTGATATTATGTTGAAAGTCTTGAAGATAC
This sequence comes from Mytilus edulis, assembly GCA_019925275.1. Classification (NCBI taxonomy): domain Eukaryota; kingdom Metazoa; phylum Mollusca; class Bivalvia; order Mytilida; family Mytilidae; genus Mytilus; species Mytilus edulis. The sequence continues at coordinate 129,829,264 of CM034349.1, forward strand.
AGATTTAAATGAAAACATCACAGAAACTTAGGTCAGATATATATACACCTTACACCTATTGCTAATAATTGAATAACCGACCAAAACCAAAAAATATTTAACATTGTTAATGAACCATGAAAATGAGATCAAGGTCAGATGAAACTTGCCAGACAGACAGATATTAGAAAGTAGATTTGAAAATCAAAGATATTTTTACACTATTTACATAAATCTTTCTTCCTGGATGTCATAATGTATTAAAAATCAAGATTTAAAAAAGAAGGTTTCTCATTGTTGAAGGCCGTACAGAGAACTATTATTGCAAACATCCTTAATGATACAAGACTACAAAGGTAATATAAAACAGTTAACTTTTCAATAAAACACATTAGCTATTACATTAATGCATCAGATGAGGTTTTATATGAAATTTTGTACTTTGAATCAGATTACTATAAATGTGTTTAGAAAATCAATACAGGGCAACAACACATTAACTATAAATTTGGTATATACATATCAAACGCTAACATCTGTAATTTGTTGGTAATCTAATTCAACATATTATTGTAGTAATTAATATAGACAAGTCTTGAAAATATAACATATATTTATCAATTCTGTATATATGTCTGTATTAAACTTTGTGGGGAAGAGTTGAGCAATGTTACTTTAATATGGCATAGTCAGTGGTAGGGATATTGATTTCACTATGAATCAAAAGCTAATGCTTCATGGAAATTGATTAGGATATGGGGAATTAAGTTACATTATGTTGCTCCATCCATAACTATATTGTCTTGCCATTCACAATTTGTGTGGTAATGTTTCACAATAAATAGTTCCCCTGTTTTTAGTCAAGACATATTAATACCTTTAATAACATAACAATTAGGTTTAGAATGCACCATATGTATACTAGAGTTAATGTTATCTTCCTGCTTTATTCTGGATAATTGTTATTTTAGGGTTATATTGTTTTCTATATTAAACTAAAAGTGGATATTGGCCTTCCTTTTCCATGTTTTTTCTTTGAAAAACACAGGATATGGGAATATAGGACATAATATACAATTAGAACAATCACCAATAAACTATGTACTGATACTTTAATAAAAAGCAATGTTTAGGTGTAGCTTCAAGAGACAGTATTTAACTCAATAACAAAAATTAACCTTTACAGGTCAACATTAGTGCCTATACCATATTTCAAGCTCTCAAGCATTCTAAAGCTAGACAAAATGAATAAAACGGGCATACAAATATGGACATGTGGTGTGACAGCTGCCAATAATACAACTTTCCAGACTCAGTTCAAATGACATAGATTTTTGAAACTACCATGGATCTGACATTAATATCAAATTCCTTAAGGAGGAGAAAAACTCTAGAAAAAGATTAACATATAATTTTTCAGCAAAGTCATGACACAGATTTTATAAAATCATTAAAACAATGAAACAAAACAAAAATTTGCCAAAAAAGAACAAAACTCTCTTAGCTTTTCTTGAAATGTGAATTATGAATAATAATAACATCCCCTCAGGTATTGAATGATCAATGCTAAAAAGGTATCAAATCAATTTTATAGCTATAAATTTTATGGCCATGTGACCATTGCAGTCATTCATCAACAGAATTAAGAAATGATAGACTCAAAACTTTTTCGATGTCAAATTGTCAAGAGAATATGAGTAGAATTTTAAATTTAAAACACAATTGAAGGGTAGTATATCTGTTTGAAGACACTGAAAAGATGTTTTCCCTTTCACTTACAATTATTTAAATGCATTGATATAATTTCAAATGAATTTATTTAAACATACAAAAATTTATTCTTTGGATTATAAAATCAGTATAGAGGGTGTTTTGAATGTAGATCTGGTAATAGATATATATAGAATATCTTTTCTGTTTACATGAATAAAAGTTACTATAACAGACATCAACAATTGTGTTAGAAAAAAGATTGGATGATAATACATAACATATATAGAGGTTGAGGATGAACAGGGATGCTGCCACTTTCATTTGTGACAATAATCATCTAAAAAGTGACATTTTGGGGCATATTTGATAGATTTTTCAAATTAAAGCTTGAATCCTACCGTTTCTAATGACTATAGCTGTTCAAATCTTTCACATAAACTAATTGAATCAACTGAAATAGTCACTTAAGTGTTTAAAAAATGTTCAAAATCTTTCCTTAGATGAACCTGAAATTTGAGGCCAAAATCAGCCCCTACCTACTCCTTTAAAAAAAATCAAATTATGTTTTTTTCCCAATATTTTATGTTTTATTTTCTCATCACATGTTAATCTTACTTATTTCTATATGCAAAAAAAGAGGGAGAAATACCAGTGTATCATTTTAATGACCAAAAATTTTAAGCATGTAAAAAAAAGAAAAACAGACAGTTTAATATTCAGCTGTTTAAGTTTGGTAATTTCAAACTAGTAATTTTAAAATTAATTGCATATATCTATTTACATGCATCACTAATTAATGATATAAAACAAATGATGTTATTTTGTAAGTTTTGTAAATCAATGGAATTGCTTACATAAATATGACCGCTTGTTTATAACATATGTTTACATACATCTAGTGCACCTGTTTGAAATGAAAACTTACATTACCTGTGAATGCCAATTTATAAAACCATTTTGGCAACATGTTATGTTTGTATTCTGTTCTATCTTATTTTACTGACTCAGCAATATCAATAATGATATGGAGGTTATCAAAAGGTATCAATTAAATTATGTCAGATGTAGATATTCTAAATTTTCTAATCTTTTTTTTTTTCATATTCATTATAATTTACATTGCATGGCAAATCTTTGAAAGCAGTATTCCAGGTATTTTACATCAATTCTTTGGATATTTTAATAGGGATAATGATCATTGCTGAGCTTTTAGGTAAATTATCACTGGAATTGTCTTTTCCATACTACAACTATATCATTTTTCCTATTCATATTTCAAAAAGAATATTTCTTGATCAGCCATTCAAGCTGATAGCAAATTTTAAACCTGATTGTGTGGTATGCTTAACATGAACAAAAATAATTAGATTTCTGGAATTCAAAACTGCCTTTGTTTGCTTAATATATTCCTCTGTAAATAACTTGAAAACAAAAATTATACTGAGGATCCTATGTTTGTTCATGAAACCAATTTTACACGTTTGAAGAAAACTATGCTATTTTCAGGGTACCTAATTTCATTGTTTTGTTATTTTCAAATTGCTTGATTCAAACTCAAATCAAACAATCTTAAATTTATATTTTGTCTAAAGCCAATTTGAATAATAGAATCAGTATTTTTTATCCAATAATTGAAAAACTTTCGCACATTCTTCTAAACAGATTATTCAAAAACTGATGAAAAAGAAGATAAGATTATCTTGATATGCCAACAAAAAGGTTATAAATGAGGCAAAAATGAAAAATTAAAGGAAATATTTGAGGGCTTTTCCAGAAATAAATCCATAGTGGCATGAACTTATTTTTTAACAAATCACCACAGAGTCTCAATGTAAGAGACATGATGTTGGGATTCAAAGAAACATCCCAATTCAAATATTGGAGTCTCTAAAATTACAATCCATAAATATATTTCATACTAAAATCATAACTCATTCATCTATTCATTAGTAATCCCATATACAATTTTGTTCAAAGGGATAAAACAGCAAGTATACAGATATCTAATCAAAGATGAAAATTACTGACCCATTGACAACCTATTGATACATTTGACATTCTAGTATTTATACCTTCATGTATTCCCACGGAAAAGTAATCATCAAATTGTTTTTTAACCTCACTAAATATATATGGTCTAGAGCCCTTGATATAGGGCACTGGCAGTGTTATTTTGATAACCCTAAAGCAAGAGTTTGAAATCTGGCGAGACAAGCCAATTGTGCAGACAAGCATCCCACCCTTTTCTCAAAGCCTGGATCTGCCCCTGTACGTTGTGATATTATAAGTCATTGGACTGGGGCAAAAACATCTTATAATCTTAAAAATACATGATGTTTCAAAACATACTATCCTTCTTTTCCCCTTTGGATAATCTCTATTTATAATAATATTAATTATCTATCAGTATGATCATGTCAAATGTTACAAACATGTTTATCTACACTGTAGACAACAATATTTGTACACACCGAAGGCAACATAATTATCTTCACTTCAAGTGCACATGCAATGTTATAAACAAACAATCTTGAGAAATCAGTAAAATAAATAAATCATGTCAATATTATTACACCACCACTTCAACTCAAATCATATCAATAACTTTTCAAATATCCAAGTGTGTGCTGTGGTGTAGCTGTGTTTACTTGCAATTTCAATCTTTAATAAACTTGCTTAAATAAATCAAATTGACTGTCAATCTGTGTTTTAGACCTAATATCTTATTTTACAGTCTCAACCAAACTTAATACCTTTTACAAACCTTAACTTTCATGTAATAATCCCAAACATAGGCAGATCCAGGAGGGCTCTTGGGAGGGGACCAGTCCCATCCTTTCTTGAGAAAAACTTGGTGATATATATGTATACACAATTTTACTGAGATTTGTCTTTAATTTCTATTATTATTGTATAGCAATATAATATTTCCCACAGAAAGTAACCAAAAGTTAGCGTGCAATAAATTCCAATATTGCACTAGTGCAATAAATCTTCAAAATTCATGACGTCATCAACGACAAAATATAAGTTAAAACCAATTTTTTCTTTCAAATATTATATTGCTATACAATAAAAGGGTTATTGCATGAATATTGGGGAAAATTGTCCCTCATAGAACATATATTGCACTTGCAAGCTCGTGCAATATAAAATTCTACTCGGGACAATATTCCCCAATATTCATGCAATAACCCTATATTACTGCAGGATGGGATATGAATAATGATGTCAATTTTTGAAACTTATCTTGAAGATGACAAAAATAGATGGGTATGATAATGATAAGGGGGACACAATAATAAAAGGGCAGTGGGAGATTTGGTTGAGGGTAGTGAGAATCAGGGATACCCCTCACAACATGAAAGACTGTAACTGAAAATATAAAAGAGAACAGAAATAGTAGTTTTTGTCGATTATATAAACAAGTGTCTTACCCATAGATCTTTTGTCGTCCCAGTCATCTAAATACTCTGTTACTATAAATGCAAATACTTTTGTCCTATGTTTCTTCTCTTTATTCTACAATAGTGCAATCAAAAGAATTATATAACATGTTACTTTTACATTGTGTCATCAAGACTTACGTGTGTAATTGTAGTGCATAAGAAATTATTAGAAATGAATTCACAATAATAATAACAAATTATTTTTCAAGTATGACAACAGATGTGTCACCAAACATTCTCTTAGAAATATTTTATGCACATTTTTACTTTAAAAAGGGAACATTAATGGTTCAAATCAGGCTGGAAGTATTCACTAAAAAAATCAGTCTATGTACTAGTCTGATCAATAATAAAGAAATAACAGGCATATTAGTAAGCTTTGGATTCAGTTAGGTGAAAGGCTAAGTTTTGATAAGCCTATCTGAGATCATATTAATTTTGTTTTTAAGCAAATTCCATATGGAATTGATAATTACAGGATTCCTCTTGGAAACTTGCAAGGATTCCTATAAATAAAATTTAATAACCAATTAAGTAAATAGACCTAATAAATGTAGAATAAAATATTGTGTGTACAGATATGGTATACAAAGTAGATATTCATTGTTGAAGGCCATTCAATGACCTACATACTATAGTTGTTGATTTCTGTGTCATTTGGTCTCTTGTGGAGAGTGGTCTCATCAGCAGTTATATCACATTTTCTTAATTTTATATATAAACTATAATAAAGACAATAACACCCATCAATTACTGCATGGTAAAATTTTAATTTAGTCCTATATATATACATGTATATATAATTTTATATAAAGTACAAATATTGACTTTCACCATCAGAACAAAAAATAAAATATAAATTGTTTGATGTTAGCTACGTATACCTACCCTCCTAAAAAGGAACCTAGCCAAAAAGATGTATGATAAAATTATTTCTATTTCTTAACAGATTTTGTCCTGCTTTTACATTGTTTTCTTGACCATAACATGAAGCTTATGTTGTCCCCCCCCCCAAAAAAAAACCCACCTAAAATGCCTACATATCTACCTAACCAAACAAGACATGGGTATACATAGGCAACTTCAAACAAATAAAAAGAGTGGAAACTAAAAATTCTGAATTTTTCAATTTCTAAAGGGGCATAACTCTAGAATATTATAAGTGGTGCCACCAAAAATCAACCTTGATCTGTGTTTTTTTATAATAAGCATTGTAATTCCCTGAAAAATTTACTTAAATATTCCATGATTAAAACATCATGGTCTGTTCTATCTATGAACTTAATCTTACATATTTGAAATTTGTAGACCCTATAAATGATCTAAATACACTTTGACTTTACCTCAAATGTTCCAATGAACCGACCAAGATCTCCCCTTACTCCAGCCTCCTCTAAGGCCTCTCTTTCAGCTGTAGCCTTTGCTTCTTCTTGAGGTTCAATGCCACCACCAGGAATAACATACTTCTCTCTGTCTTTACTACTTGTTACTAACAAGATCTGAAATTAATCAAATGAACATCAGCAAGAGATATTAGCCCTTGCTTGGAACAGCACCAAATGAACATCAGCAGGAGATATTAGCCCTTGCTTGGAACAGCACCAAATGAACATCAGCAAGAGCTATTAGCCCTTGCTTGGAACAGCACCAAATGAACATCAGCAGGAGATATTAGCCCCTGCTTGGAACAGCACCAAATGAACATCAGCAGGAGATATATGCCCCTGTTTGGAACAGCACCAAAAGAGCATCAGCAGGAGATATTAGCCCCTGCTTGGAACAGCACCAAATGATGCTGAGACATAAGCCCCTGTTTGGAACAGCACCAAAGGAACATCAGCAGGAGATATTGGCCACTGCTTGAAACAGCACCAAATGAACATCAGCCCCTGCATGGAACAGCACCAAATAAACATCAGCAAGAGATATTAGCCCCTGTTTGGAACAGCACCAAATGAACATCAGCAGGAAATATTAGCCCCTGCTTGGAACAGCACCAAATGAACATCAGCAGAAGATATTAGCCCCTGCTTGGAACAGCACTAAATGAACATCAGCAGAAGATATTAGCTCCTGCTTGGAACAGCATCAACTGAACATCAGCAGGAGATATTGGCAACTGCTTGAAACAGCACCAAATGAACATCAGCCCCTGTATGGAATAGCACCAAATGAACATCAGCAGGAGATATTAGCCCCTGCTTGGAACAGAATCAAATGAACATCAGCAGGAGATATAAGCCCCTGTTTGGAACAGAATCAAATGAACATCAGCAGGAGATATTAGTCCCTGATTGGAACAGCACCAAATGAACATCAGCAGGAGATATTAGCCCCTGCTGGGAACAGCACCTAAAGAACATCAGCAGGAGATATTTGCCCTTGTTTGGAACAGCACCAAATGAACTTCAGCAGAAGATATAAGCCCCTGCTTGGAACAGCACCAAATGAACATCAGCAGGAGATATAAGCCCCTGCTTGGAACAGCACCAAATGAACATCAGTAGGAGATATTAGCCCCTGCTTGGAACAGCACCATATGAACATCAGCAGGAGATATTAGCCGCTGTTTGGAACAGCACCAAATGAACATCAGCAGGAGATATTTGCCCCTGCTTGGAACAGCACCGAATGCATATCAGCAGGAGATATTAGCCACTGCTTGGAACAGCACCAAATGAACATCAGCAGGAGATATTAGCCCCTGCTTTGAACAGCACCAAATAAACATCAGTAGGAGATATTACTCTGCTTGGAACAGCACAAAATGAACATCAGCAGGAGATATTAGCCCCTGTTTGGAACAGCACCAAATGAACATCAGCGGAAGATATTAGCCCCTGCTTGGAACAGCACCAAATGAACATCAGCAGGAGATATTAGCCCCTGTTTGGAACAGCACCAAATGAACATCAGCAGAAGATATTAGCCCCTGTTTGGAACAGCATCCAATGAACATCAGCAGGAGATATTAGCCCCGGTTTGGAACAGCACTAAATGAACATCAGCAGGAGATATTAGCCCCTGATTTAAACAGCACCAAATGAACATCAGTAGGAGATATTAGCCCCTGTTTGGAACAGCACCAAATGAACATCAGCAGGAGATATTAGCCCCTGTTTGGAACAGCACCAAATGAACAACAGCAGAAGATATTAGCCCCTGCTTGGAACCGCACCATATGAACATCAGCAGGAGATATATGCCCCTGTTTGGAACAGCGCCAAATGAACATCAGCAGGAGATATATGCCCCTGTTTGGAACAGCGCCAAATGAACATCAGCAGGAGATATTAGCCCCTGCTTGGAACAGCACCAAAATGAACATCAGCAGGAGATATTAGCCCCTGCTTTGAAAATTTAAAAAATCTCTCAATTTCAAATACAAATTGATATGGTCACCACTTATTGGTCAAATGAATTCAGGAGCTTTATTGGAATGTGTTCTGAATAAAAATATAATATTTTCAAACAGACAAACCTGTTCATGAAGTTCATGTGACTGTGCAATGTACATGTTTTTTGAAACTTCCCATTTGCAACTGACCAAAACTAAAGTCCTAAACCCTATCATAAGAAAATACTGCTGAAACAATGAGGCCAGAATATCAACTTTACATATGTGTCAGACAAATGAAGTTTCTGAGTTTTCTATATCTTATTATATTACAATTAATTATAAACTGTTGAATTTACTTTTGAGGTAGTTATTCTAAGTATATATGTTTAAAGGACAATGACTTTCGAAGGAGGAACCTTGATAAATTGACAAATTAAATGCTATATATGTGTTTATTAATATATGTATTTTATATAATTCTATGTACATGTAATGTAAAAGTGTTCTCATGAAAAAATTTATAAGACATAACTTTTCTATGTGAAGTTTAGTTATACGTACACTGAGCCTTGTATGCTTGAATAAATATATTAAACTTTTGAATAAATAAAGTGCAATACCCTCTATATGTTATATACATATATGTCTACTAGTAAGCTGTATTATCTCAGTAAGATTAATTCTACCATGTTGTTGATTCTATAACCAAATAGCCCATAAAGTTTAGGTTCAATAACCTAGGAGTGATACATACCTATTACAGGAAATTATCTATTTTGTTTTGATCATGAGTATATCAGTCTTATTGATTAACCATAGACCCTGATAACTGACCATATATTAGCTTTACAAATGTAAATCTACTCTAAAAATATACTGACAAGAAATATTTCTGCACTAAATAATGTATGAGGTAACAGGTTCATCACAAGTACAAAAGCTGTAAGGATGACACCTGTAGAATTAACTTTTAGGCCAAATACAAGATACTGAATTCTCGCTAGGTGGTCAACTGTCATGTTAAGTGACAAAATTATGACTCAGTTGTCACAAATTCTATACACAAAAGTAACCACCTATATTTTGTAAAACATTAAACAGCAATAGGTATAGCTTACTATTTTTGAATTGTTTTACATTGTGATTTCAGGGTCTTTTATAGCTGACTATGCAATATGGGTTTTGAACATTGTAGAAAGACGTACCCTGACCTATAACTTAATTTGTAAACTGAAACAATGACCTTCAGACAGCATTCAGGATAAGTATTATAAGCCAAGTTGAACTTTGTTGCAACTCTGATATCAATATATAATAACAATCAAAGACTTGATGTTTAATTGATTATAACTGATTTGCAATGCTGACAGTCTTTCAGAAAAAGCTCTTACTACATGTACACGAGATATCATATTTAATGAACAATGAAAATGAAGTCATTGTCAACAAAACTCTGTCAACATGGTCAAGTGGATAAAAAAATTATAATAGTTCTTAAGAAAAAAAGTAGTACTGTAGTCCTAAATAGCTTTTCATGCTTTTATTCATAGTATATTGTAACTAAGACTAATTATGAGAACTTTATGATGATCAATGGATAATCAAAGAGGTTTATATAATGTAATCCCCAAAAACTAAACAAAAAGGCCAAAAATAGTTTTATCTACTTGTTAGACTAGTACATGAGATTTTTCAATTTGGCAATCATGATTTTAGGGACCTGAGAGACTGTAGAACAGCCAAATTTCTGTTCTGATCTGTCTAAGAAAAGTTTTAGTTTTAAAAAACACTTAAAGAAGATGCTTTATAATACATGCGTAAAATATATACAAACAATGCAGTTATTATCCATGTAAATATATTGTTTACCTTGCTATTTCTCCTTCTATTTTTTCAAAATCATTTGTTGTCTTTGATTTTTGTCAGAAATCAACATGGTTTAAAGGCAGAATACAGAAAAAACTTAAATGAGCTGTCACATACATTTGTACATATGTAGCTTTTATGTCAAGTTCACCCAAAACAGAGACAACATGTAAACTTTTTTTTATTTGCTAACCTGAACTGATTGAAGCAAAAGTTGTTTTAGTCTCTGTTCTGTTTAAAAGCCACTTTAATTTTCAATAGAAATGTGAATAAAACTGTGGGTACGAAGCTGTAAAATATTATACTTGGAACAATGTAAAATCAAGAGTGCATATCAGACATAATTTTTGTGGTATATTTCAAACATGCAATGCTTGTACTCCTACAATGGCATTCTTAAAATCTGTTTAAGGGCTTTTTACTTGTACATGTAATTATAATCAAATATAATTTGCTATCACACACAAGTGGGAATATTATACTGATATTTTTTTCTACATGTACACATGTACATGTTTGTAATAACACCTGCAAACCATCAATTTCCTCTTATTGTCAAACTGATAATATATTATAGCTCTTAACCACACATGTTTAAAGACAAAACAATTGTGTTGACAAGAAAACAGTAACACTACCATGTGTTTTTCTATTTTTAGATACCAACAGTAAATAATGTAATTTCATTGGATAAAAAATAGGACAACTAATGATAATGTCAACATTAACATAGCTGTCATAAGTGAAGAACATGTTTTGTGAAAAATATTTAAAAGGATGCTGTTAAGCGCAGTATCAATGTCCAAATCAAAAGAATATTTGGTTTTAAAACCGAAGATATTAAAACAACAGTTATAAGAAAAGAAAATGATTAATTATTTATAACAGTATAATGAATGATGAAATGATCCCAGAATGATGCAAATATTAATATTAAACATTTCAAAGTCCCTACCAATTTTAAATTAATTAACATATTTTTACTGAAAAAAATAAATACAAATGTTTACTCTACCTCTTGCTCTGTTTTGTCTCTGAAGCATACACATGATGCACGACGACGGAAGCCTTCGGCATCGTATGTCCTTATTGAATTAGGTTTTTCTTTCATGGCAATCTAAAGTTGACAGCTAAATGAAACGCTTATTAATATTTCAATTATTAGATCCTTTTTTAAAATGTTATTTCAATGTCATGTTTTGACATTCATCTTCTGAAGAAAACTGAACATGGATACATGCTTCACTACTTAAATTTCCCACAATGCACCTTCCCTTTATTTACATTTTTTTCAAAACTTTATGATCCTCCTAAAAAGATAGGAGAACCTTCATATGTCAGGAAATAACTGCTACGTGAGGGCATTTGGTACGTCACAGGACAGTGTGACGCAATTTAATTTCCTATTTTGACTTCAAATTTGTACGGGGAAAAACACCAATACAAATTAACTACTTCTACCAGTAAAGGCCCACATCCACTTATACTGAGTAATATTTGAGAGCACTGATCAGAAGGTGTGAATGCCAGGACTACCCTGTTACATGTATCGCAGTGTAAACCGTCACTCAGCATCTTTGATGGGGAGGGGCAGGACTTTTTTGGGAAAGACGGGATCGGGTGTCTTTCAGCTCTGGATTTCGGGTTGATCCCAGGCTGGATCCGGGAATTATTTTTTCGAATTTTGGGATGTCGGGATTTAAATTTCTTTTACTTCGGAACCAAGGGATTTCATGATTCTAAGCCCGGGATATTGGGATCAGAGGGTCCCTCCGACTCCCCTCATCTTTGGGAAAGTGCAGATGCTTACTTGAAACCTGTTTTTGACATTATTTGTCTATGTGAAAAGTAAAATCACAATAATACTGAACGAGGGAAAATCAACGGAAAGTCCCTAATCAAATGGTAAAATCAAACGCGCAAACGCATCAAACGAATGGACAACAACTGTCCTATTCCTGACTTGGTACAGGCGTGTACAAAACAAAAGAGTTGTCAACACAGCGAGAAAATCATGTACCAAGAGGCAGGCTGATGTTGGCTCATAAAAAAGCAGAAGTAGAAGTTAAATGGTCGTTTTTCTGAACAAAAATGTGTACTAGTTCATATAAAATGAACGTCACATTTAACTCTGAAACATATAAATGATCCAAAATTAGAATTGAAAAAAAAAAATATACAAGACTCCGAGATTCCGGATCTGGGACAGGTGTAAGGCACGCCGTTTTTATATTTATTCAAATTTGAAGATATCTTATTTATTTAACAAGATATCTTAATAATTCTTATATGATTTGCATATCTATAAATACATGAATTGGATTGGTCAATTAGAATTTTTCTCTAAGTTTACACTTCGATAAACCATGTTTCCGAAACTACTTTTGTAATCTATTCATGCGCGATATACAAGCTTGCAGTGATACCGGGATTTTCAGCAAATTGAGATATAAAAACAATTGCATAACAGTTGTGACTATTCTAGTGCATATATAACAAAAAAAAGAAAGAAATTTAATTCACTAAAGCTTCGAAAATGTATAAAAATAAAATTTAATAAAATTCCGCGAAATTTCATGAAGGATTTGGCGAATTTACGTGATGGCAAAACACGACGTCATACGAATGGAAATGTTCAAGGGAAACATTATTTCGTTACGTGTACGCTTCAAATTCGGATAACATTTAATTAAAAGGAGGTTTTTGAGGTAGGTGCTATTTCATTTAAGATTCCGTTGTATTTATCGGACATTTATGGTTTTTAGAAAGTCAAGATGGCGGCGTACCCCTTAGTTACGACTTGCCATTGTGCTTTTGATGGTAAATATATATAGTAGCAATCAACAACAAAAATGTTTATTAAATATTACAAATGTTTGGCTGAAGAATTATAAGGATTAAACACATTTTTTCTAGAGGTTATTGATGTGTAAACCGGGGCTCTTACTCACAAACTAAACATAAAAGTCCTTCGGACTTTTATTCAGTTTGTGAGTTAATCGCCCCGGTTTACACATCAATAACCTCTAGAAAAAATGTGTTTAATCCTATATTAAGTATTAAGATATCTTTAATTTTTATAAGATATCTTATTTAATTTGAAAGTAAATAAGATATCTCTATTAGTTATTAAGATATCTCTATAAGTTAATAAGATATATCTATTAATTAATAAGATATCTTACTTCTTTATAAAGATATCTTACTTCTTTATAAAGATATCTTTTAAATACATACTTTATAAGATATCTTATTAATTAATAGAGATATCTTATAAACTAATAGAGATATCTTATTAAATAATAGAGATATCTTATAATAATAGAGATATCTTATTAACTTATGGAGATATCTTATTAAGTAAATAAGATATCTCTATTATCAACTAATAAAGATATCTTATATAATTAATAAGATATCTTATAAATTTAATAGAGATATCTTATATTTTAAATAAGATATATTATATATTAATAAGATATCGTTATAAACATTTTAATAAGATATCTTATTTAATATATAAGATATCTTATTTAATATATAAGATATCTTATTTAATAAATCAGATATCTCAATTACTATATAAGATATCTCATTTTGTTATTAAGATTCTCAATTAGTTTATAAGATATCTCATAGTTTTTAAGATATCTATTTAACTAATAAGATATCTCAATTAGTTTATAAGATATCTTATTTTACTAAATAAGATATCTCGAAATTGAATAAATATAATAACGGCGTGCCATACAGGTGCAACAAATGCGACAGTGTTAAACATGTTTTGTGGGATCTCAATCATCCTCTAAACCTCTAACCAACGTAGTTCATTTCTGTCTCCTATTTATATTTCATCCCCACATATACAGGAATGGCCACTTCTGAACCAGCAAAAACAATGGCCAATCCCACGATAAAACCAAATAAAGATGATATAGAATGTTTGATAAGTTACATTGACCCAGAGCACCTGAATGGAGTTGTGAAAAATACAGTCTGGTTTCAATTTGTAATTCAGATAATAATTGAACTGTGTGACTTGATAGAAGGCCAAAGACAGAAGACAAAAGGCCTTTTCTATATCAGCGCAGAATTCTTGGGACTATGAGATTGTAAAGGCGTTAGGGAGCTACCATTTGATTTTTATGGGGGGGCTAGGATGAAATTTGAAAAAAATAGGCAGGACAGGAGTTTTGAGAAAAAAAAAAGGCAGGATGAGACACTTGCAAAAAAAAAAGTCAGGACGACAATTTAGGTAAAAAAAGTCAGGATAAACTTTAAAAAAAAAAGGCAGGACCAAACAGATTGAAAAATAAAAAGGCAGGACAGAGATTACAGCTAAAAAAAAATGCAGGACAAAAATTTTCATCCTAGCCCCCCCATAAAAATCAAATGGTTGCTCCCTTAGTTGCTTCCTCTTGTGACGTGACACCCTACAAAGTATATTTTGGTTTATGCATTGGTTTTAATGATTTTTAAAAATAGTAAAGTTGTGCAGAGGATTATTCTGACAACACTGCATCTTGTGATTGTGCATATGCTTATCCTGATAAGACTGAATCTTGTGATTATGCAGAGGCTTATCCTGACAGAACAGAATCTTGTGATTGGACAGAAGCTTATCCTGACAAAACTGAATCTTGTGGTTGGGCAGAAGCTTATCCTGACTAAACAAAATCTTGTGATTGTGCAGAGGCTTATCCTGACAAAACTGAATCTTGTGATTGGGCAGAGTCTTATCCTGACAAAACTGAATCTTGTGATTGGGCAGAGGCTTATCCTGACAAAACTGAATCTTGTGATTATGCAGAGGCTTATCTTGATGACACTGCATCTTGTGATTGTGCAGAGGCTTATCCTGACAAAACTTAATCTTGTGATTGTGCAGAGGCTTATCCTGATAAAACTGAATCTTGTGATTGGGCAGAGGCTTATCCTGACAAAACTGAATCTTGTGATTGTGCAGAGGCTTATCCTGACAAAACTGAATCTTGTGATTGGGCAGAGGCTTATCCTGACAAAACTGAATCTTGTGATTATGCAGAGGCTTATCTGACTAAACTTAATCTTGTGATTGGACAGAGGCTTATCCTGACAAAACTGAATCTTGTGATTGGACAGAAGCTTATCCTGACTAAACTAAATCTTGTGATTGTGCAGAGGCTTATCCTGACAAAACTGAATCTTGTGATTGTGCAGAAGCTTATCCTGACAAAACTGAATCTTGTGATTATGCAGAGGCTTATCCTGACTAAACTATTTGTTTTTCGTTATTTTTTTTACATAAATTAGGCCGTTAGTTTTCTCGCTTGACTTGTTTTACATTGTCTTATCGGGGCCTTTTATAGCTGACTATATGCGGTTTGGGCTTTGCTCATTGTTGAAGGCCGTACGGTGACCTATAATTGTTAATGTTTGTGTCATTTTGGTCTTTTGTGGATAGTTGTCTCATTGGCAGTCATACCACATCTTCTTTTTTATAAACTGAATCTTGTGATTGTGCAGAGGCTTATCCTGACAAAACTGAATCTTGTGATTGTGCAGAAGCTTATCCTGATAAAACTGAATCTTGTGATTATGCAGAGGCTTATCCTGACAAAACTGAATCTTGTGATTGGACAGAGGCTTATCCTGACTAAGTTGAATCTTGTGATTGTGCAGAGTCTTATCCTGACAAAACTTAGTCTTGTTATTATGCAGAGGCTTATCATGACAAAATTGAATCTTGTGATTGGGCAGAAGCTTATCCTGACAAAACTGAATCTTGTGATTATGCAGAGGCTTATCCTGACAAAACTGAATCTTGTGATTATGCAGAGGCTTATCTTGATGACACTGCATCTTGTGATTGTGCAGAGGCTTATCCTGACAAAACTTAATCTTGTGATTATGCAGAGGCTTATCCTGATAAAACTGAATCTTGTGATTGGGCAGAGACTTATCCTGACAAAACTGAATCTTGTGATTGGACAGAGGCTTATCCTGACAAAACTGAATCTTGTGATTGGGCAGAGGCTTATCCTGACAAAACTGAATCTTGTGATTATGCAGAGGCTTATCATGACAAAATTGAATCTTGTGATTGGGCAGAAGCTTATCCTAACAAAACTGAATCTTGTGATTATGCAGAGGCTTATCCTGACAAAACTGAATCTTGTGATAATGCAGAGGCTTATCCTGACAAAACTAAATCTTGTGATTGGGCAGAAGCTTATCCTGACAAAACTGAATCTTGTGATTATGCAGAGGCTTATCCTGACAAAACTGAATCTTGTGATTATGCAGAGGCTTATCCTGACAAAACTGAATCTTGTGACTGTGCAGAGGCTTATCTTGATGACACTGCATCTTGTGATTGTGTTGGGCTTATCATGATAACACACTGCACTTTGTGATTGTTCAAAGGCGTATCCTAATAACACTGCACTTTGTGATTGTTCAAAGGCGTTTCCTGATAACACTGCACTTTGTGATTGTTCAAAGGTGTATCCTGATAACACTGCACTTTATGATTGATCAAAGGCGTATCAAGATAACACTGCACTTTTTGATAGTTCAAAGGCGTATCCAGATAACACTGCACTTTGTGATTGTTCAAAGGCGTATCCAGATAACACTGCACTGTGTGATTGTTCAAAGGCGTATCCTGACAACACTGCATCTTGTGATTGTTCAAAAGCTTATCCTGACAACACTGCATCTTGTGATTGTTCAGAGGTCAAACATGATAACACTGCATCTTGTGAGTGTACAGAGGCTTTCCAGATTGTTTAGGATTGTGCTGTGATTTATCCTTGTAACACAGTATTTCATGTTTGATCTAACAAAATATCTATGGATTGTACAGTGAAGTACCTTGCTACACATACAGTATCTTAAGTTTTTGGAGAAGATAACTCTGCTAAAAAACTTGGATCTTTATTCTGCTTACACTACATATTTGGATTGTGAAGAGGCTTATCCTGTTAAGAGATACAAGAACACTGGATCTTAAGTATGTACAAATTGTCTTGAAATTTTGTAGATATAAACCTTAGATATAAATTTCATAAAAATCTGGCAACACTTATCCGAGATGTAAGAGCACTTCGAAAATTTAAGGGCTCCTGTTGAAGGGGCACTAATTGTCAAATTCATGGTCACTGTTTTGACTTAACTTCTCATATTTTATTTATAACAATGTAAAAAATTAATCCAAACTATCAAAAGTCTAAACAATTTACAGAGCATAGGGTCAATATTATGTAGTTTTGTTTTGTGTGTATTTTTGTCTAGACTCCATCTAATTACCTATCCAGTTGACCTCAAATGGCCATACGAGTGATGTAAACATAAATATAGATATAAATAGATGAAGACAACTCAAGCATTTGAATTTTTATAGGTCTGTTTAATTTTATCTAATAGATTAAAAATATATGTTTCTCATAGTTTTTACCTGTATAAGAAAGTTTTATAATGGAACAAATCAGTCAACAAATGATTAACCTTTGTTTCACTTTCAATGTTGACATTCTTTTCCATTAAATAACCAGTACACGTACAATGCATGTGTTGTCCATCTCTAATTAAGGGGTTAAATTGAAGTTCACATGACCATGGATTTAGTGAGGTTAAATTATTCACTTGCAAGTGAAAATATTTAGCTTAATTTGACAAAATTGAAGCATTTTGGCTGCTAAAAGTGTATTACTATTTCACTATTTCACTTTCATTATTGATTGAACAAAAACAAACAATTGAAACTGCAAGCTACTGCTCACTGATGATACCACCCGCCGCAAGTGGATAATATTAATAGTGTAAAAATATGCAAGTGTTCGGTAAACAGGAAGTTGTCGAGTGATGGATCTGAAAACACATCACACGGTATAGCTGACTTATATAAATCCTGAAACCAAATTTCAGAAATCCTTGTATTGTAGTTCCTGAGAAAAATGTGACGAAAATTTTCAACTTGGCTATCATGTGTAAAATCATACAAGTGTTCGGTAAACAGGAAGTTGTCAAGTGATCAATCTGAAAACGCATCACAGGGTATAGCTGACTTAGATAAACCCTGAAACCAAATTTCAGAAATCCTTGTATTGTAGTTCCTGAGAAAAATGTGTTGAAAAATATTCATGGGACGGACGGACGGACTGACTGACGGAAGGACAGAGGTAAAACAGTATACCCCCCTTTTTTTAAAGCGGGGGTATAATTATACAATAGATTTTTATATATCATGCAGCTAGTGCCCCTTTAATATGCATGCAAGAAAGACAACTGGTACTTGAATGGATATCTTTTATTTTTATCAAACCATCAACAAATTCCTACAAAAAGTTAACAAACATATAGGTTATACAATCAACATTTTCCTTACAACAAATAGTAACAAAACAAACAAGTTACAATTATACAATATAATTGTATTGAAACAAGACAAATATCAGATACTGAAAAAATTTAGCAGAATGACAACTTCATATCCTGTCGATAAATATGTGCAAGTTTGTTTCAATTCTGTGCAGCTGATTTCAAATAGGAGTGCATTACAAAGTTTTACAACAACAGGAGTGATACATGTAGGTAATGATTCCTTTTGAGTAGCCTCACCTGGATGTTCTCATCTGACAAAATAACAGATTAAAATGAAAATTCCCAGTATTTGTCTTAAATTAATTTTCCTTTATGATTTAAGAGATTAGAGAATATTAAAAATATATCAAAATATTTCTAGGCTTTGTATTATCAAGAATATTACATTATCTTTATATATAGAATATATCAAGGGTACTTAATTTCTTATAAAACATTTTATCATCATTTTCTTTATGAATAGAATATTTTACTGTAAATAAATATAAGTATTGATTCATTTAACATTAGTTATTTCAGTTATTTTTGTGATATCTACCACTTATTTTATTCAGACCAGCAAAAGAGTGAGAACTGTTTTACTGAAGGTGAAATTACTGTATGATTAAAGCAATAACAGCACTAAAATCTTGATCCTCAAAGCAGAGTTTGTCTACAAATGGAAAGAAATAAGGTCTTAAATTGACAGAATAAGGGTTCGAACTTTGAAAAGAAACAATTACATCATTCTACACACATAAAGTTATCTGACAGGCAATAAAATACAATATTATTCCATGTTTCAATATTGTGACATAATGGACAGTTAGGTTTCAGAGTTCATGCAAAATGATTTCTGAAACAATTTACAAAAACTCCATGCACTTTACAAAAACATTATTATGAAAGATTATATAAAACTTTTACTATGACAAGTGCTGTTGTACCAAACACACAAAATATCTTCTGTGCCAGTCATATTTTATATATACATTAGTTCCATAAATGACCTCCATCCAGGGAGGTCAAATAAATGCTGTCAACTAACAAGTTTTGCACTCTAGGAGCATTAAAATGGCAGAGTACATTTTTATCAATGAAAAAAAATAATTAAGGTTGTACCAAACACTTTGACTGAAATCAATTTGGCTCACTTAATTTTCATAAAATTTTAACAAAATATTAATTTCTGACCTTTTTGACAAAAAAAAAAATTTCAAAAAACTTTGGACTTTGCTCTTTGGATAAATAGAAGTTTGACAAACACTAATTTTGATCAAAGAAAAGCTTAGTATTTCCTTAATAATAGAAATTGATTAAAATGTTCAGCTGATTTTTACAGAGTTATCTCCCTGCAATGTTATGTGCCATTTAAAATTTTTTGTTACATATATAAAAGGTAGCTATTATATTATTTGCTGATTGAACATAAATTGACAGTAACAATCATAACATAGAGTGGGGTGCTCATTTTTGCCGGGGACACAATTTCGCCGTTTTAGGATTTTGAGGTGTAAAAACTTCAAAGGATGGCTGAAATGGAAGAAATGTACCGGTAAATAATATTTGAATAACAAATATGATATATTTTTTTAACTGAGACAAAATTGCGGCTCCTACCGAAAATGACAGAAAAACGGACAACGATTTTCTGACAATTTCCTGAATAAAAAACACGATTTCAAAGAAGTATTTCTAAGTAACTATTTGACAGAATGCCCTAATTTTGAATTCTTTACACTTTTGAAATGTCTGCTATTCATCTATAATGCAATTGATTTGATAAAAATTGTTAAAAGCTGCGGTTATTTGGTTTTAAATAGATGTGTAAAAACGGCGAATATGTGTCCCCCATTGACAAAACATCCGGAAATTTCATACACCCTTTAATCTAACTTTTCAGATGATTTTTTTCAAACAAACCCGTTTTCAAGCTTAAAGTCACAAGAAACCTCAAATAAAAAAAAAAATGATGCATATGTTTTTTATAACTCAATGGATAGTTTTCATTGTAAAACTTATGTACATATACTTTTTTCTGAAAAAAATTCTTTAATTTATTCATATTTAGAAGAAGTTTAATTTATTTGAATTGCTTCCTTCCAGCAAGCAATTCCCCCGATATATTTTCCGTATGCAGGGTGACCTCAGTGTGACCCATCTCGTAAAAATCCGGTGACCACAATACGCATGGATGTCCTTAAAATAAACTATTATCTGAATTTACATGTTAAACACGTGCTCAAATTCCATGCTTTTTTGTTTATTTTTCGTCAATTGTTGACAAACAGGTGACAATTGTTAAACTTCGGCTTCAAAACACGAACTTTAATTACCTGCCATATTTTCACAACAACACTGACCGATTGAAAAAAAATTGACGATTATACGAAATTTACACGGAAAAAATGATAAATTCGAGCACAGAAGACTAAGTTTATGATGTTTGTATGCATTGGTTTAAGAATTGGAAGAACATTATTTTTCACCAGTCACTCGTTTCTTATGACTTTAAAAATATTTTGCATTTGAAGTTATCTTCATATAGAAATATCAGTATACTTCAAAAACATTAAGACCTGACCATAAACTGTAGAAAACATGGAAAGATGTGGCGAAAAATGGGCACCCCACTCTACTGTCTATTGTTGATGACCTTTACTGACCTCTTGATGTCTTCTTGTTGTTGGGTTGTCACCTTATTAACATTTACCCCTCATCTCTTTTTATAAATATTAATAAAGGTGCGATTACATAAATTACCACTGTAACAATATCATTAGTAGTATGAAGCTATGTTTGACAGCTGATTCAAATTGGTGGTTGTTTTTTTTGTAAAATAGAAGAATGAATTAATTATCTCCCTTTATCAAGTCAACAGCTATCAAGTGTTTATTTTACATAAGTTATATAAAGATGAACTGCAACAAACTATACTTTTGCTTTCAGTTTACTGGTAGTTGAATACATATTTTATAAAATATTGAATATATAAGACCACAATCGTATTTTAGAGAAAAATAATAAAGTTGTTCACAATATTTTTAACAAGGCATATTTTTTTTTATCAGGGCTGTTCTATAAAACCATATAGGGTACCCAAGTATGGTATCTGAAAATAAGTAAGAATTTTTAGGGGAAATTTCAGAACTTCTAATACGTTTAACACCAAACCCATATTGGAGATTTTGAAATGCTTTCCCTAGGTACCATGTATATTTTTTATTAACTGACTCGATCATTTATTAGAAAAAGATGTTATTTCTTGTTCTTTGACAATATGTATGTACTGGTATTAACATGCATGATTTTTTTAAAGTTGTTAAATGAATGCAAGATACATATCTTCATATCCTCCAATTGTAAAAATCAATTTTACAGGGAAAAAAAATAGTTGCATGAAGTTCAGAAGATGAAATAGCTATTATGGTACTGGTCTGCATAATGCAACACTTAAACTTGAACAAATCAATATAACATACATACATTGATTTGATCAAGAATGTTAAAACTTATATCATGCTTAACAATTTATGAAGATCACAGTCAAACTACTGTAGATACAAAGTTATAGACTAGAAATAATACATAGATAGTCTTGGTTGTTATTTCATTCAAATGTTCCCTCTATAAAAGTGACTACCCTTTCTGTATAATCAAAGTCCAATTGTCTCTGATAATCTGTCCCAGATTACCCATACTTATAAACCAAGAAATCTGTCATCCCTGTATATTTACTGGCAAACATTTTCCCATCACCTGTTGGATCAGAGAATGCCACTTGACTCTTCTCAATGTATGACCCATACTGAAACCATTGTCTGAAATAGAAAAGGTCATAATTCAGTTTTAAGAAATACAAGTTCTTTATTCAATGAAGTGGAGAAAGTCTCAAGCATCATAGGAATATTATTCATATGAATAGCATTTGATAATAAAGTATTAAGATAGTGAATTATAAATCTTAAGTTAATTGAATCTGTCAGAAAAACTACTGTTGTGTTATTGTATATTTCATTTTCAGAACTGAAACAGAAATATTTAACAAACCAAAAAGCTATTCATTATACGAACTTGATATTATTATTCAATTATATTTTTGTTTTTTATTGTTTAAGGTTTTAATTTAGCTCTTGTGTTTTGTGTCATGTTTACTATCAAATTAAGATTAGATAAAAATAAAATATTTCTTTTTCTACCTAACAGCATCTAACAATTTGGAAGCTACTCCTGTTCGTCTTTGTTGTCCAAACACCCAGATCCTGCTGATTCCCACAGCAGCTGGTTCTGGATCAGAGTTACAATACCATGGTCTGTGTCCAGGCTGAGGATTATCTGATTGGGAAGGTTGACTCTCTGGAATCACTCTGTAACCCTAAAAAAAGAATCAATGGTTAATATATCTAACAGACAACATATCACAATTTGAAATATTTTTGTTAAAGTGTTTTAAGTTATTGCATGGACAACAGTCTAATTATCTACTTTCAGTACTTCAGCCAATTTCAACAAAAAGTAGTGAAAATAGACATTGACCTTCATATATTCACAGGAAACAATCATATCAAAATTGAAAAGACTGTCAAACAGTTTTCAAGTTATTGTGTGGAGAAGGCTTTACATATAACTTTTTGCTATTGAAAGGTCTACAACTAAACAACTATAAAACTGAAATCATGGAAATCTAAATTAACCTTTATTTAGTTTATACAGGAAACTACATATCTAAATTTGAAAAGATTTAGACAAAGCTTTTTATCAAGTTCATGAACAGTTACTGCTGAACACCCCGATGCCCGCCATGTCTTTCAGAAATCCAGTTAAAAATTGACAAAGTTATTGTGGTTTAACCAGAAAATGGCATTGTTTGGTGGTTATTTGCAAACATACTCAGTGCTCTAGCTAGAAATCAAAAGGGGCAGGGTGCCAGTGGAGGGCAGGGCACTTTTTATGATAAGAAAAGGCACTGCTCATTTTTTTGTCTACGTTTCTGTGTGTATCACGAGTTAACAAATCTCTTTTTTTTTACTGTATATGTTGGGTTTTTTTAAATAAAGATGCTGTTCAACTATAGTCTTTATTTCATATAGTATATCTTCATTAACATATTTTGTTTTTACAGTTTAACTTCACACTCCCCATTATCAAACAATATGTTTGGTTTTTTTATATCTATATAGGAATTATAGCTTTTGATACATCAGTTGCCCTCTGGTGAAGAGCATTACTGATTTAACAATGTTTAGAACATGGATTGCTAAAAGTGTAATTATCAAGTAGAAATTGCAATATATTTTTTTTAATATGTTCAAAGACAGTTAATATCTTTAAGGTAACATTATTATGATATTATATATTCAATTGGTAATTTATTCCTTTTTTTGATACTAGATAATATTTTTAGAGCACAAATTTGTATTAAGCTAAAACAGGGAAGTAACTGTCAGAATCAATTTCCACCAGGTTTGCGTTATTTAAAAACTGTGCTTGTCGCTAACAAGTTGAGATGAAAGGCATTTCTGTAAAGGCATAGTTTTATTTTTATGACTTAAATTCAATTCTAAAGTCATGAAAGTCTTCATTTATACACTCTTCCATTGTGACTTTGAGATCGAAATGCCAGCCCAAGCTAAACACACTCGCTGACACATTCATCAAAAGTATGACAAAAAGATACATTGTCCCAATTAAATTACCTAGTTATTAACACCTTTGAAGTTCTTTATCATTGTAATTGATTGTAATGACATGATTAACCTGGGGGCAATCACACAGGTGTCATATATGTAATTAACTTGGAGATCAGAAATCGATGAAACAAAATTTTATCAAAACGGCACAAGATAATTTTGGAAAAAGACGTCAGGGCAGAAGGGCGCGGATGAAGGCACACAGGGCGCAGCTGAGGGCACCCAGGGCGCGGCGCCCTTCTATTTTGGGCTAGCGAAACCACTGAAAATGTATGTCTCATCATGACCATCCTAAAGACAAATTGTTTATCATTATAGGTGAAAGTATGGACAATATTGTTGATATTTCTATTTCCATTAATAAAAATTTGTAAGGGTTCCGGGGAACCCAGTGTCTCGCCTACTTTTGCTGTAACTCCCAGGTTCAACAAAACTGAGGAAAACAATCAATAAAATATTCCTCTTGATACTATCTTTTGATTGTAAGAAGCTTCTGTCCAAGTTTGGTAAAAATTTCAGGGTAGTTTATGAATCGAATAAATGTTTTAAAAGCTTTAACTGCAGACTGTATGTAATGTTAACTGGAAGAAAAACTAAGTCCATTTTTAAGTAAAATACAGATACACAGGTACCAAATATTAACAAAATTTCCTTTCTAGATACTAGATTCTGATCATAAAGTTGATAAACAAGCTTCTGACCAAATTTGGGACAAATTTTAAATAGCATAAGAAAGTATTAAATTTTTTGAAAATTTAACCACTGAGTGAATGTGTTGCTTCCTGGCAGAAAACCCAAGTCCATTTAAAAGTAAAATACGGAAAAAATGGATTTATTTTTTTACAAAATTTACTTCTGAATACTATCTTATAACCATAAACAAGCTTTTGTCCAAGTTTGGTACAAATCCAGGATAGTTAAAGAAAGTTATCAAAATTTTAAAAACTTTAACCACAGAGTGAATGTAATGTTTCCCTGCAAAAAAACTAAGTCCATCTATAAGTAAAAAACAGACAAAATGGAATTTTATTTTTGCAAACTTTACTTCTGGATACTATCTTATGATCATTAACGAGCTTCTGTCCAGGTTTGGTAGAAATCCAGTATAGTTTAAGAAAGTTATTTAAATTTTAAAAACTTTAACCACAGAGTGAATGTAATGTTTCCCCGCAGAAAAAATAAGTCCATTTATAAATAAAAAACAGAAAAAATGGAATTTTATTTTTACAAAATTTCCTTTTGGATACAATCTTATGATCATAAACAAGCTTCTGTCCAAGTGTGGGAGAAATCCAGTATAGTTTAAGAAAGTTATTAAATTTTCAAAAAACTTTAACCACAGAGTGAATATTTGTGGAAGCCGCCGCTGCCGGAATGTAGTCTTGCTTTTTCGACTAAAGTCGAAGGCTCGACAATAAATCGAGAATCCCTAGAATCATTTGAAAAAGTTTGTCTCAAGTAGTGTTTTAGATATTTCTTGAACTCAACTTACCTGCGTCACTGGTTCAGCAATACAACACCCATCCACTTTCTTATCTTCTGATATAAATAAGAAGGCCTGTTCAGAAAATAATAAATGAATCATTTAGTGAATTATTAATTGAAGATTTTGATACAATCTATGCAGGAAAATAATTTATCATTGTTCAACATTTGAAATCAAGTAGTCAAGGTCATTAACGCTGACCCCTTTTGTAATGATTGTTCAAAATAAAAAAACACGAAACTAATTAAGGTGAACAAAGAAACAAGTGGCAGAAGACTTCTAATATATAGTCAGTAAATTGATTACAAAATGGCAGAAATGAATCTTATTCAGAAGAAGCTGGGACACGAGATGAAGTAGCTGTAAATGTTTGAAATCATATTTGATTTGAAGGTAATCAAGCATGGAAAATGCAGCACTAGTTTGGATCCAATAGACAACTTTCGAGTTCGATGCATTTCCGTCAAAAACTCTGGTTTTAGTGAACGTCATTTGTGCATTTAGGGGCGCCGTCACTTCCATTCCAATGTTGAGAAAGTGGTTGGAAAACTATAATTCTATATTGTACAAATTATTCGGCAAATTGAACTCTCCAAATTGACAATCAGCACTGCTGTCATTAGGGAATTATCAATAAGTACGTACAGAACAACCATTATTTCTAGTTTATCCTCCACAATGACGATCACTTAGACACTTGAGGAACGTAAATAGTGCAGGGATACAGGCTACCCCCTCTATCTGGAAATCACTTCATAAAGGCGCGCATAATTGCCGAGTTTTTCCCAGTGACGAATGAATCCAAAGTGGTCTATTTGCAAACTGGTTTCAGAGGCTAAAATCTCTGATAACAGATGGTTAGTAATTGCATTATGGCAAATTTCTCATACTTGTCCTCTTGGGCCAAGCAGTCTAAAAATCACCAACAGTTTACCTTATATTTTGACTTGGAGGCTAGAGAAGCTTCAGGAAATCCCATTTCTTTTCCCATTATATTGTTGATATCTTCAATCTACAGAAAGACATTAAATATATCATATCAACATTACTCTAAATTCATAATTATGCAAGTATAAAACCAAAAACTTCTGAATAACTAAGTTGCTTAGTTTTATATCTAACAATATTCATAATGAAAAAATATACCATTACTATTCTGAACTAATAAAGAACAAAAGTATAGCTAAAAGAAAAGGCACACTGTTCATTTATTATTCTAAACTTCGCCATTATAAACCTGTGATAAAAAAATGATTCAACTTTGGCAAGAAATGTACACACTAGAGTACTTACAAGAAGGGACAAACCGACAGACACCAGGTTGTCAATGACCCTGGCAACACATTGTGCAGGGGACAAACATAGGATTCTATCATAGTTTCATCAACATAAATAAACAAGTCACAGGATGTATCTTATCTTTTTCAAAAAAGTTTTTTTTTTAATACTAATTTGGTTCTGTTTTACTATTGCGATCTGTTTGCAATGATATCCTGAAAGTGAAAGAATTAACTTACTTTTTTAACAGCATACTTTGGATCATCATGTACAACCATTATAATCCTGCTACAATCTTCTGAAAATTCTTGTACAACTCTCTCTTTCTTCCAACCCTATTCAATAAATAATTTAACAAAATCTATGAGTAATAAAAATAATTCCATTTGAAGACATCCACTATAATTCTGCAATCAAACTGAGGTACAAATGCATGCAATAAAAATCTTCCTGTTCCTTTATTGATACTTATTTTTTTCAATAACAGATATTGCTAGGAAATTAGTTAAAACTTTTCAATTTTAAAATATACAATTACTGATTTCTAGCAAATAACTTGGCAATCACCATGTCAGCAGGGTTTTAGAACATCTGTTGTTTGACCTGCTAGTCAAACACATTTAAATAATTTGTTAAAATATAATTTTTTCACTTTTTTGGTTTTTTGGAAAATGTTGCTTGTGCTTCATTTAGACCCCTATACCAAGCAATTAGTTTTGCATGCACACGTACATAAATTGAGGTTTTTATTCAATGCAATTATAGGTTTGAACATTGTCATCAATTTTGACTTGTATGTATATATATTTATAATCCAGAAGGAAATCCCAGCAGATATCTTACTACATGAATAATTTCTTCCTTTAAAGAAAATATGCTATCATTTATTATTTTTATTGCAAAATACCCCAAAAGGGGCTGTAATATGTAAGCAATATTATAACTGTGATGATACATTGCTTCCTTGAATGTGATGCTATGTGAAATGATTTTCTTACTAATTTCTAGAAACAAGATGGTAAGTCAGATTCCATGTTTTCCTGCAGAATGTTTTAGAGAATTTGTGAGTAGAACGCAGAAGAATCTTAACAGCTCAGATATTCTCGGAATCTTTTTTGCATAACAACTTACAGGGAATTTTAGGACACTAAGGAGATCTTGATGAAACTTATCATGCGTGGATTCATCTCCTGGATCAGCATGTCTGTATACCATTCCACATACTTCACACTGGACTGCTCCAAACTTCTTTTGGCCAGCATCCTAAATATAACAGTTTGATGAATTAACTTCCAAAACAAAAGATTTTTAGTTTTGATTAACATACCAAGTAGATTAAGATATACATTGCACATCTTTTGGTGTTGTCAGTCTTAATCTTCTTTGTTAAGCAGTGGTGTTAATTTGTGTCTTTCTCCAACTTATGGTATTTCATTGCCACCTTTTTTTGCAATAAAATAATTTAGTGAATAATCATGATAATTGCTCTTTTAGTTTGCTGTTCTTTGTTGGTATTGTGTAATGTTCAATATAAATAAATGACCAGTACTAAAGTCTGTAATGGTTTTGAACTCAAGACGATTAAAATTTCAGACAGAGTATGTGAGTGCAATTTACCAACAACTCAGTGAATGTTAAATAATTGCAATACTATAAATATATGGAAAAGGGTTTATGATGAGACAGCAACCCAAGCATACAAATAACCAAGATACTTCAAAATATCAACATATTGTCTGTGACACTGTACACATGTATCTATACAATACATCAAGCACTAATTCAACTTGAATCTATGAATGTAGTTGTAAAATTGAAAATGAGGCCATAATAAACTAGAGGCTCTAAAGAGCCTGTGTCGCTCACCTTGGTCTATGTGCATATTAAACAAAGGACACAAATGGATTCATGACAAAATTCTATTTTGGTGATGGTGATGTGTTTGAAGTTCTTACTTTACTGAACGATTTTGCTTCTTACAATTATATCTATAATGAACTTTGCCCATTAGTAACAGAGAACTATATTTGGTAAAAATTTACATAAATTTACCAAATTAATGAAAATTGTTAAAAATTGACTATAAAGGACAATAACTCCTTAAGGGGTCAATTGACCATTTAGGTCATGTTGACTTATTTGTAGATCTTACTTTGCTGAACATTATTGCTGTTTACAGTTTATCGCTATCTATAATAGTATTCAAGATAACCAAAAACGGCAAAATTTCTTTAAAAATTACCAATTGGAGGGCAGCAACCCAACAACCAGTTGTCCAATTCATCTGAAAAATTCAGGGCAGATAGATATTGACTTGATTAACAATTTAACTTCTCGTCAGATTTGCTCTAGATGCTTTGGTTTCATAGTTATAAGGCAAAAACTGCATTTTACCCCTATGTTCTATTTTTAGCCGTGGCGGCCATCTTGGTTGAATGGCCAGGTCATCGGACACATTTTTCAAACTAGATACCCCAAAGATGATTGTGGCCTAGTAGTTTCAGTGGAGATTTTGTAAAAGATTACTTAGATTTATGAAAAATGGTTAAAGATTGACTATAAAGGGCAATAACTCCTAAAGGGGTCAACTGACCATTTTGGTCATGTTGACTTATTTGTAGATCTTACTTTGCTGAACATTATTGCTGTTTACAATTTATCTCTATCTATAATAATATTCAAGATAATAACCAAAAACAGCAAAATTTCCTCAAAATTACCAATTCAGGGGCAGCAACCCAACAACCGATTGACCGATTCATCTGAAAATTTCAGGGCAGATAGATCTTGACCTGATAAACATTTTTATCCCATGTCAGATTTCCTCAAAATGCTTTGGTTTTTGAGTTATAAGCCAAAAACTGCATTTTACCCCTATGTTCTATTTTTAGCGGTGGCGGCCATCTTGGTTGGTTGACCAGGTCACGCCACACATTTTTTAAACTAGATACCCCAAAGATGATTGTGGCCAAGTTTAGATTGATTTGGCCCAGTAGTTTCAGAGGAGAAGATTTTTGTAAAAGATTACTTTAATTTACGAAAAATGGTTAAAAATTGACTATAAAGGGCAATAACTCCTAAACGGGTCAACTGACCATTTTGGTCATGTTGACTTATTTGTAGATCTTACTTTGCTGAACATTATTGCTGTTTACAGTTTATCTCTATCTATAATAATATTCAAGATAATAACCAAAAACACCAAAATTTCCTCAAAATTACCAATTCAGGGGCAGCAACCCAACAACCGATTGACCGATTCATCTGAAAATTTCAGGGCAGATAGATCTTGACCTGATAAACATTTTTATCCCATGTCAAATTTCCTCAAAATGCTTTGGTTTTTGAGTTATAAGCCAAAAACTGCATTTTACCCCTTTGTTCTATTTTTAGCCGTGGCGGCCATCTTGGTTGGTTGACCAGGTCACGCCACACATTTTTTAAACTAGCTACCCCAAAGATGATTGTGGCCAAGTTTGGATTAATTTGGCCCAGTAGTTTCAGAGGAGAAGATTTTTGTAAAAGATTACTTTAATTAACGAAAAATGGTTAAAAATTGACTATAAAGGGCAATAACTCCTAAACGGGTCAACTGACCATTTTGGTCATGTTGACTTATTTGTAGATCTTACTTTGCTGAACATTATTGCTGTTTACAGTTTATCTCTATCTATAATAATATTCAAGATAATAACCAAAAACAGCAAAATTTCCTCAAAATTACCAATTCAGGGGCAGCAACCCAACAACCGATTGACCGATTCATCTGAAAATTTCAGGGCAGATAGATCTTGACCTGATAAACATATTTACCCCATGTCAGATTTGCTCTAAATGCTTTGGTTTTTTAGTTATAAGCCAAAAACTGCATTTTACCCCTATGTTCTATTTTTAGCCGTGGCGGCCATCTTGGTTGGTTGACCGGGTCACGCCACACATTTTTTAAACTAGATACCCCAATGATGATTGTGGCCAAGTTTGGTTTGATTTGGGCCAGTAGTTTCAGAGGAGAAGATTTTTGTAAAAGTTAACGACGACGGACGACGACGACGGACGACGACGGACGACGGACGACGGACGACGGACGCCGGACGCCAAGTGATGAGAAAAGCTCACTTGGCCCTTCGGGCCAGGTGAGCTAATAATAGGTTTGTTTGCCCAAACGCTACCTACCCAGAAAAAAGCTGCCTACTCAAATTCTTTTATTGTCCTGATTTGAAGAAGTTTTTTTTTTAATCAAATAGACATGAAGACTAATAAACATCTGATACCTAAATTTCTTTTTTAGGAAAAAAAAAAGAAAATGCCTACCTACCTACCCACTGTCTCAACCTTGGGTAGGGTTTGGGCATACCAAAATAATTTTAAGTGTGGCCTGATGGCTCCCAATAGTTCACAATGAGACTGTTCTGTTGTTTTTCAGTAAGAGATTAATGGAGACGAGACTGTAATGACATCTTGTCAAATGTGCATTTACATGTAATATTACAAAATAATGAACATACCACAACCATTTGTTCTCTACTTTCTTTATCCATTCTGGTTCTAATTCTGGGGGATTGTCTAGGTGACATTTTTCTGTAATATATAGTTTATACAAAATTATTGTTCATCTGGCATTTAACTTTATTGAAATCAAATGTATATGATATCTAATTCTTACTAAATTCAACAATACAGTTATTTATATAGCTAATTAATGCCCCTGTGATCCCAAGGTTTTACCAATTTTCGAGGTTTTTTAAAAGATTTTTTAGTGTGGAGAAAAAAACATAATATATATGTCCCTCATAATTAAAATATTTTGTATGTATATGAAGATTCTAATTTTCTAATAAAAGCTGAACAATTACTACAGGATTAAAATGACCTTTAAAAATAAAGCATAAGTATACACAACTTAATAAATATGAATAGTATCTGTAAATTCCAAGTATTTTCTCTACATTTATACTATATGATAATGAAACATTAAGCTGATGCAGATTTAAGCATATTCTTAAGATAGCTGAAATGGTAGTAATTCTTGGTCTCTAGTTTCAAAAATATTTGTGCCTGCATTTGAAATAAGCTACTCTAAACATTGATAGAAGTAATCAATCTGTTAACAAACCTCAGTGATTTATTTGGCCCAGCTTGAACTACTGGTGAAGTATTTGGTGTACCATTGAATATGGAGAAAAAGTTATTGCTTTTTCTGACAGAGGGTCCAGAAATCTCACTTCCTGTTTCAGAAATATCATCGGTTTTAGTACTGTCTGTGAACAAATCAGCTGACCCATCTAATGAAGCAATGTCGCTGTCTTGTTGTGTCTGACTTAAACTTTTGTTTACAATTTTTCCAGGTGATTTATTAGATACAGATTTATTTCTTGGACTTCTAGCTGGACTTTGTGTTTTTATTTGCATTATCTTTTTTGGGGTGCACTGACTAGGAGGCTCAGACAGTTTTCCATCAAATCCAGAATCTAAACTACTGTCAACCTCTTTTAAAGAATCCTTGATAGACTCATTGACTTGGTTGGTACTTCTTTGAGGTGAGTCATCAAACACTTCTGTAACTTTACTTTTGTTCATAATAATATTTGAAGGACTCAGTTTAGGAAGACTGGATAAACTTCTCCTCTTGGGAAGAAATTTCAAGTTAAATCCTTTACTTATGATGACACTACCCATGGCTTTTGATGCTGATGCAGGACTTTTAGATTTGAAAAACTTCCGACCTGGGATCTGCTCATTAATAATATTCTGAACAACAGCGGGAACAGGTGTTACAGGAGTTTTTGACTCTTTCTTGTTGGCAGCTGTCACTTTTTTGGCAGATTTTGGTGATGACTTCTTCTTTTTGGGTACAGATTTCTTTCCACTTGATTTTGGTGAAATTTTATTGAACCTGTTATTTCTTGTTCTGTAATAAAAACAATATTTATAAAGTAAACTAAAAAAGTGTACAGTATATAAAAGCTAAACAAAATTCACTGAACCAATGATACATGCAATATTGTAGTAGTAAATACTAGTTATTACTTCAAACATATATCTTCTTAATACATCTCACAACTAAATTTTCATAAATAAGCATGGATTCGGACTTCTCTTGAACTGAATTTTAATGTGCGTATTGTTATGCATTTACTTTTCTACATTGGTTAGAGGTAAAGGGGGAGGGTTGAGATCTCACAAACATGTTTAACCCCGCCGCATTTTTGCGCCTGTCCAAAGTCAGGAGCCTCTGGCCTTTGTTAGTCTTGTATTATTTTAATTTTAGTTTCTTGTGTACAATTTGGAAATTAGTATGGCGTTCATTATCACTGAACTAGTATATATTTGTTTAGAGGCCAGCTGAAGGACGCCTCTGGGTGCGGGAATTTCTCGCTACATTGAAGACCTGTTGGTGACCTTCTCTGTTTTTTTTTTATTTGGGGTGTTGTTGTCTCTTTGACACATTCCCCATTTCCATTCTCAATTTTATTCGGTATCATTACCATATACTAACCGATTATCAAGATTATCTAAATATTTTTACTGAAAAAATCATAATAATGATGAAAATTTGATTATTTATTGATCAGATTGTTCCCAACCAAAACTACATGTAAGATAGAAATTGCTGACCCCAACATGATTTAAGAAAGAGTGTTTTGTGTCATTTCTATAGATAAGAATCCTGTTTCTGTAAAATCATTCTGTCAAGTTTGTTATAAGATTAATCAAAATCAAGTGAAAACATTGTCAGAACTTATCTAATTGAATTACAATCATCAGCTCAGTAAAATATTATATTTGGATTGAATTGTCTCCCTTTGTATATATTATAAATATAATTATTTTCTGTGACTGTATCTTGCATTGATTTGTAGGATCCTTTACTATAGATAATTGACCTGATCTGTATGTATAACATCTCCATGCCTTATATATCATGTACTGTAGTACGCCGCTAGGTTACAACTGACGAGGAAAGGTAACACATGGCCACCGAAAGCTTTATTTTGAAGCCCAGGTGTTCTTGTTGTCTAGCGGGACAGCTGCAGTGCAGGCGATTTGGTGTCACGATATCTCAGTAGCATGGGTTCGAATCCCGGCTAGGGAAGAACAAAAAATTTGCGAAAGCAAATTTACAGATCTAACATTGTTGGGTTGAAGTTTAGACGAGTCGTATAATGTACGTCTGGGTCAGTGACAACTCTACAACAGATTTCTATATATACATGTATATTTGAAAGTGTGTAAAAGCAAGATTGTTTGACCATCATAAGAAACAACTATGTTGAGTTTCATGAAATTTTGATACATGTAAGTTGTTTTCAAGTTACGGTGGGACAGACAGACTGATATGCCAGACTTTAGTATACCATGATACGTCCAGTCAAAATTTTGATGGGCGTATAAAAATAGTGCTGGAAATGTTTGTATGCAGCTGACCCTTATTTTGTGACTGGCAGCACGAATGCGAAGTTTACAATTTTACTTAAAAACCAGTGTTTAAAATGGTCAAGTAAGTGTATTAATTCAGTCAAATATAAGAGGTATAAAATGTATCTGAAAAGTCAAGCACTTTGCAAGATATCTGACAGAAATTAAAACAAAATTCCCAAGTTTTATTGTTTGTAAGGCAGATAAGTGTTTAAGACTAGCTAATCTTTGAGGCTATCAGTCAATTATGTGTGCTATATTATACAAATTCAAACTTTAGAACTAAATGTTAGTCAGTCTTTCTGAGCCAATCTATTTACCTATCTTTCAGGACTTGGACAGGTTCTGAATCTGAGCTAGTACTAGACAATTTGAAGACATCTTTCTTCACTTTACTGCTGGTTTTTAAGATCTTCCCTGGCACATTCTTTCTAAGTGTTAGAAATTCTTCTTCCTCTTCTCCTTCTAACTTGCTCAAAACCTTTGTTGCTGCCTTGCGTCTTCCTGGGGAATGTGGGAAGCTTTTCTTTTCTCGACCACCATAAAATGATTTGACCGTAAACTTTGAATCATCATCACTTTCTGTAGATGATTCTCTTACCCTCTTTATTGGTGGTGGTGTGTTCTCTGTAAAGTCCAAACTTGTCCTGTCAACAAAATGTTATCATATAAATAAGAGAACAAGAAAAAAATGTCAAGCAATCTACAGCAGACTTTAATAATCATAAATTGAAAACTTTCAAGTTCTACACTTTGAAGATCACAATGTACCTTCATTTATAATCAGATCTTGATTAGAACGAGAATACAGAGCTGTGTAAAATATCAAAACATACTTGTTAATAATAAATGTGAAAAATAGAGGTGACTTAAACATTGAAGAATACTTTTTTTCAGAGAACTGCTGTTGTGAACTTCATTGTCACTGAAACAATATACTTGATTTTCATGATTTTGTAGATTTACTATTGTGCAACTTTTATGACATTCATGTATATTATCATAGATCATTGCATTGATTGATGGCAGTTATATAATTAAGTTCAGTAGGAAGTTACTGAGTCTCTAATTTATGGCAAGTCCAAGCTTAAGGCAAGCATCATTTAAAAATATGCTATTATGAAATAGGAGACTGGTATGAAATATCTGTCACACATACACCAATGGCAATGTACATGTATAGAATATTTTGGATGATATCCCCCTTTTTTGAACAACAACTGTAGCAGATTTTTAAAACTTTATTTAATTGAATAACAATCATCAGCTCAGTAAAAATCGGAAATTGAATGGTCTTCATTTGTATGTATACATTTGAAAGTGTGTAAAATCAATTTTCATATCTCAATACACAGATTTAATAAATTTCATTTGTTTACTTTTAGTTACAGACACTGATACAGTACTTACTTAAAATGCCAAACTCTCTCTCTGGCGTATGTCTTACATTTGTTTTTACAGACATAAGATTTTAATCAATGTTTTTATTCTTAATGTATGCTAAATGGTCAACTACAGTTGCCTATAGCTGTCATTTGGTGTGAAGTAGAATCATCAGCAATCACACATCTCTTAATTTTATGTCATATTTAATAGTAATTACAAGACATGTAGCCTGCATGCCATAAGTGGAGGTATGCTAAATGAAAATGTGATTGGAATATTAATATAGTCTCAACTCCTTGTATGGGAATCTAATGTGTTTTTTCTTGCGTTTCTTTTTTATTTCAATCAATGTGTTTATTCTTAATTCATGCTTCATTTATTTGTGATTTTTACAATTAAGTTTGAAAACATTTATCTCATGTAATTCATTCATGTAAATTTTTTCTGCCATATATTCACCTTGCTGTCCTTTTTTCTGGTGACGGTGTCCATCTTCTTTTTCTGGCTTGTCTAGTATCCATTACCATAGAAACTACAAATCTGTTATTAACCTGAAATGAATTTCGGATTTAACATAACTGAACTTAATGTGGGTAATCAAAGGAAGCCATATGTTAAATGGTCATATACCTTAGTTTTCAAGCAGAATCAACAAAATTTTGAAAGACTAATATGGCCCAGCTTGTCTGGCAAAACAGCCATTGGAAGTCAGAGAATTTATCTCGGACTTATAAGCTATAACTTGCTAAGCTCAGGGACCTGTGTTAGTCCAAATAATTATGCTGTTTTAATACGGCTTTTTGATAAAAAAAAAAAATTGGACGCCTTGCATTGTAGGAAGGCGTAACAGCAAAATTAAAAAAAGCCTTTTTAGAGGGTGGGTTTTTTTCACCACCGAACACCCCAAAAACCAACAACCACTAAGAAAAACTGTGATATTATACAATAAAACGATGAAATAAATTAAATTACATATAATTTAATCAATTTTTAGATTTTTATGGGCATCATTTTTATGTTAAAATCGATAATCAATATAAGGAAAAACGTCTCCGGATTTATCACTTTCCGGATTACATTATATATGTTTGTTATAAAATTCAAGTAATTTCATAATTAGTAAACAATTCAAGTATCCTCTTTCTCTGTTCATGGGTTATATTTTGATATTTGTCTCTTTTCTTATTATTGGTACAACTATTTAAAAAAAATAATGGAAAAACATATATTTGAGGTGTCCATGAGGGGGTCTGCAGAGTTCAAAAAGTGGGGTGTTATAGACTCTTCTTTTCTGTTATCGGTAGATATTTGGACTCTTAGTCTTCTAATTTGTTGAATTAATAACTTTAATATTATATTTAAGTACCATTTATAACGATAAAAGTCAAAATAATAAACTTTTGGGGTGTTCGGTGGTGTTCAGCGGTGTGCAGTGGTGTTCGGTGGTGAAAAGACCTACTGCTTTTTAGACAACATAATTATTTGGACTAGGAACTGTGTATGAAATCCATGCTCAAACCAACTATGGCACTAGTATGAAGTTCAAAACATGCTAAACTGCTTAAAAATATATATACCTGGCTATGTATCAACTACTCAAGGGGAGCAATTAGGATTCATCTCAAACCGTCAATCTGCATTTCATCAATTGTTTAGGCCAAAATAAATTAATAGTGTGTTTCCGGTTTCCCGACCCTACCTCCGTTTCTGACGCCGACCCTAAACATTTTATTGACAAAAATAAAAAAAATTATGAAAAATCCGAATTTTTCGGTCTGTCCGGATCCGACTTTCTGTTTAGAAAACTATAGATCTTCAAACGTTTGATAGCAAGGACCAATATAAATAAGTCAAGCGTTTCAAAAACCAAGATTTTTAATAAACAAGCATGGCTGCAGCTAATTTTTAGCTGTCAAATATGCAAAATGTGATGACATGTCTGCAAAATATAATGACATCAATTCTGAATTATAACAATATGATGAATATTTTTTAGGAATAACATGATGGGGAAAAGAAAAGTTTTATGACATACGAAAACATTTGTCATGATTTGACAAGACCATAATTGACCAAAATTTTAAGAGTAAAATGAGATCAATTTACTGCTATAAATCAATCCAGCCTTGTGTAAAATATGCACTTACCATTGTTGTAAAAAATTGCTCTCAGAGTTAAAATACTTTTGGGGATTTGACAGTTGGTGTTAATGATGACAAAAGGCAGAAAATGTGCAACAAGAAACAGAAAGCTTTCCCCAGTAGGCAGACATGGTGTATGATTCATGTTCATTTATAAATGAATCTGCCCCTGCACCATGTCTACTTTTATTCTTTTAAATTTTCTCTGGCTGGTCCCAGAACAGTTTATACCAGAATGACCAGAGATGGAAAATAAATCTACAATTTTTTTCCATATATTAAATATAAACTAATAAAGACAAAAGATTCTCACTTTTCTCAAAAGCTGAAATTTTAATATTGTCCGAACCCCACTCCTAAAGATTAAATTCTGTCAAACATCAAAAGACATCTGTTTATTAAATAAAGACGGTGCAAGAGTATTGCCACTCAAAAAAAATCATAGGCTGCTGCTTAGCATCGATTTACTACTAAAAAAGGGGGAGGGTAGGAATCTGTTCCCACATGTATACCCTTAACTTAAAGTTATGTTTAGCTTCTGCAGATACAAAAACATTAAATTGAAAGGGAATTTTTATTATTAATAAAAATATATGTGGATTTAATTAAGTACTATTATAAATATCAAAGAAGCATGCAGGCACATCAAATGATTTCATTTGAATCTTTCTGCTATCATCGACAGAAAAAAAAAGTTTTCATAAAATAAAATGTTTTACCTACCTACCTACCTAATTTTTTTCAGGGTGAAATAGGAAACACACTATTTATTTATTTTGGCCTTACATGAAATTATGCTCATTATGTCAAATTCAATTCAATACGAGTATGAATTTTGATTCCGTTGAAAACAATATGATTATTCAGATTATGTAACTTATTCAATGTTCAGCCATGGCTATTTATTGACCGTGGCCATGCTGTGGAAACTGTGTTTTGTTTTTGTTTTCTGAATGTTTATCTGAAAAGAAGTGTTTGTTTCGGCTATGGTTTCCTGTTTGAACATTCATTATACATAATAGTGGTTATACAGTTCCGTTAAATAACGCACATACTTGCTTTAAATATTTTCTTTGATAAATATTCTGTGAGATTGGATTTAGTCGGGCTAATTATTTGACATGTCCCTCCAAAATAAATTTGCCGCCAATTGGCTAGTCTAACTTACGGGACAATGACGGAAAATATTCCGTATTTCGCTATTGCAGCGAAAAAAGTGTAATACTATCTAAATTTTAATTGTAGAATAAATAAAATAAGAATAAGCCATCTAAGATTGTAGTTAAAACCATTGGCTTTGTAAAAATAATAAACTAAAAATTGAGTGAGTTAGTAAATTTTATTAAGAGTCGGCATACTATAAACATAATAACAGACAAAACATGAGCCCTGGTGAGCCGACTATCACTTAAAAAAAATCATGCAGCATTATGCAAATAATAACCAATACAATTAAAAAGCATACAAATATAATGAAAGAAAATTTATTTGATTTATCAGCCTCCAGAGTCAAACTCAAAGCTCATGTACCAAGCGCCTCTATGTGCATTGAACGGAAGCGGGGGGGGGGGGGGGGGGGGGAGGGGGGGGGGGGTCTATATTGGTTGTGTTC
The DNA here is from genome assembly GCA_019925275.1 of Mytilus edulis. Taxonomy (NCBI): domain Eukaryota; kingdom Metazoa; phylum Mollusca; class Bivalvia; order Mytilida; family Mytilidae; genus Mytilus; species Mytilus edulis. The sequence goes on from CM034349.1 coordinate 129,868,963, forward strand.
GAATGTAGTGTGTTGGACCAGTGGAAAACCAATTTTACAAAAGCGGGGAAATTTGTGAATATAAAAATACCATAACACCAAGAAAATTATATGGCTTTTCATATAACAAGTAATAAGTACTTTATGGAACTTATCACATATTTCTTATAGTTTTCCCCTATCTGCTAAGTAAACATAATTTCAAGCTGGAAAATGTGACATATCCCAGCGGCACCTGCTATCACCTTGTATATAGTAAATCGCTCCCCCCGGTTAATTAAATAACAGAATTTTAGATAAAGATTTCGTATTTGTATGGATTTCCGTTTTTGTATTCGTACATGTTTAGCAAATATATGTTTATGGTTTCATTAAAAACTCCCTACTAAAGTGTCAAATATTTATTACTCTGGAAAGTTTCAACAAAAGATACCAAAGTGACGTCCAAACTCACAAGTCGTAAAAAAATTGGCATTGCGATGGCATAAAAAAACGATAATCGAACAATAAGACAAACAACAGTACACAAAACACATCGTAGATAACCAGATTGAGAAACACGAACTTCACCAAAAACCGATGTGATTTCAGGTGACCCGAAAGGGTAGGCAAATCCTGCTTCACACCTGTAACAATCAGGTATGTACAATTCCGATGAAAAGTCTAATTCGATATGTCACATTCGAGGAAAGTGGATGGGATTTTGGTTACCACAATTTACAACATATTCGTTGTTATCTG